>CM061748.1:68783718-69166785 GCA_030979885.1 Lolium multiflorum | reverse complement strand
ACTTCACCGACTGGTTCAGTCATGTGAGGATCTTCCTCAATAGCGGAATATGTTCTTGATGCACCGCTAGGTGACCCTCTGCCAGAAAGCCAGAGCCGATGAAGAATGTTTACGCGACTCGGAAAACTAGGTACTCTCAAGTTCGGTGTGCCATCTTATGCAGTACGAGATGAGTCTTCAAGAAACGTTTCAGAGCACCACGATCCTCATGAGTTGATAAAAGAGTTGAAGACTATTTTTGAACTCATGCGGCCGTGGAATGTTATGAAGCATCGAAACACTTCTTCGGTGTATGAGTGGAAGAGGCGGCTCCATGGGTGAGCACATGCTCGTTATGACCGGGCATGCGAAGAAACTCAATGACTTGGGAATAGTGATTCCTAATAGACTGGGGATTAATCGTGTCCTTCAATCACTGCCACCAAGTTACAAGAACTTTGTGATGAACTACAATATGCAGAACATGAACAAAGAGTTACCTGAACTCTTCGCCATGCTGAAATTTGCTGAGATTGAGATCAAGAAAGAGCACCAAGTGTTGATGGTCAACAAGACCACCGACTTCCAAGAAAGCAGGGGCAAGTCTAAGCAGAAACAAGAAGGGTGGCAAGAAAGCTGGCACGCCTCCTGTGAAACCTAAGTCTGGCCCTAAGCATGATGCTGAGTGCTATTAAAGGAGAAGGGACACTGGAGGCGTAATTGCTCCAAGTATTTGGCAGATATGAAAGAGCGGCTTTGTCAAGAAGAAGAAAGAAGGTATATATGATATACAGTTATAGATGCTTATCTCACTAGTTCTCGTTCTAGTACATGGGTATTTGATGCTGGTTCGGTTGCTCATATTTATAACCAAGCAGGAACACAAAGAATAACGACAAGCTGCTGAAAGATGAAGTGGCAGTGCGCGTTGAGCAGATCCAAGGTCAATGTGATCGCAGTCGGGACACTTCCTCTACATCTACCTTCGGGATTAGTTTTAAGCCTAAATAATTGTTATTATGTACCCGCGTTGAGCATGAACATTATATCAGGATCTTGTTTAATGCAAGGCGGTTATTCATTCAAGTCTGAGAATAATGGTTGTTCTATTTTTATGAATAATATCTTTTATGGTCGAGCACCACAAAAGAATGGCTTATTTCTGTTAGATCTCCTCGATAGTAGTGATACACATATACATAACATTGATGCTAAGCGAATTAAATTGAATGATAATTCTACTTATATGTGTCACTGTCGTCTTGGTCATATTGGAGTGAAACGCATGAAGAAACTCCATACCGATGGATTACTTGAATCACTTGACTTTGAGTCACTTGATAGATACGAAGCATGTCTGATGGAAAAAATGACTAAGACTCCATTCTCGGGTATGATGGAGCGAGCTACTGACTTATTGAAATCATGCACGGATATGTGGACCAATAGTGTAGCATCAACGCAGTGGTTATCGTTATGTTCTAACCTTCACGGATGATTTGAGTAGATATGGGTATATCTATTTGCAATGAAACATAAATCCGAAACTTTAGAAGTTTAAGGAATTCCAAGTGAAGTAGAAAATCAACGTAACGAGAAGATTAAGTCTACGATCCGATCGCGGAGGTGAATATCTAGAGTTATGAGTTTTGCTTGTCCAGCCCAAAGAAATGCGAATACTTCTACAGTCGACTGCAGATTACACAACGAAACGGTGTGTCCGAACGTCGTAATCGAACTCTCTTAGATATGGTTCGTTCTATGATGTCTCTTACTGAGTTGCCGTTATCATTTTGGAGTTATGCATTAGAGACAGCCGCATTCACTTTAAATAGAGCACCATCAAAATCCGTTGAAACGACACCGTATGAATTATGGTTTAATAAGAAACCTAAGCTGTCGTTCCTTAAAGTTGGGGTTGCGAAGCCTATGTAAAAAAGTTACAACCGGACAAGCTAGAACCCAAAGCGGAGAAATGCGTCTTCATAGGATACCCTAAGGAAACTATAAGGTACACTTTCTATCACAGATCCGAAGGCAAGATCTTTGTTGCTAAGAACGGAACCTTTCTTGAGAAAGAATTTCTCACTAAAGAAGTGACTGGAAGAAAAGTAGAACTCGATGAGATTGAAGAATCTCTACTCGTTGATCAGAGTAGCGCAGTACAGGAAAATGTTCCTGTACCACCTACACCGGCAACAGAGGAAGCTAATGATAATGATCATGAAACTTCAAATGAGACAGCTACTGAACCTCGCGGATCGACAAGGGATCGTGCCACTCCAGATTGGTATGATCCTTGTCTAAATGTCATGATTGTGGATAACAATGATGAGGATCCTGCGACATATGAAGAAGCGATGATGAGCCCAGATTCCAACAAATGGCAAGAAGCCATGAAATCCGAAATGGGATCCATGTATGATAACAAAGTATGGACTTTGGTAGACTTACCTGATAGCCGCAAGGCTGTCGAAAATAAATGGATCTTCAAGAGAAAAACAGATGCCGATGGTAATATTACTGTCTACAAAGCTCGACTTGTCGCAAAGGGTTTCCGACAAATTCAAGGTGTTGACTACGTTGAGACTTTCTCACCTGTAGCGAAGCTAAAATCTGTGAGGATTTTGTTAGCAATAGCTCCTTTTTCGATTATGAGATTTGGCAGATGGATGTCAAAGCAGGCGTTCCTTAATGGAGACATTGAGGAAGAGTTGTATATGGTACAACCAAAAGGTTTTGTCGATCCTAAAAATGCTGACAAAGTATGCAAACTTCAGCGTTCAATCTATGGACTGAAGCAAGCATCGAGAAGTTGGAACCGACGTTTTGATAAGGTGATCAAAGACTTCGGGTTTATAGAGTGTCATGGAGAGGCCTGTATTTACAGAAAGTGAGTGGGAGCTGCAGCAGCATTCCTAATATTATATGTAGATGACATATTATTAGTTGGGAATGATATAGAACTATTACGCAGTGTAAAGGGTTATTTGAATAATAGTTTTTCAATGAAAGACCTTGGTGAAGCATCATACATATTAGGCATCAAGATTTATAGAGATAGATCAAGACGTCTAATAGGGCTATCACAGTACATACCTGGACAAGATTCTGAAGAAGTTTAGAATGGACGAAAGTAAGAAAGGATTCTTACCTATGTTACCAGGCAAGGTCTTGAGTAAGACTCAAGGACCGGCTACGGCAGAAGAAAGAGAAAGGATGAGTCAGATCCCCTATGCCTCGGCAGTAGGCTCTATCATGTATGCCATGCTATGTACAAGACCGGATATAGCACATGCTGTTAGTTTGACTAGCAGATATCAAAGTGATCCAGGAATGGAACACTGGACAGCGGTCAAGAATATCCTGAAGTACTTGAAAAGAACTAAGGATATGTTTCTTTGTTATGGAGGTGACCAAGAGCTCGTTGTAACAAGTTACACCGATGCAAGTTGGAACACTGATCCTGATGACTCTAAGTCACAATCTGGGTACGTGTTTATATTGAATGGTGCTGCAGTAAGCTGGGCAAGCTCGAAGCAGTGCACGGTGGCGAAATCCTCAACAGAATCGGAGTACATAGCGGCTTCAGAGGCTTCATCAGAAGCGGTATGGATGAAGAGGTTCATTGTAGAGCTCGGTGTGGTTCCTAGTGCATTGGACCCATTTGTCATCTACTGTGATAATATGGGTGCCATCGCCAATGCACAAGAGCCAAGGTCACACAAGAGGCTGAAGCATATCAAGCTGCGTTACCACTCGATTCGCGAGTACATCGAAGATGGAGAAGTAAAGATTTGCAAAGTACACACTGATCTGAATGTAGCAGATCCGTTGACTAAAGCTCTCCCTAGGGCAAAGCATGACCAACACCAGAATGCCATGGGTGTTAGGTATATTACAATGTAATCTAGATTATTGACTCTAGTGCAAGTGGGAGACTGTTGGAGATATGCCCAAGAGGCAATAATAAAAGTGGTTATTATATATCTTTATGTTTATGATAAAAGTTTATATACCATGCTATAATTGTATTAACCGAAACATTGATACATGTGTGATATGTAAACAAACAAAGAGTCCCTAGTAAGCCTCTTAACTAGCTTGTTGATTAATGGATGATTAGTTTCATAATCATGAACATTGGATGTTATTAATAACAAGGTTATATCATTGTATGAATGATGTAATGGACACACCCAATTAAGCGTAGCATAAGATCACGTCATTAAGTTATTTGCTATAAGCTTTCAATACATAGTTACCTAGTCCTTATGACCATGAGATCATGTAAATCACTTATACCGGAAAGGTACTTTGATTACATCAAACGCCACTGCGTAAATGGGTGGTTATAAAGATGGGATTAAGTATCCGGAAAGTATGAGTTGAGGCATATGGATCAATAGTGGGATTTGTCCATCCCGATGACGGATAGATATACTCTGGGCCCTCTCGGTGGAATGTCGTCTAATGTCTTGCAAGCATATGAATAAGTTCATAAGAGACCACATACCACGGTACGAGTAAAGAGTACTTGTCAGGAGACGAGGTTGAACAAGGTATAGTGTGATACCGATGATCAAACCTCAGACAAGTAAAATATCGCGTGACAAAGGGAATTGGTATCGTATGTGAATGGTTCATTCGATCACTAAAGTCATCGTTGAATATGTGGGAGCCATTATGGATCTCCAGATCCCGCTATTGGTTATTGGTCGGAGTGAGTACTCAACCATGTCCGCATAGTTCGCGAACCGTAGGGTGACACACTTAAAGTTGGATGTTGAAATGGTAGAACTTGAATATGGAATGGAGTTCGAATATTTGTTCGGAGTCCCGGATGTGATCCCGGACATCACGAGGAGTTCCGGAATGGTCCGGAGAATAAGATTCATATATAGGATGTCATTTTATGTGAATAAAATGATGCGGAAGGTTCTATGGAAGGTTCTAGAAGGTTCTAGAAAAGTCCGGAAGAAACCACCAAGGAAGGTGGAGTCCACAAGGGACTCCACCTCCATGGCCGGCCAACCCTAGTGGGGGTGGAGTCCCAAGTGGACTCCACCATAGGGGGCCGGCCACCCCCCACATGGGAGGTGGGAATCCCACCTTTGGGTGGGAGTCCTAGTTGGGCTAGGTTTCCCCCTCCTATGGAAGGTTTTGGTTTCGGGTCTTATTCGAAGACTTGGACACCAACACTTGGGATCCACCTATATATAGAGGGCCAAGGGGAGGGGGCCGGCCACACCAAAGCCACAAGCTTGGCCGCCCCCCATAGTGGCCGGCCACCCCCTCTCCCCAAACCCTAGCGCCCCGCTCCTTCATATTCCCGCACGCTTAGCGAAGCTCCGCCGGATTTCTCCACCGCCACCGACACCACGCCGTCGTGCTGTCGGATTCAAGAGGAGCTACTACTTCCGCTGCCCGCTGGAACGGGGAGGTGGACGTCGTCTTCATCAACAACCGAACGTGTGACCGAGTACGGAGGTGCTGCCCGTTCGTGGCGCCGGAACCGATCGTGATCAAGATCTTCTACGCGCTTTTGCAAGCGGCAAGTGAACGTCTACCGCAGCAACAAGAGCCTCCTCTTGTAGGCTTTGGAATCTCTTCAAGGGTGAGTCTCGACAATCCCCTCGTTGCTACCGTCTTCTAGATTGCATCTTGGCTTGGATTGCGTGTTCGCCGTAGGAAAATTTTTGTTTTCTATGCTACGTTATCCTACAGTGGTATCAGAGCCGTGTCTATGCATAGATGGTTGCACGAGTAGAACACAATGGTTTGTGGGCGTTGATGCTCTTGTTATCTTTAGTTGAGTACTTTGCATCTTTGTGGCATAGTGGGATGAAGCGGCTCGGGCTAACTTTACATGACCGCGTTCATGAGATTTGCTCCACGCTTGACATGCAACTTGTATTGCATAAGTGGCTTTGCGGGTGTCTGTCTCTCCTACTATAGTGAAGATTCAATTTACTCTTCTATTGACAACACTAGTATCACCGTTGTGGTTCATGTTCGTAGGTAGATTGGATCTTGCTCGAAAACCCTAAACCACGTAAAATATGCAAACCAAATTAGAGAACGTCTAACTTGTTTTTGCAGGGTTTGGTGATGTGATATGGCCATAATGTGATGATGAATATGTATGAGATGATCATTATTGTATTGTGGCAACCGGCAGGAGCCTTATGGTTGTCTTTAAATTTCATGTTGAGTAGTATTTCAAAGTAGTTGTAATAGTTGCTACATGGAGGACGATCATGAAGACGGCGCCATTGACCTTGGTGCTTCGCCGACGATGATGGAGATCATGCCCGTTGATGATGGAGATCATGTCCGTGCTTTGGAGATGAAGATCAAAGGCGCAAAGACAAAAGGGCCATATCATATCACATATGAACTGCATGTGATGTTAATCCTTTTATGCATCTTATTTTGCTTAGATCGCGACGGTAGCATTATAAGATGATCCCTCTCACTAAAATCTCAAGATAATAAAGTGTTCATCCTTAGTAGCACCGTTATCAAGTCTTATCGTTTCGAAGCATCTCGTGATGATCGGGTGTGATAGATTCGATAAGTACATATAACGGGTGCAAGACAGTTTTGCACATGCGGATACTAAGGTGGCCTTGACGAGCCTAGCATGTAAAGACATGGTCTCGGAACACGTGATACCGAAAGGTAGAGCATGAATCATATGATTGATATGATGAACACTTTGAGTGTTCGCCATTGAAATTACATCTTGTCTCGTGATGATCGGGCATAGGTGTGATGGATTTGGTTCGTGTGATCACTAAGACAATGCGAGGGATATTGTTTTGAGTGGGAGTTCACCTAGATTTTTAATTATGTAGAATTAAAATTTGAACTCAATTTGTCATAAACTTAGTCTAAACTATTGCAAATATGTTGTAGATATGGCGTCCTCAATCAATTTTAACCAGTTCCTAGAGAAAGAAAAGCTTAAGAGCAACGGTAGCAACTTCACCGACTGGTTCCGTCATGTGAGGATCTTCCTCAATGGCGGAAATCTGCAATATGTGCTTGATGCACCGCTAGGTGACCCTCCTGCAGAAACTGAAACCGATGAAGTAAAGAATGTTTACATGACTCGGAAAACTCGGTACTCTCAAGTTCAGTGTGCCATCTTATGCAGTCTGGAATCCGATCTTCAAAAACGTTTTGAGCACCACGATCCTCATGAGTTGATGAAAGAGTTGAAGACTATTTTTGAGACTCATGCGGCCGTGGAATGCTATGAAGCATCGAAACACTTTTTCAGCTGTATGATGGAAGAAGGCAGCTCCATCAGTGAGCACATGCTCGTTATGACCGGGCATGCGAAGAAACTCAGTGACTTGGGAATAGTGATTCCTAACAGACTGGGGATTAATCGTGTCCTTCAATCACTGCCACCAAGTTACAAGAACTTTGTGATGAACTACAATATGCAGAACATGAACAAGGAGTTTCCTGAACTCTTTGGCATGCTAAAAGCTGCTGAGATTGAGATCAAGAAAGAGCACCAAGTGTTGATGGTCAACAAGACCACCAGCTTCAAGAAACAGGGCAAGTCTAAAGGAAGAACAAGAAGGGTGGCAAGAAAGCTGCCACGCCTCCTATGAAACCTAAGAACGGCCCTAAGCCTGATGCTGAGTGCTATTACTGCAAGGAGAAGGGACACTGGAAGCGTAATTGCTCCAAGTATTTGGCGGATCTGAAGAGCGGCCTTATCAAGAAAAAGAAAGGTATATCTGATATACATGTTATAGATGTTTATCTCACTAGTTCTCGTTCTAGTACCTGGGTATTTGATACTGGTTCGGTTGCTCATATTTGTAACTCGAAACAGGAACTAAAGAATAAACGACAACTGCTGAAAGATGAAGTGACGATGCGCGTTGGAAACGGATCCAAGGTCAATGTGATCGCAGTCGGGACACTTCCTCTACATCTACCTTCGGGATTAGTTTTAAGCCTAAATAATTGTTATTATGTACCCGCGTTGAGCATGAACATTATATCAGGATCTTGTTTAATGCAAGACGGTTATTCATTCAAGTCTGAGAATAATGGTTGTTCTATTTTTATGAATAATATCTTTTATGGTCGAGCACCACAAAAGAATGGCTTATTTCTGTTAGATCTCGATAGTAGTAATACGCATATACATAACATTGATGCTAAGCGAATTAAATTGAATGATAATTCTACTTATATGTGGCACTGTCGTCTTGGTCATATTGGAGTGAAACGCATGAAGAAACTCCATACTGATGGATTACTTGAATCACTTGACTTTGAGTCACTTGATAGATGCGAAGCATGTCTGATGGGAAAAATGACTAAGACTCCATTCTCGGGTATGATGGAGCGAGCTACTGACTTATTGGAAATCATACATACAGATGTGTGGGACCAATGAGTGTAGCATCGCGCGGTGGTTATCGTTATGTTCTAACCTTCACAGATGATTTGAGTAGATATGGGTATATCTATTTAATGAAACATAAATCCGAAACTTTCGAGAAGTTTAAGGAATTCCAAAGTGAAGTAGAAAATCAACGTAACAAGAAGATTAAATTTCTACGATCTGATCGCGGAGGTGAATATCTGAGTTATGAGTTTGGCATGCATTTAAAGAAATGCGGAATACTTTCACAATTGACACCGCCGGGAACACCACAACGAAACGGTGTGTCCGAACGTCGTAATCGAACTCTCTTAGATATGGTTCGTTCTATGATGTCTCTTACTGATTTGCCGTTATCATTTTGGAGTTATGCATTAGAGACAGCCGCATTCACTTTAAATAGAGCACCATCAAAATCCGTTGAAACGACACCGTATGAATTATGGTTTAATAAGAAACCTAAGCTGTCGTTCCTAAAAGTTTGGGGTTGCGAAGCCTATGTAAAAAAGTTACAACCGGACAAGCTAGAACCCAAAGCGGAGAAATGCGTCTTCATAGGATACCCTAAGGAAACTATAGGGTACACTTTCTATCACAGATCCGAAGGCAAGATCTTTGTTGCTAAGAACGGAACCTTTCTTGAGAAAGAATTTCTCACTAAAGAAGTGACTGGAAGAAAAGTAGAACTCGATGAGATTGAAGAATCTCTACTCGTTGATCAGAGTAGCGCAGTACCGGAAAATGTTCCTGTACCACCTACACCGACAACAGAGGAAGCTAATGATAATGATCATGAAACTTCAAATGAGACAGCTACTGAACCTCGCAGATCGACAAGGGATCGTGCCACTCCAGATTGGTATGATCCTTGTCTAAATGTCATGATTGTGGATAACAATGATGAGGACCCTGCGACGTATGAAGAAGCGATGATGAGCCCAGATTCCAACAAATGGCAAGAAGCCATGAAATCCGAAATGGGATCCATGTATGATAACAAAGTATGGACTTTGGTAGACTTACCTGATAGCCGCAAGGCTGTCGAGAATAAATGGATCTTCAAGAGAAAAACAGATGCTGATGGTAATATTACTGTCTATAAAGCTCGACTTGTCGCAAAGGGTTTCCGACAAATTCAAGGTGTTGACTACGATGAGACTTTCTCACCTGTAGCGAAGCTAAAATCTGTGAGGATTTTGTTAGCAATAGCTGCATTTTTCGATTATGAGATTTGGCAGATGGATGTCAAAACGGCGTTCCTTAATGGAGACATTGAGGAAGAGTTGTATATGGTACAACCCAAAGGTTTTGTCGATCCTAAAAATGCTGACAAAGTATGCAAACTTCAGCGTTCAATCTATGGACTGAAGCAAGCATCGAGAAGTTGGAACCGACGTTTTGATAAGGTGATCAAAGACTTCGGGTTTATACAGTGTCATGGAGAGGCCTGTATTTACAAGAAAGTGAGTGGGAGCTCTGTAGCATTCCTGATATTATATGTAGATGACATATTATTGATTGGGAATGATATAGAACTATTAAGCAGTGTAAAGGGTTATTTGAATAATAGTTTTTCAATGAAAGACCTTGGTGAAGCATCATACATATTAGGCATCAAGATTTATAGAGATAGATCAAGACGTCTAATAGGGCTATCACAGAGTACATACCTGGACAAGATTCTGAAGAAGTTTAGAATGGACGAAAGTAAGAAAGGATTCTTACCTATGTTACCAGGCAAGGTCTTGAGTAAGACTCAAGGACCGGCTACGGCAGAAGAAAGAGAAAGGATGAGTCAGATCCCCTATGCCTCGGCAGTAGGCTCTATCATGTATGCCATGCTATGTACAAGACCGGATATAGCACATGCTGTTAGTTTAACTAGCAGATATCAAAGTGATCCAGGAATGGAACACTGGACAGCGGTCAAGAATATCCTGAAGTACTTGAAAAGAACTAAGGATATGTTTCTTTGTTATGGAGGTGACCAAGAGCTCGTTGTAACAAGTTACACCGATGCAAGTTGGAACACTGATCCTGATGACTCTAAGTCACAATCTGGGTACGTGTTTATATTGAATGGTGCTGCAGTAAGCTGGGCAAGCTCGAAGCAGTGCACGGTGGCGAAATCCTCAACAGAATCGGAGTACATAGCGGCTTCAGAGGCTTCATCAGAAGCGGTATGGATGAAGAGGTTCATTGTAGAGCTCGGTGTGGTTCCTAGTGCATTGGACCCATTTGTCATCTACTGTGATAACATGGGTGCCATCGCCAATGCACAAGAGCCAAGGTCACACAAGAGGCTGAAGCATATCAAGCTGCGTTACCACTCGATTCGCGAGTACATCGAAGATGGAGAAGTAAAGATTTGCAAAGTACACACTGATCTGAATGTAGCAGATCCGTTGACTAAAGCTCTCCCTAGGGCAAAGCATGACCAACACCAGAATGCCATGGGTGTTAGGTATATTACAATGTAATCTAGATTATTGACTCTAGTGCAAGTGGGAGACTGTTGGAGATATGCCCAAGAGGCAATAATAAAAGTGGTTATTATATATCTTTATGTTTATGATAAAAGTTTATATACCATGCTATAATTGTATTAACTGAAACATTGATACATGTGTGATGTAAACAACAAAGAGTCCCTAGTAAGCCTCTTAACTAGCTTGTTGATTAATGGATGATTAGTTTCATAATCATGAACATTGGATGTTATTAATAACAAGGTTATATCATTGTATGAATGATGTAATGGACACACCCAATTAAGCGTAGCATAAGATCACGTCATTAAGTTATTTGCTATAAGCTTTCAATACATAGTTACCTAGTCCTTATGACCATGAGATCATGTAAATCACTTATACCGGAAAGGTACTTTGATTACATCAAACGCCACTGCGTAAATGGGTGGTTATAAAGGTGGGATTAAGTATCCGGAAAGTATGAGTTGAGGCATATGGATCAACAGTGGGATTTGTCCATCCCGATGACGGATAGATATACTCTGGGCCCTCTCGGTGGAATGTCGTCTAATGTCTTGCAAGCATATGAATAAGTTCATAAGAGACCACATACCACGGTACGAGTAAAGAGTACTTGTCAGGAGACGAGGTTGAACAAGGTATAGTGTGATACCGATGATCAAACCTCGGACAAGTAAAATATCGCGTGACAAAGGGAATTGGTATCGTATGTGAATGGTTCATTCGATCACTAAAGTCATCGTTGAATATGTGGGAGCCATTATGGATCTCCAGATCCCGCTATTGGTTATTGGTCGGAGTGAGTACTCAACCATGTCCGCATAGTTCGCGAACCGTAGGGTGACACACTTAAAGTTGGATGTTGAAATGGTAGAACTTGAATATGGAATGGAGTTCGAATATTTGTTCGGAGTCCCGGATGTGATCCCGGACATCACGAGGAGTTCCGGAATGGTCCGGAGAATAAGATTCATATATAGGATGTCATTTTATGTGAATAAAATGATGCGGAAGGTTCTATGGAAGGTTCTAGAAGGTTCTAGAAAAGTCCGGAAGAAACCACCAAGGAAGGTGGAGTCCACAAGGGACTCCACCTCCATGGCCGGCCAGCCCTAGTGGGGGTGGAGTCCCAAGTGGACTCCACCATAGGGGGCCGGCCACCCCCCACATGGGAGGTGGGAATCCCACCTTTGGGTGGGAGTCCTAGTTGGGCTAGGTTTCCCCCCATATGGAAGGTTTTGGTTTCGGGTCTTATTCGAAGACTTGGACACCAACACTTGGGATCCACCTATATATAGAGGGCCAAGGGGAGGGGGCCGGCCACACCAAAGCCACAAGCTTGGCCGCCCCCCATAGTGGCCGGCCACCCCCTCTCCCCAAACCCTAGCGCCCCGCTCCTCCACCATATCCCGCACGCTTAGCGAAGCTCCGCCGGATTTCTCCACCGCCACCGACACCACGCCGTCGTGCTGTCGGATTCAAGAGGAGCTACTACTTCCGCTGCCCGCTGGAACGGGGAGGTGGACGTCGTCTTCATCAACAACCGAACGTGTGACCGAGTACGGAGGTGCTGCCCGTTCGTGGCGCCGGAACCGATCGTGATCAAGATCTTCTACGCGCTTTTGCAAGCGGCAAGTGAACGTCTACCGCAGCAACAAGAGCCTCCTCTTGTAGGCTTTGGAATCTCTTCAAGGGTGAGTCTCGACAATCCCCTCGTTGCTACCGTCTTCTAGATTGCATCTTGGCTTGGATTGCGTGTTCGCCGTAGGAAAATTTTTGTTTTCTATGCTACGTTATCCTACAGTGGTATCAGAGCCGTGTCTATGCATAGATGGTTGCACGAGTAGAACACAATGGTTTGTGGGCGTTGATGCTCTTGTTATCTTTAGTTGAGTACTTTGCATCTTTGTGGCATAGTGGGATGAAGCGGCTCGGGCTAACTTTACATGACCGCGTTCATGAGATTTGCTCCACGCTTGACATGCAACTTGTATTGCATAAGTGGCTTTGCGGGTGTCTGTCTCTCCTACTATAGTGAAGATTCAATTTACTCTTCTATTGACAACACTAGTATCACCGTTGTGGTTCATGTTCGTAGGTAGATTGGATCTTGCTCGAAAACCCTAAACCACGTAAAATATGCAAACCAAATTAGAGAACGTCTAACTTGTTTTTGCAGGGTTTGGTGATGTGATATGGCCATAATGTGATGATGAATATGTATGAGATGATCATTATTGTATTGTGGCAACCGGCAGGAGCCTTATGGTTGTCTTTAAATTTCATGTTGAGTAGTATTTCAAAGTAGTTGTAATAGTTGCTACATGGAGGACGATCATGAAGACGGCGCCATTGACCTTGGTGCTTCGCCGACGATGATGGAGATCATGCCCGTTGATGATGGAGATCATGTCCGTGCTTTGGAGATGAAGATCAAAGGCGCAAAGACAAAAGGGCCATATCATATCACATATGAACTGCATGTGATGTTAATCCTTTTATGCATCTTATTTTGCTTAGATCGCGACGGTAGCATTATAAGATGATCCCTCTCACTAAAATCTCAAGATAATAAAGTGTTCATCCTTAGTAGCACCGTTATCAAGTCTTATCGTTTCGAAGCATCTCGTGATGATCGGGTGTGATAGATTCGATAAGTACATATGACGGGTGCAAGACAGTTTGCACATGCGGATACTAAGGTGGCCTTGACGAGCCTAGCATGTAAAGACATGGTCTCGGAACACGTGATACCGAAAGGTAGAGCATGAATCATATGATTGATATGATGAACACTTTGAGTGTTCGCCATTGAAATTACATCTTGTCTCGTGATGATCGGGCATAGGTGTGATGGATTTGGTTCGTGTGATCACTAAGACAATGCGAGGGATATTGTTTTGAGTGGGAGTTCACCTAGATTTTTAATTATGTAGAATTAAAATTTGAACTCAATTTGTCATAAACTTAGTCTAAACTATTGCAAATATGTTGTAGATATGGCGTCCCCAATCAATTTTAACCAGTTCCTAGAGAAAGAAAAGCTTAAGAGCAACGGTAGCAACTTCACCGACTGGTTCCGTCATGTGAGGATCTTCCTCAATGGCGGAAATCTGCAATATGTGCTTGATGCACCGCTAGGTGACCCTCCAGCAGAAACTGAAACCGATGAAGTAAAGAATGTTTACGCGACTCGGAAAACTCGGTACTCTCAAGTTCAGTGTGCCATCTTATGCAGTCTGGAATCCGATCTTCAAAAACGTTTTGAGCACCACGATCCTCATGAGTTGATGAAAGAGTTGAAGACTATTTTTGAGACTCATGCGGCCGTGGAATGCTATGAAGCATCGAAACACTTTTTCAGCTGTATGATGGAAGAAGGCAGCTCCATTAGTGAGCACATGCTCGTTATGACCGGGCATGCGAAGAAACTCAGTGACTTGGGAATAGTGATTCCTAACAGACTGGGGATTAATCGTGTCCTTCAATCACTGCCACCAAGTTACAAGAACTTTGTGATGAACTACAATATGCAGAACATGAACAAGGAGTTTCCTGAACTCTTTGGCATGTTAAAAGCTGCTGAGATTGAGATTAAGAAAGAGCACCAAGTGTTGATGGTCAACAAGACCACCAGTTTCAAGAAACAGGGCAAGTCTAAGGGAAAATTCAAGAAGGGTGGCAAGAAAGCTGCCACGCCTCCTATGAAACCTAAGAACGGCCCTAAGCCTGATGCTGAGTGCTATTACTGCAAGGAAAGGGACACTGGAAGCGTAATTGCTCCAAGTATTTGGCGGATCTGAAGAGCGGCCTTATCAAGAAAAAGAAAGAAGGTATATCTGATATACATGTTATAGATGTTTATCTCACTAGTTCTCGTTCTAGTACCTGGGTATTTGATACTGGTTCGGTTGCTCATATTTGTAACTCGAAACAGGAACTAAAGAATAAACGACAACTGCTGAAAGATGAAGTGACGATGCGCGTTGGAAACGGATCCAAGGTCAATGTGATCGCAGTCGGGACACTTCCTCTACATCTACCTTCGGGATTAGTTTTAAGCCTAAATAATTGTTATTATGTACCCGCGTTGAGCATGAACATTATATCTGGATCTTGTTTAATGCAAGACGGTTATTCATTCAAGTCTGAGAATAATGGTTGTTCTATTTTTATGAATAATATCTTTTATGGTCGAGCACCACAAAAGAATGGCTTATTTCTGTTAGATCTCGATAGTAGTGATACGCATATACATAACATTGATGCTAAGCGAATTAAATTGAATGATAATTCTACTTATATGTGGCACTGTCGTCTTGGTCATATTGGAGTGAAACGCATGAAGAAACTCCATACTGATGGATTACTTGAATCACTTGACTTTGAGTCACTTGATAGATGCGAAGCATGTCTGATGGGAAAAATGACTAAGACTCCATTCTCGGGTATGATGGAGCGAGCTACTGACTTATTGGAAATCATACATACAGATGTATGTGGACCAATGAGTGTAGCATCGCGCGGTGGTTATCGTTATGTTCTAACCTTCACAGATGATTTGAGTAGATATGGGTATATCTATTTAATGAAACATAAATCCGAAACTTTCGAGAAGTTTAAGGAATTCCAAAGTGAAGTAGAAAATCAACGTAACAAGAAGATTAAATTTCTACGATCTGATCGCGGAGGTGAATATCTGAGTTATGAGTTTGGCATGCATTTAAAGAAATGCGGAATACTTTCACAATTGACACCGCCGGGAACACCACAACGAAACGGTGTGTCCGAACGTCGTAATCGAACTCTCTTAGATATGGTTCGTTCTATGATGTCTCTTACTGATTTGCCGTTATCATTTTGGAGTTATGCATTAGAGACAGCCGCATTCACTTTAAATAGAGCACCATCAAAATCCGTTGAAACGACGCCGTATGAATTATGGTTTAATAAGAAACCTAAGCTGTCGTTCCTAAAAGTTTGGGGTTGCGAAGCCTATGTAAAAAAGTTACAACCGGACAAGCTAGAACCCAAAGCGGAGAAATGCGTCTTCATAGGATACCCTAAGGAAACTATAGGGTACACTTTCTATCACAGATCCGAAGGCAAGATCTTTGTTGCTAAGAACGGAACCTTTCTTGAGAAAGAATTTCTCACTAAAGAAGTGACTGGAAGAAAAGTAGAACTCGATGAGATTGAAGAATCTCTACTCGTTGATCAGAGTAGCGCAGTACCGGAAAATGTTCCTGTACCACCTACACCGGCAACAGAGGAAGCTAATGATAATGATCATGAAACTTCAAATGAGACAGCTACTGAACCTCGCAGATCGACAAGGGATCGTGCCACTCCAGATTGGTATGATCCTTGTCTAAATGTCATGATTGTGGATAACAATGATGAGGACCCTGCGACGTATGAAGAAGCGATGATGAGCCCAGATTCCAACAAATGGCAAGAAGCCATGAAATCCGAAATGGGATCCATGTATGATAACAAAGTATGGACTTTGGTAGAATTACCTGATAGCCGCAAGGCTGTCGAGAATAAATGGATCTTCAAAAGAAAAACAGATGCTGATGGTAATATTACTGTCTATAAAGCTCGACTTGTCGCAAAGGGTTTCCGACAAATTCAAGGTGTTGACTACGATGAGACTTTCTCACCTGTAGC
This sequence comes from Lolium multiflorum, assembly GCA_030979885.1. NCBI lineage: Eukaryota > Viridiplantae > Streptophyta > Magnoliopsida > Poales > Poaceae > Lolium > Lolium multiflorum. Next base: position 69,150,222 of record CM061748.1, on the reverse strand, counting down.
GAAGCTAAAATCTGTGAGGATTTTGTTAGCAATAGCTGCATTTTTCGATTATGAGATTTGGCAGATGGATGTCAAAACAGGCATTCCTTAATGGAGACATTGAGGAAGAGTTGTATATGGTACAACCCAAAGGTTTTGTCGATCCTAAAAATGCTGACAAAGTATGCAAACTTCAGCGTTCAATCTATGGACTGAAGCAAGCATCGAGAAGTTGGAACCGACGTTTTGATAAGGTGATCAAAGACTTCGGGTTTATACAGTGTCATGGAGAGGCCTGTATTTACAAGAAAGTGAGTGGGAGCTCTGTAGCATTCCTGATATTATATGTAGATGACATATTATTGATTGGGAATGATATAGAACTATTAAGCAGTGTAAAGGTTATTTGAATAATAGTTTTTCAATGAAAGACCTTGGTGAAGCATCATACATATTAGGCATCAAGATTTATAGAGATAGATCAAGACGTCTAATAGGGCTATCACAGAGTACATACCTGGACAAGATTCTAAAGAAGTTTAGAATGGACGAAAGTAAGAAAGGATTCTTACCTATGTTACCAGGCAAGGTCTTGAGTAAGACTCAAGGACCGGCTACGGCAGAAGAAAGAGAAAGGATGAGTCAGATCCCCTATGCCTCGGCAGTAGGCTCTATCATGTATGCCATGCTATGTACAAGACCGGATATAGCACATGCTGTTAGTTTAACTAGCAGATATCAAAGTGATCCAGGAATGGAACACTGGACAGCGGTCAAGAATATCCTAAAGTACTTAAAAAGAACTAAGGATATGTTTCTTTGTTATGGAGGTGACCAAGAGCTCGTTGTAACAAGTTACACCGATGCAAGTTGGAACACTGATCCTGATGACTCTAAGTCACAATCTGGGTACGTGTTTATATTGAATGGTGCTGCAGTAAGCTGGGCAAGCTCGAAGCAGTGCACGGTGGCGAAATCCTCAACAGAATCGGAGTACATAGCGGCTTCGGAGGCTTCATCAGAAGCGGTATGGATGAAGAGGTTCATTGTAGAGCTCGGTGTGGTTCCTAGTGCATTGGACCCATTTGTCATCTACTGTGATAACATGGGTGCCATCGCCAATGCACAAGAGCCAAGGTCACACAAGAGGCTGAAGCATATCAAGCTGCGTTACCACTCGATTCGCGAGTACATCGAAGATGGAGAAGTAAAGATTTGCAAAGTACACACTGATCTGAATGTAGCAGATCCGTTGACTAAAGCTCTCCCTAGGGCAAAGCATGACCAACACCAGAATGCCATGGGTGTTAGGTATATTACAATGTAATCTAGATTATTGACTCTAGTGCAAGTGGGAGACTGTTGGAGATATGCCCAAGAGGCAATAATAAAAGTGGTTATTATATATCTTTATGTTTATGATAAATGTTTATATACCATGCTATAATTGTATTAACTGAAACATTGATACATGTGTGATATGTAAACAACAAAGAGTCCCTAGTAAGCCTCTTAACTAGCTTGTTGATTAATAGATGATTAGTTTCATAATCATGAACATTGGATGTTATTAATAACAAGGTTATATCATTGTATGAATGATGTAATGGACACACCCAATTAAGCGTAGCATAAGATCACGTCATTAAGTTATTTGCTATAAGCTTTCGATACATAGTTACCTAGTCCTTATGACCATGAGATCATATAAATCACTTATACCGGAAAGGTACTTTGATTACATCAAACGCCACTGCGTAAATGGGTGGTTATAAAGGTGGGATTAAGTATCCGGAAAGTATGAGTTGAGGCATATGGATCAATAGTGGGATTTGTCCATCCGATGACGGATAGATATACTCTGGGCCCTCTCGGTGGAATGTCGTCTAATGTCTTGCAAGCATATGAATAAGTTCATAAGAGACCACATACCACGGTACGAGTAAAGAGTACTTGTCAGGAGACGAGGTTGAACAAGGTATAGTGTGATACCGATGATCAAACCTCGGACAAGTAAAATATCGCGTGACAAAGGGAATTGGTATCGTATGTGTATGGTTCATTCGATCACTAAAGTCATCGTTGAATATGTGGGAGCCATTATGGATCTCCAGATCCCGCTATTGGTTATTGGTCGGAGTGAGTACTCAACCATGTCCGCATAGTTCACGAACCGTAGGGTGACACACTTAAAGTTGGATGTTGAAATGGTAGTACTTGAATATGGAATGAAGTTGGAATATTTGTTCGGAGTCCCGGATGGGATCCCGGACATCACGAGGAGTTCCGGAATGGTCCGGAGAATAAGATTCATATATAGGATGTCATTTTATGTGAATAAAATGATGCGGAAGGTTCTATGGAAGGTTCTAGAAGGTTCTAGAAAAGTCCGGAAGAAACCACCAAGGAAGGTGGAGTCCACATGGGACTCCACCTCCATGGCCGGCCAACCCTAGTGGGGGAGGAGTCCCAAGTGGACTCCCCCTTAGGGGCCACCCCCCCCATGGAAGGTGGAATTCCCACCTCTAGTGGGAGGGAAAGTTTCCCACCATATGGAAGGTTTTGGTTTCGGGTCTTATTCGAAGACTTGGACACCAACACTTGGGATCCACCTATATAATGAGGGGCCAAGGGAGGGGGCCGGCCACCCCAAGACCACAAGCTGGCCGCCCCCATAGAGTGGCCGGCCACCCCCTCCCAAACCCTAGCTTTGCTCCTCCACTTCATATTGCCCGTAGGATAGCGTAGCATAGAAAACAAAAATTTTCCTACGGCGAACACGCAATCCAAGCCAAGATGCAATCTAGAAGACGGTAGCAACGAGGGGATTGTCGAGACTCACCCTTGAAGAGATTCCAAAGCCTACAAGAGGAGGCTCTTGTTGCTGCGGTAGACGTTCACTTGCCGCTTGCAAAAGCGCGTAGAAGATCTTGATCACGATCGGTTCCGGCGCCACGAACGGGCAGCACCTCCGTACTCGGTCACACGTTCGGTTGTTGATGAAGACGACGTCCACCTCCCGTTCCAGCGGGCAGCGGAGTAGTAGCTCCTCTTGAATCCGACAGCACGACGGCGTGGTGTCGGTGGCGGTGTAGAAGTCCGGCGGAGCTTCGCTAAGCTATGCGGGCAATATGAAGTGGAGGAGCAAAGCTAGGGTTTGGGAGGGGGTGGCCGGCCACTCTATGGGGGGCGGCCAGCTTGTGGTCTTGGGGTGGCCGGCCCCCTCCCTTGGCCCCTCATTATATAGGTGGATCCCAAGTGTTGGTGTCCAAGTCTTCGAATAAGACCCGAAACCAAAACCTTCCATATGGTGGGAAACTTTCCCTCCCACTAGAGGTGGGAATTCCACCTTCCATGGGGGGGTGGCCGGCCCCCTAAGGGGGAGTCCACTTGGGACTCCTCCCCCACTAGGGTTGGCCGGCCATGGAGGTGGAGTCCCATGTGGACTCCACCTTCCTTGGTGGTTTCTTCCGGACTTTTCTAGAACCTTCTAGAACCTTCCATAGAACCTTCCGCATCATTTTATTCACATAAAATGACATCCTATATATGAATCTTATTCTCGGACCATTCGGAACTCCTCGTGATGTCCGGGATTCCATCCGGGACTCCGAACAAATATTCCAACTTCATTCCATATTCAAGTACTACCATTTCAACATCCAACTTTAAGTGTGTCACCCTACGGTTCGTGAACTATGCGGACATGGTTGAGTACTCACTCCGACCAATAACCAATAGCGGGATCTGGAGATCCATAATGGCTCCCATATTCAACGATGACTTTAGTGATCGAATGAACCATACACATACGATACCAATTCCCTTTGTCACGCGATATTTTACTTGTCCGAGGTTTGATCATCGGTATCACACTATACCTTGTTCAACCTCGTCTCCTGACAAGTACTCTTTACTCGTACCGTGGTATGTGGTCTCTTATGAACTTATTCATATGCTTGCAAGACATTAGACGACATTCCACCGAGAGGGCCCAGAGTATATCTATCCGTCATCGGGATGGACAAATCCTATTGATCCATATGCCTCAACTCATACTTTCCGGATACTTAATCCCACCTTTATAACCACCCATTTACGCAGTGGCGTTTGATGTAATCAAAGTACCTTTCCGGTATAAGTGATTTATATGATCTCATGGTCATAAGGACTAGGTAACTATGTATCGAAAAGCTTATAGCAAATAACTTAATGACGTGATCTTATGCTACGCTTAATTGGGTGTGTCCATTACATCATTCATACAATGATATAACCTTGTTATTAATAACATCCAATGTTCATGATTATGAAACTAATCATCTATTAATCAACAAGCTAGTTAAGAGGCTTACTAGGGACTCTTTGTTGTTTACATATCACACATGTATCAATGTTTCGATTAATACAATTATAGCATGGTATATAAACATTTATCATAAACATAAAGATATATAATAACCACTTTTATTATTGCCTCTTGGGCATATCTCCAACAGTCTCCCACTTGCACTAGAGTCAATAATCTAGATTACATTGTAATATACCTAACACCCATGGCATTCTGGTGTTGGTCATGCTTTGCCCTAGGGAGAGCTTTAGTCAACGGATCTGCTACATTCAGATCAGTGTGTACTTTGCAAATCTTTACTTCTCCATCTTCGATGTACTCGCGAATCGAGTGGTAACGCAGCTTGATATGCTTCAGCCTCTTGTGTGACCTTGGCTCTTGTGCATTGGCGATGGCACCCATGTTATCACATAGATGACAAATGGGTCCAATGCACTAGGAACCACACCGAGCTCTACAATGAACCTCTTCATCCATACCGCTTCCATGAAGCCTCTGGAAGCTATGTACTCCGATTCTGTGAGGATTTCGCCACCGTGCACTGCTTCGAGCTTGCCCAGCTTACTGCAGCACCATTCAATATAAACACGTACCAGATTGTGACTTAGAGTCATCAGGATCAGTGTTCCAACTTGCATCGGTGTAACTTGTTACAACGAGCTCTTGGTCACCTCCATAACAAAGAAACATATCCTTAGTTCTTTTTAAGTACTTTAGGATATTCTTGACCGCTGTCCAGTGTTCCATTCCTGGATCACTTTGATATCTGCTAGTTAAACTAACAGCATGTGCTATATCCGGTCTTGTACATAGCATGGCATACATGATAGAGCCTACTGCCGAGGCATAGGGGATTTGATTCATCCTTTCTCTTTCTTCTGCGTAGCCGGTCCTTGAGTCTTACTCAAGACCTTGCCTGGTAACATAGGTAAGAATCCTTTCTTACTTTCGTCCATTCTAAACTTCTTTAGAATCTTGTCCAGGTATGTACTCTGTGATAGCCCTATTAGACGTCTTGATCTATCTCTATAAATCTTGATGCCTAATATGTATGATGCTTCACCAAGGTCTTTCATTGAAAAACTATTATTCAAATAACCCTTTACACTGCTTAATAGTTCTATATCATTCCCAATCAATAATATGTCATCTACATATAATATCAGGAATGCTACAGAGCTCCCACTCACTTTCTTGTAAATACAGGCCTCTCCATGACACTGTATAAACCCGAAGTCTTTGATCACCTTATCAAAACGTCGGTTCCAACTTCTCGATGCTTGCTTCAGTCCATAGATTGAACGCTGAAGTTTGCATACTTTGTCAGCATTTTTAGGATCGACAAAACCTTTGGGTTGTACCATATACAACTCTTCCTCAATGTCTCCATTAAGGAACGCCGTTTTGACATCCATCTGCCAAATCTCATAATCGAAAAATGCAGCTATTGCTAACAAAATCCTCACAGATTTTAGCTTCGCTACAGGTGAGAAAGTCTCATCGTAGTCAACACCTTGAATTTGTCGGAAACCCTTTGCGACAAGTCGAGCTTTATAGACAGTAATATTACCATCAGCATCTGTTTTTCTTTTGAAGATCCATTTATTCTCGACAGCCTTGCGGCTATCAGGTAAGTCTACCAAAGTCCATACTTTGTTATCATACATGGATCCCATTTCGGATTTCATGGCTTCTTGCCATTTGTTGGAATCTGGGCTCATCATTCTTCTTCATACGTCGCAGGGTCCTCATCATTGTTATCCACAATCATGACATTTAGACAAGGATCATACCAATCTGGAGTGGCACGATCCCTTGTCGATCTGCGAGGTTCAGTAGCTGTCTCATTTGAAGTTTCATGATCATTATCATTATCTTCCTCTGTTGCCGGTGTAGGTGGTACAGGAACATTTTCGGTACTGCGCTACTCTGATCAACGAGTAGAGATTCTTCAATCTCATCGAGTTCTACTTTTCTTCCAGTCACTTCTTTAGTGAGAAATTCTTTCTCAAGAAAGGTTCCGTTCTTAGCAACAAAGATCTTGCCTTCGGATCTGTGATAGAAAGTGTACCCTATAGTTTCCTTAGGGTATCCTATGAAGACGCATTTCTCCGCTTTGGGTTCTAGCTTGTCCGGTTGTAACTTTTTTACATAGGCTTCGCAACCCCAAACTTTTAGGAACGACAGCTTAGGTTTCTTATTAAACCATAATTCATACGGCGTCGTTTCAACGGATTTTGATGGTGCTCTATTTAAAGTGAATGCGGCTGTCTCTAATGCATAACTCCAAAATGATAATGGCAAATCAGTAAGAGACATCATAGAACGAACCATATCTAAGAGAGTTCGATTACGACGTTCGGACACACCGTTTCGTTGTGGTGTTCCCGGCGGTGTCAATTGTGAAAGTATTCCGCATTTCTTTAAATGCATGCTAAACTCATAACTCAGATATTCACCTCCGCGATCAGATCGTAGAAATTTAATCTTCTTGTTACGTTGATTTTCTACTTCACTTTGGAATTCCTTAAACTTCTCGAAAGTTTCGGATTTATGTTTCATTAAATAGATATACCCATATCTACTCAAATCATCTGTGAAGGTTAGAACATAACGATAACCACCGCGCGATGCTACACTCATTGGTCCACATACATCTGTGTGTATGATTTCCAATAAGTCAGTAGCTCGCTCCATCATACCCGAGAATGGAGTCTTAGTCATTTTTCCCATCAGACATGCTTCGCATCTATCAAGTGACTCAAAGTCAAGTGATTCAAGTAATCCATCGGTATGGAGTTTCTTCATGCGTTTTCACTCCAATATGACCAAGACGACAGTGCCACATATAAGTAGAATTATCATTCAATTTAATTCGCTTAGCATCAATGTTATGTATATGCGTATTACTACTATCGAGATCTAACAGAAATAAGCCATTCTTTTGTGGTGCTCGACCATAAAAGATATTATTCATAAAAATAGAACAACCATTATTCTCAGACTTGAATGAATAACCGTCTTGCATTAAACAAGATCCTGATATAATGTTCATGCTCAACGCGGGTACATAATAACAATTATTTAGGCTTAAAACTAATCCCGAAGGTAGATGTAGAGGAAGTGTCCCGACTGCGATCACATTGACCTTGGATCCGTTTCCAACGCGCATCGTCACTTCATCTTTCAGCAGTTGTCGTTTATTCTTTAGTTCCTGTTTCGAGTTACAAATATGAGCAACCGAACCAGTATCAAATACCCAGGTACTAGAACGAGAACTAGTGAGATAAACATCTATAACATGTATATCAGATATACCTTCTTTCTTTTTCTTGATAAGGCCGCTCTTCAGATCCGCCAAATACTTGGAGCAATTACGCTTCCAGTGTCCCTTCTCCTTGCAGTAATAGCACTCAGCATCAGGCTTAGGGCCAGACTTAGGTTTCACAGGAGGCGTGGCAGCTTTCTTGCCACTCTTCTTGTTCTTGCCTTTAGACTTGCCCTGTTTCTTGAAGCTGGTGGTCTTGTTGACCATCAACACTTGGTGCTCTTTCTTGATCTCAATCTCAGCAGCTTTTAGCATGCCAAAGAGTTCAGGAAACTCCTTGTTCATGTTCTGCATATTGTAGTTCATCACAAAGTTCTTATAACTTGGTGGCAGTGATTGAAGGACACGATTAATCCCCAGTCTGTTAGGAATCACTATTCCCAAGTCACTGAGTTTCTTCGCATGCCCGGTCATAACGAGCATGTGCTCACTGATGGAGCTGCCTTCTTCCATCATACAGCTGAAGAAGTGTTTCGATGCTTCATAGCATTCCACGGCCGCATGAGTCTCAAAAATAGTCTTCAACTCTTTTATCAACTCATGAGGATCGTGGTGCTCAAAACGTTTTTGAAGATCGGATTCCAGACTGCATAAGATGGCACACTGAACTTGAGAGTACCGAGTTTTCCGAGTCATGTAAACATTCTTTACTTCATCGGTTTCAGTTTCTGCAGGAGGGTCACCTAGCGGTGCATCAAGCACATATTGCAGATTTCCGCCATTGAGGAAGATCCTCACATGACGGAACCAGTCGGTGAAGTTGCTACCGTTGCTCTTAAGCTTTTCTTTCTCTAGGAACTGGTTAAAATTGATTGAGGACGCCATATCTACAACATATTTGCAATAGTTTAGACTAAGTTTATGACAAATTGAGTTCAAATTTTAATTCTACATAATTAAAAATCTAGGTGAACTCCCACTCAAAACAATATCCCTCGCATTGTCTTAGTGATCACACGAACCAAATCCATCACACCTATGCCCGATCATCACGAGACAAGATGTAATTTCAATGGCGAACACTCAAAGTGTTCATCATATCAATCATATGATTCATGCTCTACCTTTCGGTATCACGTGTTCCGAGACCATGTCTTTACATGCTAGGCTCGTCAAGGCCACCTTAGTATCCGCATGTGCAAACTGTCTTGCACCCGTCATATGTACTTATCGAATCTATCACACCCGATCATCACGAGATGCTTCGAAACGATAAGACTTGATAACGGTGCTACTAAGGATGAACACTTTATTATCTTGAGATTTTAGTGAGAGGGATCATCTTATAATGCTACCGTCGCGATCTAAGCAAAATAAGATGCATAAAAGGATTAACATCACATGCAGTTCATATGTGATATGATATGGCCCTTTTGTCTTTGCGCCTTTGATCTTCATCTCCAAAGCACGGACATGATCTCCATCATCAACGGGCATGATCTCCATCATCGTCGGCGAAGCACCAAGGTCAATGGCGCCGTCTTCATGATCGTCCTCCATGTAGCAACTATTACAACTACTTTGAAATACTACTCAACATGAAATTTAAAGACAACCATAAGGCTCCTGCCGGTTGCCACAATACAATAATGATCATCTCATACATATTCATCATCACATTATGGCCATATCACATCACCAAACCCTGCAAAAACAAGTTAGACGTTCTCTAATTTGGTTTGCATATTTTACGTGGTTTAGGGTTTTCGAGTAAGATCCAATCTACCTACGAACATGAACCACAACGGTGATACTAGTGTTGTCAATAGAAGAGTAAATTGAATCTTCACTATAGTAGGAGAGACAGACACCCGCAAAGCCACTTATGCAATACAAGTTGCATGTCGGTGGAGCAAATCTCATGAACGCGGTCATGTAAAGTTAGCCCGAGCCGCTTCATCCCACTATGCCACAAAGATGCAAAGTACTCAACTAAAGATAACAAGAGCATCAACGCCCACAAACCATTGTGTTCTACTCGTGCAACCATCTATGCATAGACACGGCTCTGATACCACTGTAGGATAACGTAGCATAGAAAACAAAAATTTTCCTACGGCGAACACGCAATCCAAGCCAAGATGCAATCTAGAAGACGGTAGCAACGAGGGGATTGTCGAGACTCACCCTTGAAGAGATTCCAAAGCCTACAAGAGGAGGCTCTTGTTGCTGCGGTAGACGTTCACTTGCCGCTTGCAAAGCGCGTAGAAGATCTTGATCACGATCGGTTCCGGCGCCACGAACGGGCAGCACCTCCGTACTCGGTCACACGTTCGGTTGTTGATGAAGACGACGTCCACCTCCCCGTTCCAGCGGGCAGCGGAAGTAGTAGCTCCTCTTGAATCCGACAGCACGACGGCGTGGTGTCGGTGGCGGTGTAGAAGTCCGGCGGAGCTTCGCTAAGCTATGCGGGCAATATGAAGTGGAGGAGCAAAGCTAGGGTTTGGGAGGGGGTGGCCGGCCACTCTATGGGGGGGCCAGCTTGTGGTCTTGGGGTGGCCGGCCCCCTCCCTTGGCCCCTCATTATATAGGTGGATCCCAAGTGTTGGTGTCCAAGTCTTCGAATAAGACCCGAAACCAAAACCTTCCATATGGTGGGAAACTTTCCCTCCCACTAGAGGTGGGAATTCCACCTTCCATGGGGGTGGCCGGCCCCCTAAGGGGGAGTCCACTTGGGACTCCTCCCCCACTAGAGTTGGCCGGCCATGGAGGTGGAGTCCCATGTGGACTCCACCTTCCTTGGTGGTTTCTTCCGGACTTTTCTAGAACCTTCTAGAACCTTCCATAGAACCTTCCGCATCATTTTATTCACATAAAATGACATCCTATATATGAATCTTATTCTCCGGACCATTCCGGAACTCCTCGTGATGTCGGGGATCCCATCCGGGACTCCGAACAAATATTCCAACTTCATTCCATATTCAAGTACTACCATTTCAACATCCAACTTTAAGTGTGTCACCCTACGGTTCGTGAACTATGCGGACATGGTTGAGTACTCACTCCGACCAATAACCAATAGCGGGATCTGGAGATCCATAATGGCTCCCACATATTCAACGATGACTTTAGTGATCGAATGAACCATACACATACGATACCAATTCCCTTTGTCACGCGATATTTTACTTGTCCGAGGTTTGATCATCGGTATCACACTATACCTTGTTCAACCTCGTCTCCTGACAAGTACTCTTTACTCGTACCGTTGGTATGTGGTCTCTTATGAACTTATTCATATGCTTGCAAGACATTAGACGACATTCCACCGAGAGGGCCCAGAGTATATCTATCCGTCATCGGGATGGACAAATCCCACTATTGATCCATATGCCTCAACTCATACTTTCGGATACTTAATCCCACCTTTATAACCACCCATTTACGCAGTGGCGTTTGATGTAATCAAAGTACCTTTCCAGTATAAGTGATTTATATGATCTCATGGTCATAAGGACTAGGTAACTATGTATCGAAAGCTTATAGCAAATAACTTAATGACGTGATCTTATGCTACGCTTAATTGGGTGTGTCCATTACATCATTCATACAATGATATAACCTTGTTATTAATAACATCCAATGTTCATGATTATGAAACTAATCATCTATTAATCAACAAGCTAGTTAAGAGGCTTACTAGGGACTCTTTGTTGTTTACATATCACACATGTATCAATGTTTCGGTTAATACAATTATAGCATGGTATATAAACATTTATCATAAACATAAAGATATATAATAACCACTTTTATTATTGCCTCTTGGGCATATCTCCAACTGTTTTTGGCCCGGCCCACTATTTTGTTGGCGGCCCATGCTATATGGTGGACCCCACAAAATGGGCCGACCCTTTACAGGAAGTGGGACCCACGTGTTTTTGGCCCGGCCCACTTGCTCTCGGTGGACCCACTAAATGGGCCGGCCCTTTAACGGAAAGTGGGACCCACCTGTGTTTTGGCCCGGTCCACTTGCTTCTTGGGCGGCCAGTTGCTGTAAAGTGGACCCACATGTTAAATGGGCCGGTGTTATCACAGAATTTGACCAGAGGTGGGCCGCGATTAAGACAAGCCTGAAGATATATGCGTGGAGACGCACGGAGAATCGGCCTGGTGTATCAAGTTGGGCTAGTTAGCCCATGTATCTTTATATAATAGGTTACGTAGAAGTTAGAATCTATCTCGTGCACGGTTTGGTGCACGTCCACATTAGAAAGTCCCCTGGACTATAAATATGTACCTAGGGTTTATGGAATAAACAACAACCAACGTTCAACCACAAACAAATCTCGGCGCATCGCCAACTCCTTCGTCTCGAGGGTTTCTACCGGTAAGCATCATGCTGCCTAGATCGCATCTTGCGATCTAGGCAGCACAAGCCTGCCTACGTTGTTCATGCGTTGCTCGTACTGAAGCCTTTTTGATGGCGAGCAACGTAGTTATCATAGATGTGTTAGGGTTAGCATTGTTCTTCATGCTGCATGCTTTCGTAGTGCAACCCTTGCGCATCTAGCCGTCCTTGTGCCTCATCATGGGTGCAGGGGCGGCACCCCGCTTGATCATAGTTTAGTAGATCTGATCCGTTACGATCGCTCCTTGTTCTACAAGGATTAGTTTAATATCTGCAATAGTTAGGCCTTACAAAGGGGTGGAGGATCCAGCGGCACGTAGGGTGTCGTTTGCGAGCCCTAGACGGGATGTTCCGGGATCAACCTTGTGTTGGTTTTTAGGCCTCGTCTAGGGCAAGCTTACGATCACCGTGCGTGAGCGCGAGGCCCAACCTAGAGTAGGATGATCCGATTATGCGGTGAAAACCCCACATCGTCGTGGATCTCATTAGCTCTACCATGATCAAGCAGGACCACCACATATTCGGCCACCTTGGACGAACCGTGGGTGGATCGGCTCTTTGAGCCGATTCACGGGACAACCTGAGAGCCGATCGAGGCTCGTATTTAACGTGTACGCCTGCAGGAAACTAAGCGAGGCATCATCCACACCTTCCTGACCAGGTATAGGTCAGGTGGCACGCCCTGCGACCGGCATCGGCGCGCGACCGGAGGCTTTGCGGGCCGTCGCTCGAGGGTGGGCCAGCCGCAGCCCTAGTCATTCCGGCTCTACCGTGTTGGCGATCCTTGCCCGCCGGTGGGTTTACGCCAACACATTCTGCACGCCCGGTGGGACCAATCTTCAACGACAATCTTCAACGACAACCATCTCGCCATCCACAGCAGAGATGGCGAAAGACCATACCGTCTTCATCGAAGTGGCAGAAGAAACTCCGGTCACTACGAGGAGCTCAGGCGAGCTCAAGAAGAAGTACGACGAGGTCAAGTCTGCCCTCGAAACCGACCCAATCGGCTCTTCCCACTACACCCGCTCCCCTGGCATCGGCACCAACGTGGTGGAGCTGGGGTACCACCCCGGTGAGGGTAGTGATGACGGCGGCTGCTCCCACAGCAAGGGTGAGGAAGGAGCCGATCCCGGCGGTCGGACCATACCACGCGCACCACCAGCTCTCCCAGTATTCGGCGTCGACCTCTCAGGTGACGGGAAGCTAGGATTCGGGTTCACATCGGCTGACGAGCTAGAGGAAGTCGACATTGGCCTCGGGGATAAGCCGCGGCCAACTTTTATCAGCAGGAAGTTAGACCCGCAGCTCAGGGGTCAGATGATTGCTCTCTTGAAAGAGTACCCAGATTGCTTCGCATGGGACTACACTGAGATGCCTGGGCTGGACAGGAGCATCATCGAGCATCGACTCCCCCTGAAGAAAGGATTCCGGCCCTTCCAGCAACGAGCACGACAAATGAAGGCCGAAATCCTAGAAGAGGTCAAGAAAGAGATCGAGAAGATGTTGGCTGCCGGATTTATCAGACCATGCAGGTACGCGGAATGGATATCCAGTATCGTTCCAGTGGAAAAGAAGGACGGCCGGTGGCGGGTGGCTATCGATTTCCGCGACCTTAACAGAGCTACGCCAAAAGATGAATACCCGATGCCTGTGGCGGAGACGCTGATCAACGCAGCTGCTGGTCATAAGGTTTTAAGCTTCATGGATGGCAACGCCGGCTACAACCAGATCTTCATGAAGACATGCATTCAGAGTACCAGGAGCAGTAGGCTTATTTGAATACGTGGTCATGACCTTTGGATTGAAGAATGCCGGCGCAACATACCAAAGAGCCATGAATTACATATTCCACGATCTGATCGGCAAGCTGGTGGAGATCTACATCGATGACGTGGTAGTCAAATCTGTGTCCATGAAGGGACACTTGGAAGATTTACGACACGTACTAGACCGAACTCGAAAGTTCGGACTGAGAATGAACCCAAAGAAGTGTGCCTTTGGGGTGACGGCCGGCCAGTTTTTAGGATTTTTGGTCCATGAGCGAGGAATTGAGATCGGCCTGAAGAGTCAGGAGGCGGTGCGTACCATGCAGCCACCCACCACGAAGAAGGAACTACAACGTCTTATCGGCAAGATCAACTTCGTTCGCCGATTCATCTCTAACCTGTCAGGACGGATCGAGCCGTTCATGGGTTTAGTAAAAACTAAGTCCGATGACGAATTTCACTGGCAGAACAGCAGCAGGCGTTCGATGACATCAAACGGTATCTGACGACACCGCCCGTGCTGGTGCCGCCCCAACAAGACAGGCCGTTCTATATTTACCTGTCAGTAGCCGACACATCCATCGCCTCGGTGGTGGTGCAACTTTACGAGGGCGTCGAGCGGGTCGTCTTCTACCTCAGCAGAAGGATGTTGGATGCGGAAACAAGATACCCTGAGGTGGAGAAACTGTGCCTCTGTCTGGTCTTCACCTGTACCAAGCTGCACCATATCCTCTTGACCGCAGAGATCTTCGTCATATGCAAGTCCGACGTTGTCAAGCACATGCTGTCGGCCCCCGTGTTGAAGGGGCGATTGGGTAAATGGATGCTTGCATCAGAGTTCGACCTTCGGTATCAGCCTGCGAAAGCAGTCAAAGGACAAGCGTTAGCCGATCTCATAGCCGAGCGAATCAATACCAATATAGCAGCACTATCCATACGTGCGTGGGCTATGTTCTTCGATGGATCGGCTTGCGACGGTGGTTGCGGCATCGGCATTCTGCTCGTATCACCTAGGGGGGTGGAGTACTCCTTCTCCATCAGGCTGTCGACTCCCTGCACCAACAATGTGGCGGAGTATGAGGCGATACGAAAGGGGATGGAGTTGCTACTCGAAGCTGGAGCGGAAGCAGTAGAGCTTTTTGGAGACTCCAAGTTGGTGATTAACCAGCTCACGGATGAATATAAGTGCGAAAGTGAATCGCTTTTCCCACATTGGATGGAATGCCGTGAGCTAATGACACAGTTTAGATACATCAACTTCAATTGGGTCCCGAGATCCCAGAATACCGAGGCCAACAATCTCGCGCAAATGGCGTCAGGCTACATAGAGACCCCTGAAGGGTCAGAAGTCCAGGTCCAATTCCTGGAACAAGATGATTGGAGAGCCGAAATCTTCAAATATTTAAAAGATTCGGCTCGGGGGCACCTAAGCGGATAAGATACAAAGCCATGAAGTATGTCCTCATAGGAGACGACATGTTCTACAGGACGTTGGAAGGTTTACTACTCAAGTGCCTAGGACCAACTGAGTCTAATCGGCTCTTACATGACGTGCATGAAGGCGCTTGCGGGACTCATCAGTCGGCTCACAAGATGAAGTGGCTGATCAGACGCTCAGGTTCTATTGGCCCACCATGCTTGAGGATTGCTTCAATTACTATAAGGGGTGCCAGGCATGCCAGATGTTCGGAAGATTCAGATGGTACCAGCATCGGCAATGAATCCGATCGTCAAACCTTGGCCGTTCGAGGATGGGGCATGGACATGATCGGGAAAATCCATCCGGCTTCGAGCAAGAAGCACGAATTTATCTTGGCCATCACAGATTACTTCACCAAGTGGGTGGAGGCCGTCCCTATGAAGAAGGTAAAATCAGAAGATGTGATCAAGTTCGTGAAAGAACACGTGATTCATAGGTTCGGGATTCCCCAAACTATCACGACCGATGGAGGCTCGGTCTTTGTGTCTAAAGAGTTCAGGGGATTTTGCGATGACATGGGGATTAAGCTGATCCGATCATCTCCGTATTATGCCCAGGCGAACGGGCAAGCTGAGGCGTCCAATCAGAGTCTGATCAAGCTGATCAAGAGAAAGATTGAAGAAAACCCGAGGGATTGGCATGAGAAGTTATCAGAGGCGTTATGGGCCTACCGCATGTCATGCCATGGAGCTATAAAAACTTCGCCGTACCAGCTTGTTTATGGGCAAGAGGCCGTATTACCTTGGGAGATTACGGCTGGGTCTAGACGTGTCACGTTTCAGGACGACCTGACGGCAGACGAATATGCGACTTTGATGAGTGACACCATTGAGGACGCAACAGAGCTGAGGCTTTGGTCGTTGGAAAAGATCAAGGAAAACAAGGCCCGGGTAGCTCGAGCCTACAATAAGAAGGTTAGGCCAAAGGAGTTTCAGGTTGGTGACCTGGTATGGGAAGCTGTGTTGCCGTTAGGAACCAGGGACAAGGCATATGGCAAGTGGTCTCCTAATTGGCACGGTCCGTATAAAGTCATCCAGGCCTTGAAAGGTAATGCATACATGTTGGAAGAATTGGACGGACAGAAGTTCCCAGTGGCCGTAAATGGTCAACACCTCAAGAAATATTTCCCAAGCATGTGGGATGATAGGTACTAAAATAGGGAGGCCGATTAGAGTCGGCCAGTAAAAAGGGGACGATCCAAAGTGTGGGGGCCGATACAATCGGCCGTAAAAACAAAAACAAAAAAAACAAAAACATTCTAGAACAATTATGGTGTTCAGTTTGGCCTCACGAGTGTCCTGGAACACGTCCTTGCTGGTGTCCTCGCCTTGACTAAGGCTCGGGGGGCAGTTAATCTAGTGGATGCTCGGTATTTTCGAGAGCCGATTGGAGTGGCTCGGACTTAGCCGATGAACAATTATCGGCTATGGAATGGCAAAAGTCCATGGTCAGGGAAAGAATAATCCTGTTCGTTTGCTATCGGCTCTGGTGTGGCGAGCAGGAAGATGAAGATTGAATTAATGAAAGGAAGATTGAACGAACAATTCTTGATTAATTCAAAGATATGGCTTTACAAGAAGAGCCGAGGGCTCCCAAAAGAGGGATCTAGTGCCTAGTGCATTACTATTCCTACTCTACCAGTCGTCGCCATCTTCATCGTCGCCGTCATCGTCGGCGCTGCTCCCCGGAAGCTCCTCGCCATCGCTATCCCAGCTGTCGGCTGGAGCTTCCTCTTCCTCCTCGTCATCATCATCATCCTCGCTGTCCGCCCAGGTGCGGAGGCGCTTCGTTGGAGGATATCCCGCGGAGGAAGAATCATCTTCCTCCTCCTCATCCTCCTCTTCCTCGTCGTCCTCGTCGTCCTCGCTGTCCGCCCACATGCGGGAGCGCTTCTTCAGAGGGAGTTTGGTGGAGGGAGGGACTTCAGTCCCTTCCGCTCTTTCTTCTTTCTTCTCCTTGTCGGATGGAATGGGATTTGCCCCGGGATGGGGATCGTCCCCTTTCTTGTTCTTCGGCGCCGATTGGATGGAGAGGCTGGAAGCGGAGGAGGAAGAGGAAGACATTGCCACGGAAGAAGAGGGTTTTTTGGTGTTAACCGCTAGAACGGAGGAAGGGGATGAAGAGGACTGGTCAGTTGGCGTGATTAAATAATGAGGAGCCTAGTGGAGTTTTCAATGCCATTGCAGTTTCCGAGGAAGTGGTGCTGAAGCTGTCAAGTCTCACAGAGGAGTGGGGGAGCAAGGCGTCATAATGACGGTTCTGCTTCTGCCACGACATGACGACGAAGGAAAGCATAATGATTTTGGAAATGTCATTTCCAAAACCAGGGGGCATGTGTTATCACCAGAATTTGACCAAGTCAGAGGTGGGCCGCGATTAAGACAAGCCTGAAGATATATGCGTGGAGACGCACAGAGAATCGGCCTGGTGTATCAAGTTGGGCTAGTTAGCCCATGTATCTTTATATAATAGGTTACGTAGAAGTTAGAATCTATCTCGTGCACGGTTTGGTGCACGTCCACATTAGAAAGTCCCCTGGACTATAAATATGTACCTAGGGTTTATGGAATAAACAACAACCAACGTTCAACCACAAACAAATCTCGGCGCATCGCCAACTCCTTCGTCTCGAGGGTTCCGGTAAGCATCATGCTGCCTAGATCGCATCTTGCGATCTAGGCAGCAAAGCCTGCCTACGTTGTTCATGCGTTGCTCGTACTGAAGCCTTTTTGATGGCGAGCAACGTAGTTATCATAGATGTGTTAGGGTTAGCATTGTTCTTCATGCTGCATGCTTTCGTAGTGCAACCCTTGCGCATCTAGCCGTCCTTGTGCCTCATCATGGGTGCGGGGGCGGCACCCCCTGATCATAGTTTAGTAGATCTGATCCGTTACGATCGCTCCTTGTTCTACAAGGATTAGTTTAATATCTGCAATAGTTAGGCCTTACAAAGGGGTGGAGGATCCAGCGGCACGTAGGGTGTCGTTTGCGAGCCCTAGACGGGATGTTCCGAGGATCAACCTTGTGTTGGTTTTTAGGCCTCGTCTAGGGCAAGCTTACGATCACCGTGCGTGAGCGCGAGGCCCAACCTAGAGTAGGATGATCCGATTATGCGGTGAAAACCCCACATCGTCGTGGATCTCATTAGCTCTACCATGATCAAGCAGGACCACCACATATTCGGCCACCTTGGACGAACCGTGGGTGGATCGGCTCTTTGAGCCGATTCACAGGACAACCTGAGAGCCGATCGAGGCTCGTATTTACGTGTACGCCTGCAGGAAACTAAGCGAGGCATCATCCACACCTTCCTGACCAGGTATAGGTCGGGTGGCACGCCCTTGCGACCCGGCATCGGCGCGCGACCGGGAGGCTTTGCGGGCCGTCGCTCGGGAGCCAGGGCCGCGGCCCTAGTCATTCCCGCTCTACCGTGTTGGCGATCCTGCCCGCCGGTGGGTTTCGGGTGACCGATTTAAGTTTTGACCAGTCAACATTAGAGGTTAGGCCGGCCCACGTAACTAATGGACCAGCCCAGCTATATAGTTGACCGGTCAAACTATGTCATCGGCCCGGCCCGCTTAAGACGTGGCAGGCCTCGTGTGGGCCTACCATCTACCACGGGGTTTCAGCCGGTTAACGCCGTTAACGGCAGTTAACGGCGTCTGCCACGTGTCGGTTGCATGACGTCAGCAGTCAACGGGCTCCCGAAAACACTTCGCAACGGTCCGATTTTCCGTGGCGGAAGGCGCCCAACGCGACGGACCGAAAAATCGTCGTTGGACTTTGCCTGACGCAGTTTCCACAACGGAACCCATATCGTCGGGTTAGGCCCATAGGCGACGAAAAATACCCCTTAGCGGACGATTTTGAGACGTTGTCTATCAGAACTTTTCTTGTAGTGCCAGCTTGCCCCCTCGGATCACAAGTGTACTACGGTAAAGCGCGTCCGTTGATGAACGAGAGGTGGAAACACTTTTGACTACTCCGTCCCACTCCAGATCTTATGGTGAACACGGTTTGTACGGCACAAGAATCACTGGACGACATTTGTTGTTTAATCCTAGATGGATATAAACCCTTGCAATGGAACCTCCACCATATCAACACAATCCATGGTTCCATTGCCCACCACTTAGTCATATTCATAGTTATGAAAATAGTGGTTTTGCTTTTGATGCAATAGTGATAAATATAGTACTTTGCAAGTACTTTGGTAAAAATACTCAAATGACATGAGCAAGCGATGAACTTGCCTTTCTTGTGCAAGATTATGCAGGCAAGGTCTTGATGCGCAATAACTCAAATTAAATAGCATCATCGTCCGGTAGGACGATGTTAAAGATTGGCAAGGATGCAATAATGCATAAGTGTGAGATGCAATCGTTCTAAGCATGCCCTAACCCCGATGATTTAGGATTAGTGAGTTGCAATGATTAGTTCAGGGTATGTTGCACTTTTAGAGTGATTCACAAACAAGGTTCTTATTAAGGGTTTGATTACTTGGTATCATGTACAAGTTATATAAATAAGCATAGTAATCAATTGAGCACACAAGGAATGATAATTGGCATAATGTTAATATGTAAAGAACAGTTGTCAGTTTTAGTATATGGCATGGTTAATGATTACTTATTATATTCTTCAAAAGAATAACTTTTGAAGAACATGTTCTTTAATAAAGAACAAGTATGACAATTGGGTTTGTGGGGTTCTATGGTTTTCTATGGTTCCAATTGGTTTCTGGAGTAAGTATTAGATGGATCACAACAATGTTGGATTCATTAACACCTAGGGCTTGTAAGGTTGAGTTAAGCCTAGGCATTCTAACCAATTGTTTATACATGGCTGCTATCAAGGTTGGTTCATCTAGCTGGTGATAGCTAGCTAGGGTTTATAGGTCCTTATAAGCAGGGTTGATGATGATTCTTTATTTACTTCAAAAGAATAACTTTTGAAGAACATACTTCTTAAGGAATAAGAAGTATTACAGTTAAGGTTTAGGTTTTCTAGGATTTATTATTGGATCCACTAATTAAGAATAATTGTTTCCTAAATAAGATGGTTTATAAACATCTAACACTATTAGGGTTTAGTGTGTATGGCAAATGTTGTATAATATTAGGCATGGTTTCTATTGGAGTTCATCACAATGGTGTGATGCTAAGCATGGATAAATAAGATTGACAATTCTAAGAATAGGAGCGAGGATTTAGACTTGGTTGATCCTATGTGATCAACTAGGTCTGATGGAGATGAACACATGGGATGCTAATTAGTAGTGATATGGTTCCCATATCTTATGTGGCTTTGAACAAGCATTGAGTTGCTAAATATGAATCTATGATTACTAATGAAGTAACATGATCACATGTTATTTGGGGTTTAGGTTTGGAAACAATTTAGGGTTCACACATAAAATAGTGGAGCTAGGGTTTCTAGTGGAATTAGGGTTTGAGGATTACACATGAAATGATGAGTTCCTAGTTTTCTACCATTTGGAACTAGGGTTTTCTAGCTACCCTATAATTCTTGGATTGATAACTTCATTAAGAAAATTGAAGTTATTAATAATCTTTGAAATTAAAATAACGTTGGATTTCGCATTTTAGTATTTTTTATGAATTAATAATTAAGGTAATTATTAATCAGGGTTTAAATCTCTAATAAGGATGTAACAAAAATAACAAATAAATAAAATTAGTTTTCATGTTTTCTTTATTTGCTTACTGGTTTTATTTATTTTATAAATGTTTTCTTAATTTCTGAATTTTAATTGCTTTTAGAATTAAAATTAAAGGCTTAATTAACAAGTATTAAACAATTAATTTTTTATTAAATATAAAAATTTCATATTATATTTTTATTAAATAGAATTTATTTTTATGAACATTTTGTCATCTCATTTATATTTTTCCGAGTTAATACGAATTTTTTTAAATTTGCAAAGTTGCAGTAATTATTGAATTTAAATTTAAACGAAAGAAAAACTAAACGCACCCAGTTAAACTACCCACACAGTCTCTGATGGCGTGTAACTCACACGTTCGTTGGGAACCCCAAGAGGAAGGTATGATGCGCACAGTAGCAAGTTTTCCCTCAGAAAGAAACCAAGGTTTAATCGAACCGAGAGCCAAGAAGCACGTTGAAGGTTGATGGTCGCGAAATGTGATGCGGCGCAACACCAGGGATTCCGCGCCAACGCGGAACCTGCACAACACAACCCAAGTACTTTGTCCCAACGAAACAGTGAGGTTGTCAATCTCACCGGCTTGCTGTAACAAAGGATTAAGCGTATCGAGTGGAAGATGATTGTTTGCAAAGAAAATAGTAAAAACACAATTGCAGTAGATTGTATGCTATGTAAAGAATAGGACCGGGGTCCACAGTTCACTAGAGGTGTCTCTCCCATAAGATAAAGCATGTTGGGTGAACAAATTACAGTCGGGCAATTGACAAATAGAGAAAGGCATAACAATGCATATACATGATATGATAAATATAGTGAGATTTAATCCGGGCATTACGACAAAGTACATAGACCGCCATCCAACTGCATCTATGCCTAAAAAGTCCACCTTCAGTTATCATCCGAACCCCATTCGGTATTAAGTTGCTAAGCAACAGACAATTGCATTAAGTATGGTGCGTAATGTAATCAACAACTACATCCTTAGACATAGCATCAATGTTTTATCCCTAGTGGCAACAGCACATCACAACCTTAGAACTGTCACGATCCCAGGTGTAAATGAAGGCATGAACCCACTATCGAGCATAAATACCCCCTCTTGGAGTTAAGAGCAAAAACTTGGCCAGAGCCTCTACTAATAACGGAGAGCATGCAAGATCATAAACAACACATAAACAATAGATTGATAATCACCATAATCATAGTACTCTCTATCCATCGGATCCCGACAAACACAACATATAGTATTACAGATAGATGATCTTGATCATGTTAGGCAGCTCACAAGATCCAACAATGAAGCACAACAAGGAGAAGACGACCATCTAGCTACTGCTATGGACCCATGGTCCAGGGGTGAACTACTCACTCATCACTCCGGAGGCGACCATGGCGGTGTAGAGTCCTCCGGAGATGAATCCCCTCTCCGGCAGGTGCCGGAGGCGATCTCCGAATCCCCCGAGATGGGATTCGCGGCGGCGTCTCGGAAGGTTTTCCGTATCGTGGCTCTCGGCGGGGGTTTCGCGACGGAGGCTTTAAGTAGGCGGAGGGTCAACGCGGGGGCCACGAGGGGCCCACAGGGCCGCGCGGCCAAGGGGCTGGCCGCGCCGCCCTATGCCCTGGCTGCCTCGTGGCCCCACTTCGTTATCTCTTCGGTCTTCGGAAGCTTCGTGCAAAAATAGGACCCTGGGCAAAAGTTTCGTCCAATTCCGAGAATATTTCTTTACTAGGATTTCTGAAACCAAAAACAGAGAAACAGCAACGGCTCTTCGGCATCTTGTTAATAGGTTAGTTCCAAAATGCATACATATGACATATAATGTGCATAAAACATGTAGGTATCATCAATAAAGTAGCATGGAACATAAGAAATTATCGATACGTTGGAGACGTATCAGCATCCCCAAGCTTAGTTCTGTCCCGAAAAAAACGATAACAAAGATAATTTCAAGTGACATGCCATCATAATCTTGATCATACTATTTGTAAACATATGTAATGAATGCAGCGATCAAAGAAAAGGTAATGACATGAGTAAACAAGTGAATCATATAGCAAAGACTTTTCATGAATAGTACTTCAAGACAAGCATCAATAAGTCTTGCATAAGAGTTAACTCATAAAGCAATAAATCAAAGTAAAGGTGTTGAAGCAACACAAAGGAAGATGAAGTTTCAGCGGTTGCTTTCAACTTATAACATGTATATCTCATGGATATTGTCAACATAAAGTAATATAACAAGTGCAATATGCAAGTATGTAGGAATCAATGCACAGTTCACACAAGTGTTTGCTTCTTAAGGTGGAGAGAGATAGGTGAACTGACTCAACAATAAAAGTAAAAGAAAGGTCCTTCAAAGAGGAAAGCATCGATTGCTGTATTTGTGCTAGAGCTTTTATTTTGAAATCATGAAACAATTTTGTCAACGGTAGTAATAAAGCATATGAGTTATGTAAATTATATCTTACAAGTTGCAAGCCTCATGCATAGTATACTAATAGTGCCCGCACCTTGTCCTACTTAGCTTGGACTACCGGATCTTTGCATGCCATGTTTCAACCAAGTGTCACAAAGGGGTACCTCCATGCCTTGTACAAAGGTCTAAGGAGAAAGCTCGCATTTTGGATTTCTCGCTTTTGATTATTCTCAACTTAGACATCCATACCGGGACAACATGGACAACAGATAATGGACTCCTCTTAAATGCATAAGCATGTAGCAACAATTATTGTTCTCATATGAGATTGAGGATATATGTCCAAAACTGAAACTTCAACCATGATTCATGGCTTTAGTTAGCGGCCCAATGTTCTTCTTTAACAATTTTGCATGCTCCAACCACTAAAATGATAGATCCTTCAGACAAGACGGACATGCATAGCAACTCACATGATATTCAACAAAGAATAGTTGATGGCGTTCCCAGAAGCATGGTTATCGCACAACAAGCAACTTAATAAAAGATAAAGTGCATAAGTACATATTCAATACTACGATAGTTTTTAAGGCTATTTTGTCCCATGAGCTATATATTGCAAAGGCGAATGATGGAATTTTAAAGGTAGCACTCAAGCAATTTACTTTGGAATGGCGGAGAAATACCATGTAGTAGGTAGGTATGGTGGACACAAATGGCATAGTAGTTGGCTCAAGGATTTTGGATGCATGAGAAGTATTCCCTCTCGATACAAGGTTTAGGCTAGCAAGGTTATTTGAAGCAAACTCAAGGATGAACAAGTGCAGCAAAACTCACATAAAAGACATATTGTAAACATTATAAGACTCTACACCGTCTTCCTTGTTGTTCAAAACTCAATACTAGATATTATCTAGACCTTAGAGAAACCAAATATGCAAATCAAATTTTAGCAAGCTCTATGTATTTCTTCATTAATGGGTGCAAAGCATATGATGCAAGAGCTTAAACATGAGCACAACAATTGCCAAGTATCACATTATCCAAGACATTTTAGAATTACTACATGTAGCATTTTCCAATTCCAACCATATAACAATTTAACGAAGAAGAAACTTCGCCTTGAACATTATGAGTAAAGCCTAAGGACACATGTGTCCATATGCAACAGCGGAGCGTGTCTCTCTCCCACAAAGTGAATGCTAGGATCCATTTTATTCAAACAAAAACAAAAACAAAAACAAACCGACGCTCCAAGTAAAGAACACAAGATGTGACCGAATAAAAATATAGTTTCAGGGGAGGAACCTGATGATGTTGTCGATGAAGAAGGGGATGCCTTGGGCATCCCCAAGCTTAGACGCTTGAGTCTTCTTAAAATATGCAGGGGTGAACCACGGGGCATCCCCAAGCTTAGAGCTTTCACTCCTCTTGATCATAGTATATCATTCTCCTCTCTTGACCCTTGAAAACTTCCTTCACACCAAACTTCAAGCAAACTCATTAGAGGGTTAGTGCACAATTAATAATTCACACATTCAGAGGTGACACAAACATTCTTTACACTTCTGGACATTGCATAAAGCTACTGGACATTAATGGATCAAAGAAATTCATCCAATATAGCAAAAGAGGCAATGCGAAATAAAAGGCAGAATCTATCAAAAACAGAACAGTCCGTAAAGACGAATTTTAAAGTGGCACCAGACTTGCTCAAATGGAAAAACTCAAAACTAATGAAAGTTGCGTACATATCTGAGGATCACGCTCGTAAATTGGCAGATTTTTTCGAATTTTCTACAGAGACTTGTGCCAAGATTCGTGACAGACAAATGCTGTTTCTGCGCAGCGATCCCAAATATAACATCAACTATAACATAGAAACTTTACTTGGCACAAAAACATGATAAGGAGAGGTTGCTACAGTAGTAAACAACTTCCAAGACTCAAATATAAAACAAAGTACTGTAGTAAAAACATGGGTTGTCTCCCATAAGCGCTTTTCTTAACGCCTTTCAGCTAGGCGCAGAAAGTGCAAATCAAGTAACATCAAGAGTAGAAGCATCAACATTATTACCTTGGGAGCTGAGAGTTTTCTCAACAATGCATGTTATCTCGTCTATGTAAGTTTCAGAGGCTCCTTTTTCATCATTCTTAGGCTTGCTATTCTCATCAAACAAATTTTCAGGAACAAGCCAACCATAGTTATTTTCTAGAGCTTCATGCATTCCTAGGAGTTTACAAGGTATTGTTGTCTTAACCTCCCCACCATCATTAATATCATTAGTGTACTTTACTCTCTCCATGTTCATCTTTTCAAGGAGACTAACAAAATTGGTGTAAGAACCAAGCATTTGATATTTAGCAAAGACTTTTCTAGCCTCTCTTGCTACACCACCAAATTCTTTAAGAAGGGTTTCTAAAACAAAGTCTTTCTTCTCTCCTTCCTCCATATCACCAAGTGTGAGAAACATGTGTTGGATTATAGGATTGAGATTAACAAATTTATTTTCCAGCATGTGTACTAAAGAAGCAACAGCAATTTCATAAGTAGGAGCAAGTTCTACCAAGTGTCTATCTTCAAAATCTTCAGCGGTGCTAACATGAGTGAAAAATTCTTCTATATTATCTCTTCCAATTATAGACCCTCGGCCTACCGGTATGTCTTTTAGAGTGTACTTAGGAGGAAACATGATGCAATAAGCAAAAAGTAAACTAGGCAAACAAAGTAAAGACGAGTAACTAATTTTTTTGTGTTTTTTATATAGAGAGCAAGACAGTAAGTAAAGTAAAACTAGCAACTAATTTTTTTGTGTTTTGTTTAGGTGCAGCAAACAAAGTAGTAAATAAAATAAAGCAAGACAAAAACAAAGTAAAGAGATTGAGAAGTGGAGACTCCCCTTGCAGCGTGTCTTGATCTCCCCGGCAACGGCGCCAGAAAAAGTGCTTGATGCGCGTAGATGTACACGTCCGTTGGGAACCCCAAGAGGAAGGTATGATGCGCACGTGGCAAGTTTTCCCTCAGAAAGAAACCAAGGTTTAATCGGACCAGTAGGAGCCAAGAAGCACGTTGAAGGTTGATGGTGGCGAAATGTGATATGGCGCAACAACAGGGATTCCGGCGCCAACGTGGAACCTGCACAACACAACCCAAGTACTTTGCCCCAACGAAACAGTGAGGTTGTCAATCTCACCGGCTCACTCATCACTCCGGAGGCGACCATGGCGGTGTAGAGTCCTCCGGGAGATGAATCCCCTCTCCGGCAGGGTGCCGGAGGCGATCTCCTGAATCCCCCGAGATGGGATTCGCGGCGGCGTCTCGGTAGGTTTTCCGTATCGTGGCTCTCGCGGGGTTTCGCGACGGAGGCTTTAAGTAGGCGGAGGGTCAACGCGGGGGCCACACGGGGCCCAGGGGCAGGGCCGCGCGGCCAAGGGCCTAGCCGCGCCGCCCTATGCCCCGGCTGCCTCGTGGCCCCACTTCGTTATCTCTTCGGTCTTCGGAAGCTTCGTGCAAAAATAGGACCCTGGGCGAAAGTTTCGTCCAATTCCGAGAATATTTCTTTACTAGGATTTCTGAAACCAAAAACAGCAAAAACACAGCAACTGGCTCTTCGGCATCTTGTTAATAGGTTAGTTCCAGAAAATGCATAAATATGACATATAATGTGCATAAAACATGTAGGTATCATCAATAAAGTAGCATGGAACATAAGAAATTATCGATACGTTGGAGACATATCAGTCTCTGACTGGTGTGGCAAAGCCACGTTGGCTGCCACGGTGGCTGCGACGTGGCAACCATGGCCACCACCGGCGGCCAGTCAAGGACGGCGCCGGCACTAGAGGGCTCCCGCAAGTGCGTGCATAGGCGCGTTGGAAAGAGGACAACGAGGCGAACCTAGCAGTGGTGGCGCCGCCTCCAAATGGTCGCCGGAGCTTGGCCGGCGGCGAGACGGAGCGGCAGAGCTCACGGGTATACGATGCTAGGCATGCTACAGGATGTAATCGAGCGAGCTATGCATGCTGAGTGATTCGGGGGCTCACCAGGAACATGTAGGGCTTGATGGTGACGTCAATGGTGGTCTGCATCGCCGGAATTCATGGCGACGGCCGCCAGGGAGTTGAGCTTGGTGACGGCGCTACGGGCTGCTCCAGCTCAATTCCTTCTGCAGGAGGAGCAAGTCGACCCCGGCGGTGCTAACGGTGGTTACGGCTTGGCCTGAGGAGGTTCCTACCGGCGGCGAGGAAGATGGCCGGGCGAGCTAGGGTTTGCTAAATTGGGGCAAAGGAGGAAGAAACCGAGGCTAGAGCTCGTCGTGGGGCTTTTATATGGCGCCATGATGCGCCTCGTCACGTCGTCGAGGAAGGAGAGGTCGCCAGCGACGAGGGGAAGATGGACACGCCGTCGTGCTGTCGTCCATGCGGGGAGAAAGGATGAGGACGACCTCCTCCCAGATCTTTTTGACGAAGGGGTACGTGGGCTGGCGTTGGGCCGTGGTGCTGGGCTTCTCTGCAGGCTGCTGCTGGGCTTCTTCACGGGCTACACGGCCAGGTAAGCCAGGTAAGCTCTTTCTTCTTTTTTTTCTTTTTCTATTTTTAAATTTCACCCTTGGAATTCTAATTTGAATTCAATTCTGTTTACAAATATTTTTACATATTTTAATTATGACTTAATAACAATGACAATTTCATGGTTTTGTTGTGCAGAACAAATATTTAACATATCAAGTTTGGTTGCAACTCTCATTAAGCATGATTTTATGCACTCATTTTATTTCCCCTTTTTCTTGTGGATTCAAATCTGTTTGAATTATTAGAGTTGAGGAATTCTACTCCAAAGCATTTGAGGATCATTATGAAGTCTTGGTTTCTTATTTGAGAGTGTTACTTACTTGCATATTATTTTATGTGATCACCTATTTATTATAGTTTTGTAAACTCTCTTATAACTCCCTTTCAAGGTTAACACTCTTATTATCTTTGAAAATGTCTAAAGTAGATATTGTCCCCATAATGGCTTGGTCTTGGTTACAAGGTAAGTGGTTGATCACCACACATGGTTTAATTAAAGGGTTTAATTAGGTTTATCTTATGTTCCATAATTAAGTATAGGTTTTAACTAGAGTGCAATTCTGGGGTTCTAATTATGTTTACCTAATGGCAATTGGTTTGAATCTCAATTTATGGCCTAGGTTTATATTATGATCACCATAGTGATGCATAAACTAGGGTTGAGATATACTTCTAGTTTGTAGAGTGGAGATGACACCATAATGCATTGGCTAGGGTTTAATCTCCCCTAACCATGGTAATATGGTTACTTGCTTCACATCTTATGTGCTTCTCTAATTACTAAGGATTTGAGAATTGGTTTTATCTTCTACCAATTTAACTTCTATTATTATCCCCAATTCATCATTAAAGTAACTACATTGGTTGTAGATCTTTTTATAGTTAACTTTGGTCATATGGATGTATGGTTTCTCAAAGTATAGAATTTGACTCTAAAGGTTTTCTTGTGGTTCTTTAATCTATGGAATATAGATGTGGTAGGATTCTACTTATGATCCTAAGTGATTCACAAATTGGGATTGAGATATAAGCCTAGGTTGCTTACTAGTGATCTCCTTATGATTTCATGTTGTGAATAATATCTATTAATCTTATTAAGGTTTAACTTGTTCTCATATACCTCAAGAGCATGATCATGGATTAGGCATGATCAATTTGTTCTTAATCTCTCTACCTCAAGTTCTTAGGGTTTATGATCATTACTCAATTTATAATGATCATAGTTTGGCTTCCTAAGTTATCTCTCAAGAATTAGGTTTCTCACTCCCAAGATTAAGTATTGTCTTGATCAACTAAGGATAGCACTTCTAATTTATCTTCTTGAATGGGACTACTATGGTTGCCTCATTAGTTTATATCCCAGGAGAATGCCTGAGATATTACTTAGGGTTCTTTCCAGGGAATGATGATATAATCTTCTGGTATATGGATAGCTCTCTCCCTCACAATCAAGTGTTGGCTTAACTTTCTTGAGTGTAACACCTTAGCTTGAGCTCTCTCATATAGGAATAATTATTCTAGGGTTTATGGTGTACTCCTAATATTTCCTTAGGTATCTAGGCTAAGACTCCACTTAGTTTTCTTGGTTGGATTAGTCTCATTCTTACTTTATCAGTTCATGGATATAATCTTGTTCCACTTGATATTAGGTTATCTCACCACTCCAAGAGGAAATGGTTTACAACCAAATAATTTAGTTCAATGGTTGTCCTTGATTCTTAGATAAGTAAAGCTAGGATTTGGATGAATGGTCTCTCATTTGGGATGGACTTGAATAATATCCTAGGGTTCCTCTTGAAGATGATGTTGTGATCATATGGATATTTATATTCAAGATTTGCCTCAAGGTTTGTCATTGCTTCCCTAAATAAAACAGGACTCTCACCTCTTTAGGTTAGATGTAAAACTATTTGGAATAGAGAAGAATATATACTTCTAAAGTTGATCTCCTTGTCATGTTTCCAAGAATTAAATATAGTGAATACCATGAGGCTCATGGTAGGATCATGGATTAGTTTAAGTCATGGAGAAGATGAGTGAAGAATAGTTTCTCCAATTATTGTTACTGGACCTCCAATTAAATGGATGTTCATATCTTATGGCAAGGTAAATCATGTTGTGATATTTAATAAGATCAAGTAGTTGATCCTTGATTAATGTGTTATTGTGTTGATTTTAGTTCCATTTGATCTAACTCCTTAGATCAATCCATTACTACCCAAAACAAGGTTTTAGCGAAGTCACATTGAGGTTTATAGCGCTTGACTTGATGAGCTACTACAATTCCACCAAGGTCAAGTGAAACTTCAGTTACTGTGACTGTTTCTGAACCGCATTTGCTTTTTTCTCTTGTTCAACTCTGTTTCCTCAACCCAATACCTGGGATATTACAATAGCCAACTCACACTCATGGCCAAGCCACACACACCGGCTTGATCCGTATTTCACTCACACACGCACGCACATTGCATGCAACAACTTGATCCTATTTTTACTCCACTAGCTAGCTATCCACGTACAACTTGAGTGTCAATCAAGTCTGCAGAAACTTTGGATTCTCACTTTCAGGACCAAGTCACAACTAATGGCTCCCGACTCTACCTCCACACCGATCTGCAACGCGACTCAGATTTCCAGCTCCACAGTGTATGGGCATGCAGATAGCTGACTCAACATGATTAGCTTTGTATTGTGCACGTGAACACAGCTATACGTGCACACACTACCGCAGCTCTGACTACATGCATGACTGACGAAATTAAAACATAATAAACTACTAACTAACAAGATTAGTTCCAACACAAGAGAACCCCAGGAGCTCGAGTGAACCATATCAAATCGAACCAGTTTTCTTCTTGTCCCGACAAGACTAAGGTACAACCTAATATCAGAAAAAGAATTTCTCTCTGAAACAAAAGTAGTTGTTAATCCGATCGTTAGTTCTTTGGTCTAAATGCTTAATAAACTGAAAAACTGAATCATGTGTTTCAGCTCCATCATAATGCCTTTAGCAAGAATTTAAAGCATGTTCTTTTGTTTTAACTACTTGTTCGGCTATAAATCTCTTACTGGTTGAAGCTGATATTATCTACTAGGGTACTAATTAAATCAGCACGCACAAGTGGAGTTTCCTGTTTATGTCAAAACCAGAGAGAAGGTTTGAGCTGAACCGTACTGTATGAGAGGAGATAACAATAACTGCGTAGTGTATCCAGTGCCTTAGTTGTTCCCAGTATGCAACAACATAGTTAGATCTTGTGCAGTAAACCGAAGCTCAGGCCAATTATCTTTTTATGTCACCCAAGCTCACTACTTCCCAGTACATACGTATGTGTTTTGGCTAACTAAAGAAACGCAAGCCCATCTTTGGATTGGGAGTACACGCACTCTCCTATTCCTGACAGCTAAGAGCAAACCTTGTTTTGTAAATGGGTGCTTAATTGTTCGAAGTGAGTAAAGTCTTCATTTAGTAAATGCTAAACTGGCCAAACTAACTCTGAAAACTAGCAACCGTGTAGAAATGTTTAGTGGTATTCAGAGGAATAAGCTTTGACGAGATAGTTACGTACGATAGTAATCTGAGTTGTTATTTGTAACTTACTGGTACAACCGACCAAAACCTGGTGGCGCCACTACGAAATGACTTAACATGTAAAGCGGAGTCGAGGGAACCTATTTCCGTAGCCTCTGGTAGTCGAAATCATCGTCAGCGATGATCACCGGAGCACCCTCCGGCGGGATCGACGTGGCCGGTGGGCCCGTGGAGCTTCTGGCTTGGTCCACGCCTGCATGGCCGTCGACATGAATTTAGGTGCCACTAGTTAGCGACCGTAACTAGATCTTGACCGGTACGATCAACATTCTCTTTTAAATCCGAACTCTAGAAAATGTTACCAACTTTGCAAATTCATAATAAATTCATCCTAACTTAGGAAAATCTAAATAAGGTATCAAAATGTTCAGAAAAATAATCTATATCCATTTAAAATACAATATCAAAAAAAATATAAGAATGAAAATTTAGTTATTGAACACTTATTGTTTAAGCCTTTCCTTTTGTCCAAAATTCCAAGAAAATTCAATAATTAGTAAAATTTCTGAAGTGTGTACCAATCATTTAGAAAATTAAGGAAGCGCTAAAAATATTTTTTCCCTTATCATATTTTCACCACGATTATCATTATTGGATTTGAACCCCAAATAATATTTAGTATTAATCTTCTAAAAATAATAAATGCCAAATCCAATATTATTTTTATTTCAAAGTTATTAATAACTTCAGCTCAATAATCAAATTATTACTTTAAGAGTTGTACCACAAGTATAAAACCCTAGTTCTATTAGAAATAAAGTTATGACCTCATAATTTTATGTGTTATCCTAAAACCCTAATGCCATTAGGAACCCTAGCTCCACTATTTCATATGAACCCTAATTTACCTCTAACCTATACCCTAGGTTATAAAATATGATCATGGTAATTTCTTTTGACTTATAGAACCACAATTAGCAACTAAATGCATATCCCTATCCACATAAAGTATAGAAACCTTTCTTATAATAAATTGGTATCCCATGTGTTCATGTTAATTAAACCTAAAAGATCAAGTAAGGCCACTTATAAATGTAAACCCTAGTTTCTATTCTCAGAGACATCAACCTTAGTTATCCTTATTTAGCATCACACCATTGTGATGAACTCTAATAGCAACCATGCCTTATATTTTGCATCATTTGCCATACACACTAAACCTTAATAGTATTAGATGTTTATAAACCATCTTCTTTAGGAACCAATTATTTCTTACTTAGTGGATCCAATAGTAAACCCTAGACAATCACAACCTTAATTGTAATACTTCTTATTCCTTAAGAAGTATGTTCTTCAAAAGTTAATTTTTTGAAGAAAATAAGAAGTAACCGTCAACCCTACCTAATAGGACTTATAAACCCTAGCTAGCTAGCACCAGTAAGATATAACCAACCTTGGTAGCAACCATATACAATTAATTGCTTAAGATGCTTATGCTTAATTAAAACCATCCAAGCCCTAGTTGTCGATGAATCCAACATTGTTGTGATCCATCTAATACTTACTTCAGAGACCAATTGGAACTATAGGAAACCATAGAACCCACAAACCCAACTGTCATATTTATCTTATATTAAAGAACATGTTCTTCAAAAGTTATTCTTTTGAAGAAGATAATAAGTAATCATTAACTATGCCATATAGTACTAAAACTGACAACTGTTCTTTACATATGAACATTATGCCAATTATGATTCCTTGTGTGCTCAATTGATTATTATGTTGTATTATATAACTTATACATGATACCAAGTAATAACACCTGAAAGAACCTTGTTTGTGGAAACACTCTAAAAGTGCAACACAGCCTACATTAATCATAACAACTCACTAATCCTAAATCAACGGGGTTAGGTCACGCTTAGAATGATTGCATCTCATACTTATGCAGTATTGCATCCTTGCCAATCTTTTAAACATCGTCCTTACCAGACGATGATGCTATTTCAGAATTTGGAGTTATTGTGTACCGAAGACCTTGCCTGTATAATCTTGCAGTCAAGAAAGGCAAGTTCATCGCTTGCTCATGTCATTTGATAACTTTTATCAAATTACTTGCAAAGTACTATGCTTATCACTCTTGCATAAAAATCAAAAGAACTATTTTCATAATTATGAATATGACTATGTGGTGGGCAATGGAACCATGGTATGTGTGATATGGTGGAGGTTCCATTGCAAGGGTTTATATCCATCTAGGATTAAACAACAAATGTCGTCCAGTGATTCTTGTGCCGTAAAACTCGTGTTAACCATAAGATCTGGAGTGGGACGGGGTAGCCAATTGTATTTCCACCTCTCGTACATCAACGGATGCGCTTACCGTAGCAGTTGTGTCTTGCGGAGCAACTTGAGGGTGGGGAGCCCCTTCTAATTCCCCACGGTAAAGCAGTGCTTACCGTAGCGGTTGCGGCTTGCGGAACAACTTGAGGGTGGGGATCCCCTTCCCCACGGTAATGTGGTCTATGATGGGTTGCATCTACTGGCGAAGGAGTTTGGTTAACTTGTCCCAAACTGCCGTTGTGGTCGGGGTCCATCCTTAATTGGTATAAGAGGACCGGCGAGGACCCAGGGTCGGGGAATGCAACAAAGGGTGGGTGTGCGAGGTAGCGGAGGAATATGAATGGCTAGGACCTTATACCGGGCCTCACACCAAAGGAAGTGTGGACGGGGAATATGCCCGGTTGGCACAAGGTTAAGATCTCTTATGGGTAAAGCAACACACCTGCATAGTGTAATGAATCGTGACCGGTCACTCCCTGTTCCGGGTTTGGAACTGCGAACGCTGCCGGAAAGGAACTCCATGAATTTCTAGTAAACCGTTGAAGGATGACGGACATAGTTCTTCTGAATAAAAGCAACCTTTTGAAGAAATGATTACAAAAACTTGCATAGCCTTGGACTTTCTGGTCCATGGTGGTAGCTAGTGCATTAAACACCTCTTTCCTATAATGAACTTGTTGAGTACGCTCGTACTCATACCACTCTTAAATCCCCTGCTTAGATATGGAGGCATCGAAGGAGGATCTACAATGCAACTCGAAGGCCGAGGAGTCAACAACTACTTCAAGGAACATGACCCTGTCAGAAGAGTCAGATACCACTTCTAACAAGGAGAAAACCTAGATTAGCAATAGAAAGGAACTAGCTTCCTAAACCTAGCTCCTATTTAGCTAGAATCTATTCATAGCCTCTATAGCTAGTTAAATACTCTACAAATAGAGCTCGTGATAGGATTAGACTACGAGTCGTTCTTCTGGAGTTTATTTGCAGTTTACCTCATTGTAAAGTAGGAGGCTGTGATGATCTTATGTAACAGAGTCCGTGTGTAATTCTATAGACATGCCTTGGACCCGCATATGTTTCTGTTGTACCACTCTGAGCGATATAATACTAGTAGAACGGTGTTTCATTGGTGTTATATCAGACTTGCATACTACACCATGCAGTGGTATGCCGGGTCACCACACATAGTATTCCATATTCATCGGATCCCAACAAACACAACATGTAGCATTACAAATAGATGATCTTGATCATGATAGGCAGCTCACAAGATCTAAACATGATAGCACAAGAGGAGAAGACAACCATCTAGCTACGCTATGGACCCGTAGTCCGAGGATGAACTACTCACGCATCGATCCGAGGCGGGCATGGTGATGTAGAGCCCTCCGGTGATGATTCCCCTCTCGGCAGTGCCGGAGGCGATCTTCGAACCCCCGAGGTAGGGTTGACGCGGCGTCTCCGGAACTTTCTCGTATCGTGGCTCTCGGTACTAGGGTTTTCGCGACGGAAGGAATAAATAGGCGAAGGGCAGCGTGGGGGCACCCGAGGGCCCACCCATAGGCCGGCGTGGCCAGGGGCCCCACCGCGCCGCCATGTGGGGTGGCCGCCTCGTGGCCCCTCTTCGTCTCCTCTTCGGTGTTCTGGAAGACTCCGTGGAAAATAGGACCGTGGGATTTTATTTCGTCCAATTCCAAGAATATTCGTAAACTAGCCTTTCTGAAATCAAAAACAGCAGAAAACAGGAACTGACACTGCGGCATCTTGTTAATAGGTTAGTCTCAGAAAATGCATAAAAACATTATAAAGTACGACTAAAACATGTTGGTATTGTCATAAATTTTTTTTTGAAACTTTCTACTGTGGGGGAGCCCCCCACAGCCTCACTTTATTAAACCCAACCACCAAACAAAAGAGTTACAATATTTACAAAACAGGAAAAAAGAAACAAACTAAATACAAAAGGAAACTAAGGAAGAGACTTTAGCCATATTGACAAAAGATCCACATCAGCAGCTTTCACCCTATGCATAAGCATGGTGATGTCATGAAAAAATCCTGCCTTCCAACCTCTGAAAGTCGGTCTAATATGCTAAAAAATGCACGCATTCCTCTGTTTCCAAATGTTCCAACATGCAATGATCACAATTTCCACGAAACATGGCCCCTGGTAAGTTCTCTTAGCCATAAAGAGTGATGCCAAAGTATCTCCCGGCTGCCAAGGTATTTGCAAGTAATTCCAAATGTGTGTGCTATACATGCAGTTAAAGAATAGATGCCTCCAATCCTCATATGAATCACTATGGCACAACACACAACTATGATTATTCGAAACATTCCAATGTCTCCTTAGTAACATGTCCTTAGTATTTATTCTGTCATGAAGAATAAGCCAAGCAAAGAATTTGTGCTTTGATGTACACTTGCTCTTCCACAAACAAACAGAGGGAGTATGATTTAACACTGATCCAAAATGCAACCTGTATATCAGACTTGGCTTATATTGTCCATTCCCCTTTTCTACCAACCAGGTGTCCTTTGTCTCATCTGTTAAATCTACACTTTGCATGAGAGTTCTCAGCTGCAACAGTTCCCCATGAGCTTGAGTGGATAAAGGAAGATGAAATCCATCTGTAATGTCCTCCATATTACAAAATTCCTTGACTGACTGAAGCTTATCCTTAGCAAAGGAAAAAAGCCTAGGAAACTTGACATCTAGTGTTCCTTCCTTCCACTTATCAGCCCAAAATAAGATGGATTCACCATTTCCTATCTTACAATTAGTAACAACTCTGTACTGGTCCACCAAACTGAACACATCTCTCCACCAGAAGGATCCAACAAGAACTGTGGCATGAGGGACTGCTTCAAAATAATAAGAGTCCCTCACTAACTGTACCCATGGTGTATCATCATTATTATAGAATTTATGAAGATATTTCAACAGAAGTGCTACATTCTGAATTCGTAAATCAATGATTCCCAGACCACCCTTATTCTTGGGTTTGCATATCATATTCCAAGCAGCCAAAGAATGGATTTTCTCCTTATCTTTCCTTCTCCACAAGCAATGCCTTCTTGCTCTATCCACTACTTCTACCACTCCCACAGGGATCCTTAA
This sequence comes from Lolium multiflorum, assembly GCA_030979885.1. Classification (NCBI taxonomy): domain Eukaryota; kingdom Viridiplantae; phylum Streptophyta; class Magnoliopsida; order Poales; family Poaceae; genus Lolium; species Lolium multiflorum. Next base: position 69,113,284 of record CM061748.1, on the reverse strand, counting down.
AGAGAGCATAAAAAAAGTGGGCAGAGAGGACAGTACTGAGTTGACCAGGACCAATCTATCTCCATAGGATAAAAAAGATGTGGTGGCAGATAATCTCCTTTCCACCCTATCAATAAGAGGAGACATATTCCTGATTGTTGGTTTAGTGGTACCCATTGGGAGACCTAAATAAGTGAAAGGCATGCTGCCCAACTGGCAATCAAACTCCCTGGCAAGCTCAGCAGCTTCATCATGTGACAAGTTTATAGGGATCATAGAGGATTTATTATAGTTAACCTTAAGACCTGTGAAAGCAGCATACTGATCCAGGATATTTTTGAAGGCAGCCAATTGCACTTTCTCAGCAGGTAATACAATAATAGTATCATCAGCATACTGAATGATAGGAAAATCATTTCCAACAGGTATAGGAGCAGCCATAATTCCTTCCCTATATGCAATATTGACCAAAGTCTGCAATAGATCAGCACCTTGCACAAAAAGCAAAGGAGAAAAGGGATACCCTTGCCTTACTCCTCTTTTACATGGAAAAGATTTACCAGGAACTCCATTAACCAATATAGAGGAAGATCCTGAGGACAGCACTTCCTTGACCCAGGTCAGAAATAATTCAGGGTATCCTTTGGCCCTCATTATCTGAATGATGGCTTCATGATCCAGAGTGTCAAAAGCCTTCTCAAAGTCAATTTTTAGGACTACAATCTTTCTCTTGGACTGCTGGCATTGATACAAAAATTCAAAGGACCATGCAAGGCAATCCTGGATTGTTCTGTTCTGAATAAACCCATACTGATAGGCATGAATGGTTCTTTTAATCTCCCTTTGCATCCTATTAGCAGCCAACTTAGTCAAGAATTTGAGACAAGTGTTAGTCAGAGAAATTGGTCTAAAATCATTTATAGACTCAGGACTGTGTTTTTAGGCACTAGAGTAATGAAGGATCCATTTATACTCTGCAAAGAGGCTTGACCACAATGAAAGTCATGACATAATTTAATAAAATCTGCTCTGACAATACCCCAACATTTCTTTAGAAATAAGCCATTGAAACCATCAGGACCAGGGGCTCTATCTGGTTTCATATGCTGAACAATCTTATCAATCTCTTCATCAGAAAAAGGAGCTATCAAAGAATCTAGATTATCCACTCTCTGAATGACAACTCCAAGACCCATAGGACTAGTTGCCCTGCAAATTCCCATCCTATTTTTGAAACTATGAAGAAAGGCATTAGCCTTTTCACTATGAGTAGACAGAGTATTCCCATCATCATCCATTATATCTGCAATCACATTATGCCTATATCTCTCTGTGGCCTTGGAGTGAAAAAATTTAGTGTTTTCACCCCCAAGTTTGATCCATCTTATAGTGCACCTCTTCTTCTAGTAATCAGATTGAGACTGCATCAAAACCTTCAAATGCTCTTTTACTATATTCCTGAAATTAAATTCAGGCCTGCTCAACTCCCTATCATCCTCCAACTGATCAAGAATTAAAATAGCTTGATTGCATTTCTGAATTAACTGTTTAAGAGCAGATAAGCTTTTCCCCCATCTTTTAAGCTCATACCTCAAATTCTTTAACTTTGCTAAAAGAATACCTGCAGCAGAAGAAGATCTAACTGGCCATGCCCATACCTCCTTCACCAAATCTATAAAACCAGGCTGCTCAACCCAATGATTTTCAAACCTAAAGATATGTGCCTTAGGGATATGTGTGGCAATTTGAATTACACAAGGAGTATGGTCAGACACTGGTTTAGCCAAGGGATGGACTAAAGTATTTGGATATTTAAGAGTCCATTGACAACTAGTAAAGAACCAATCTAGCTGCTCAAGCAAGGGCTGATCTTGCATATTGGACCAAGTGAATTTCCTCCCCTTTAATGGAATTTCCACTAGACCAAGATAACTGATGATTTCATTAAAAATGAAAATGTCATTCATATCAGCTCCAGGCTTGTTTCTATTATCAACAGACCTCATAAAATTAAAATCTCCCACTATCAGCCAGTGTTCATCAAAAGGAATCTGAAGATCATGCAGCCACTGAACAAAAATATCCCTCTCCATGCCTCTAGAGGGGCCATAGACACTAACCAAAGTCCAAGACTCTTTTGTGTGCTTTGAGGTGAAGAGGACCCTCACTGCAGATCTATGAATTTCCAAAAGAGTGCCATCAAAGATGGAACTATTCCATAAGACAATAATGCCCCCAGAGGCTCCCACAGAAGGAGAAAAAGCAAATTGATCAAATCTTTTGGGGCAAAAGCTTCTTATAAAAGAGTGATCAAAATTTTCACACTTAGTTTCTTGCAGACATATCACTGAGCAGTTACTTTCATCAATTTTATTATAGACTGCCAATCTCTTATCTTTATCATTTAGACCTCTCACATTCCAATCCAGAACCAACCAGTCCATTAGCCATTGTTTTGTGCTATCCATTAAATAACATTGAGCAAAAAGCAGTACACAACCATTGGATAACCAACAGCTCACACATCACACAAGGCAATAAATAAGGTCCAAGCAACATATCATTGCAGTTCATATATATATAGTACTGTGATGGATAGTCTTGCATAGAGGCACCATAGATGTAGCTAAAGCAACAAAATAAACCCACATTTGGGCACAAAAGCATCACATAAAGATGAGCTATCATTTAAACCCCTGAAGTAGAGTCTTGCACAGAAGAGGCCATAAGCTTCCCCTCAGTCAGCTTGTCTGCTGGTATCTCCAGAGCTGCACCAACCTGCTGAATCACCTTGGTAGGAGTAAAAGGTGCAACATTCTCCTTACTAGGCTTGGACTTGGGCTTCTTCTTTGTCTCCTTCTTGGGCTCCAACTGATCATTGATGGGCTCAGCCTTATACCCCTGTTTGATGGCAGCCTGTCTAGTACTTCTCCTGACCCCTTCTTCTGAAGCAGGCACAACCTTTTTCCCGCGCCCCCTCTTCCTTGTACCCCCTGCAGGAGGCACCACCAACTGATCAAGCAGCATATCTGCAGTATCTTGCACAGAGGCATCTGAACCTGAACTATCACCAGTTACAGCAGGATCAACATTGATAGAGAGCATCAGAGAGGCAGGCATTCCCAGTGTAGCTCCTTGCACTTGATCAGAGATCAGAGCATGATGGGCAGTGTTTGCACTTGAGCCAAACTGAGACCAAACATAGTGCCAGGCAGAGTACTTGTATGAAACCAGGGCAAGATGAGCATTCTCCATATACTCCTGTGTATCATGTACTACTGCATTCTGTGGGTATTCTTCCTCCAAATCTTCAGTGATGTCCTCTATTTCAATAAGCTCAATGCTTCCTTGTTGTACAAGGACTGGCCCTTCTCCAGGAACAAGATGAACAGAAGAGTTAGTCTGATCAGTGAATTGAATAGACAGGGAGGAAGGGAGCTGCTGCATAAAACCTGGTCCAGGTAAATCCCATCCAGGATTAACATTGACATTGTCATTGCCAGCCTGACCTTCTGCATTCCAATCATCCCAGCCCTGGTTCATTGGAGGAACCCAGTGGTCTTGTGGTGGAACAGGACCAACAAAAAATTGAGTATGAGGGTTACCATTTTCTGGCTCAGGAGATTCATCAGGTGGCAGGACATCCTCTGGTTCACTAGTCAGTCTGTATATTGGAACTATCCATGAAACAACTGTTCCCCCATATCTCTGTGTTTCCCTAATAACCAAAGATTTTGGCACATCTCTAGTTCCTCCATATGCAACTCTAATCAGAGTACGGGCAGGGGTAGGATCTTCCCTAATCCATCCCCTCATCTTACCAAACTTGGTGACAGAGTCCCGCAAGAACTCCTCATTGCGGTAGTCCATAGGCAGGTTAAGCATCATTAACCAACTAAGACGAGTATAAACAGTTGATCGGAAATTTTCTCCCTCATCATGCCTAACAAAGGTCACTGTACGGCCATTCCCAAGCTGATGAGCAGGCTGACTAACTAACAGATCTCTGACAATACTATCTCGCATGCGGTACAAACCTAATCCAACAGCACTCTCCGCAAAGTTCACTACTTCCAAATGCAGATTTCCTTCAATGTGATCGTGTACCTGATTGAGGACTTCATCAATCTCTGCTCCCTCTGGCCGCGGAAGAACTTGAGCAATGGCCCAAGACTCATGGCGGCGAGGTGGTGGGGTCGCAGCCGTGACGTACATGCGCGCCGGCCTCTCATCGGCACCCCAAGGCTGGAGGACCTGGAATCCCGCCGGCGTGAATCGATGAGGATCCACCGGGAAGTTCGCCATCGCCTCGTCGCAGGAAGGTGAAGCAGCAGAGCAGGGGCAGAGGGATTGTTTGGAATGAACAGTAAGGGGCGGAGCGTCCGACGGGTTAAGCACAGGAATAATTGCCTTCTGTCCATCGTCACGCGAAACGAGGTTGTCAGTTTTGGACAAAACTTTGGCTACCCATCGCATTGATGGCGGTTTTTTCCAACAATCTTTTTTCTCATGTCCATATCGGTAACACGATTTGCAGCGAATTTTCCCCACACATTCCTTTGTACTGTGCGAAAAACTGAGGCAACGTTGGCAAGTCCAGACACGATCCACCATATCATCGATCATTGATTGAAAAGCATCATCTTGGGTTGGGCTAGAAGGGGCAGAATCAATTGGGCCCGGCAAAACCGGACTATCCAAATTCAGACTGACAAAATTAGAATTCTCCCGCTCATTACGTTGATCGACTAACTGAACCCTTGGAGGAGTCGACATGCTGCCAAACTGAATTTCCAGAGGAGGGGGCGTCAGTGATTCAGCAAAAACCACCTTAGGCTTATTCCCCAGCCGTGTGCATACATAACCTGCCTCAATGAGATTTTCCTTTAACTACTGGGCATCAGGATACTCATAGCCTGGACATGCAGGGTACTCTAGAATAGCACCAACAGATAAACATCTTTGCACACCAGATACATTTTTCTTTAAAGCTGAAACAGATGGCCTCTGTTTAAGAACCCTGAGAGCATGATCAGTACGCTTTTTATTTGGGCTAACCAGAATCCATTCTGCAGCACACTCTTTCTGCCATAACTTGAATTCATATTTCCAAGAGGGTCCACCATTACCCCAAAGGTGAAAGAAACATTTGAAAGTAGGGCAGGCAAAGGATTTAAGAGAATAAATCAAGAACCCTATATGCTTTGAGGCCACAGAAAATCTGTAAACCCTATCTCCAAGATGTATAACATGCAGCTCATGGCAGATACCTCCAATGCAGGACTTTAGGGCTAAACCAACAGAGATCTCATCCAATTTAAATTCGGCACGTCCAAAAGAGACCACCATAATAAAATGATTAGCCTTGCCTAAAGGATGAACTGTAGATCTAAACCTACGCATGACATCCAACTGAAAACCAGATCCAAATGAAAAGTCCATTCCCAGATCCACTGCATCATGCATAGAAAGGCTAGAGGGTTCATCACTCATCTTGTCTGGCGCTTGAGCACGTACCTTAGGGGCAGAAATGCATTGAGAGAGCATTGCCGTGTGAGAGGGGAACCTCACATTTGATCCAATCAGAAGGGAGTCCCCATTTTCAAGAGATCTACCAACAAGGCACTCACCTTTGGCATTTAACAAAATGATCCGATCCTGATCCGACCAGAAATGAATCATACCATCATAGGAATTGGGGCGGCGACGATCTTGATCTCTTGCAGTGGAATACTTGACCTTCCAAACGCCATCAGGATCCGCCATGTAGTGTAGATCACACCAAGAATTAGGGCTCAAAAGAGAGAGGACAGACCGCCGGAGAGAATGTATGGAGTGAAACTTGTGAATCACCAGAGATCAGTGAGATCGCCGGAGAAGGTGTTTAGGGCGTGGGGACGTGGGTGGGAGGGAGAGCCATACTAGGGTTCTAAAATGGTCCGTATTGTCATAAAATTAGCATGGAACATAAGAAATTATAAATACGTTGGAGATGTATCAATCAGCGTCATGGCCCCACTTGTCATTCGATATCCCGAAGCCCCACTCGTTCGCGTTTTGGTCAGGGATACATCGATGCTTACGGTCAAACAAAGATGGATGGTCTGACGTGTCTTTGCGGGCTCTACGTGGCCCCACTAGTCAGCAGATAACGGTCAAAGTTGTTGACCCGTCGGGCAACCGGCCATTACAGCACGTGTGAGGGTTTCAGACAAGGGCTTGTGCAAAACTGAGGAAAAACTAAGCGGCTGGGGAAAACTGAGCACAACTAAGGACCCGATGGCACGGAAATAGAAATCTCTTCTATTTAATTCAAAATCCACAAAAATGCTGAAACTGTGCAAATGCATAAAAAATTCATTTCAACTCAGAAAAATACAAATGAGATATCAAAATTCTCAAAAAAATAAACTCTATCCAATAAAAAATATAATATGAAATTTATTTTCAAAATGAAAATTTAATTATTTAACCTTTATTAATTATGCCTTTCCTTTTATCCTTAATACCATTAAAATTCAATAATTAGTTGCATTTAAAAAACGAATAATAACCATTTATTAAGTAAAAAAACACTAAGATTAATTTTCTTTTAACATATTATCTAACTGAAATATTAGTGGTATTTTAAAAACCCAAAACTGCACTTACTTGTTTATCATTTTATTTAAATAATAAGAAAATAAGAAAAATGCTACAAAACTAATATTACTTTATAGACAAAAATTATTTATTCATCTCATCCTTTTTAATCAACAAGTTATTACTTTAAAATTTCATAATAACTATAAAACCCTAATTCCATGAATTAAATCCTAAATAGTATTTATGCTAATTGTTAAATCTTTTAAAATAGTAAAACATTAAGTCCAATATTATCTTTATTTCAAAGTTATTAATAACTTCAACTTTACTACCCAATTATTGTTTTAAGAATTGTAACACAACTTAGAAACCCTAGTTCCAATATGAGTAAAAACCTTAACCCATTATTTTATGTGAGAACCCTAAGATGTTCACAACTCTAAAACCCTAGTTATTTATAACATGTGATCATAGGAATATTAACCTTAGTCACAGATCTAAACTAAGCAAATAAAAACATTCTCATATTTTATTAAGATATTATCAACTCAAATGCAAATGGAGTTCTCATTTCATGCTTTCATTTTTTACTAATACCTTATATGACCAACTGGTATCACCTAAGTGTACACCCTAACTTGTTACTTTCATGTTAAAACCATGGATGACCATTCATTGATACCACACCATTGGGATCAACCCTAAAGTAGCAAAACTAGGTAGTAATTCAATTTATATGCTAATACTTCACTAAATCATGCAACTACTAAATGTTATCAAACCATCTTGTTTTAGATCCATCTAATACTTATCCAAGGAACTAATTTAGGAATCCTAGTAAACCCTAGAAGCACATAGCTCCTATTTTGTAGTAGTTCTTGTTCATTAATAAACATGTTCTTCGAAAGTTACTCTTTTGAAGTAAATAACAAAAAAAACCATATAAGCAAATAGTTCCTACTTGATATACTTATTATTTCTTATGTAACATGTTCTTCAAAAGTTATTCTTTTGAAGTATATAACAAGTAATCATCAATCATGCCTTATAGAACTTAAAACTGACAATTGCTCTTTACATGTTATGCAATCACTATTCCTTTTTGTGTATGATTGTTATGATGCATTATACCACTTGTTCATGATACTAAGATAACCAAACTCTAATAAGAACCTTGCTGTGAGACCACTCTAAATGTGCAACACACCCTAAAGAAATCTTTACAGCTCACAAATCCTAAATCATCGGGGTTAGTTTACGCTTAGAGCGAGTGCATTTCATACTATGCATTATAGCATCCTTGCTAGTTCTTCAAACATTGTCCTTACCAGACAATGATGGTATTTCAGAATTTGGAATTATATCATCTCGAAGTCCTTGTCTGCATAATCTTGCAGTCAAGAAAGGCAAGTTCATCACTTGCTCATGCCATTTGATTATTTTTATTAAATTATATGCATAGTATTATACTTATCACTCCTGCATTGAAAATGAAAAGATTATTTTTACAATTATGAATATGACTATGTGGTGGGCAATGGAACCATGGTTTGAGATGATGTTGGAGGTTCTATTGCAACCGGGAAAGTATTCACATCGGATTAACGACAAATGTCGCCCAGTGATTCTAGCGACGTATATTACGTGTTAACCATAAAAACTATAATGGCTCTGGGGAAGTCAGTTGTATCTTCTTCCTTTCGCATATCAACAGATGCCTATTTGCCATAGTCGTGTGGGTGCTGCTGGTCCCACGGTAAGGTTGAGAGGCCATTAAGCTCTCCGGTCCTAGGTGGACGTCTTGTGCAATAGGATCTATGAAGGATTGTATCATGGCCGAGGATCAAGCGCTCTAGATTAGTATGCGATCGAGGGCCCTCTGAATACAAAAGGGTGGGTATGCGGGATCACGGAGAAGACGGTGATTGGCTTGGATCTTATATTGGGCCTCACACCAAGGAAGTGCGGACAAGAACGATTCGCCCGGTTGGCAATAAGGATAAGTTCTCTTATGGGTAAAGTAACACACCTCTGGAGAGTGTATTGAATTGTGACTTGTCACTCCTTGTTTCGGGAAGGAACTACGAACGCGGCAGAAAAGAAACTCCATGAAATTCTGGTCAACTTGTGAAGACTGACGGACATAGTTTTTCAGAATAAAATAAACATTTTGAAGAAATGATTACAAAAACTTGCATTCGCCTATGACTTTCTGGTCTGTGGCTATAGTTAGTGCATGATACACCTATTTCTGTTATTGAACTTGTTGAGTACGCTCGTACTCATCCGTTCCCCCTTGAACCCCCTGCTTAGATTGGGAACCATCCAAGGAGAAGCTACCGTGAAGTTCGAAGACGGAGGAGTTAACCAATACAAGGGCAGGAGTCGGAAAATAAAGAAGTCAGCAGCTATATATTCCATGGTGGAAACCTAGTCTAGAAGTAGAAGGGAACTTATTCCCTAAACCTAGTACCTAAGTAGCTAGGGTTCTAGCTTAGTTCTCTAGCAAGCCAGTATCTCTAGATCTAGAGTTAGTAATTATTAATCTATGAGTCCTTCTTCTGGAGTTTTATTTGCAGTTTTACCTCAATGTAAAGTAGGAGGTTGTATTGATCTTCTGTAAACAGTTCGTGTATCCTTCTATTGACATGCCTTGGACTCGCATATGTTTATGTCGTACCACTCTGATGGGTGTAATACGAGTGGAACGGTGTTTCATTTGTGTCATGTCAACGACTTGCGCACTACACCATGCAGTGGTATGCTAGGTCACCGCAGCTGGTATCAGAGCAAATGTTTTGACCCTAGGATTAAAATTCTTTAAGGAAACCTATAGGCTTGGTAGTGTCTATAGAAAGTTGATTAGTTAAACCAAATCTTATTTTGATTTGAGATGGGTATTCACTTGAGAATAGTCTTGACACACTTGAGTCAACCTTTGTTATCTATCTTTCTTAAGTAAAGCCATTATACCGAAAAATTACATCATTTTAAAAAGTTTGTCAAAATTCATGTTTATTTATTTTTATTACAATTAAATTGCATAGCATATGGACATCTCGAACCATTTTTTTTATTTATATCATTTTATTTATGTTTTCAAAATTGATGGCACACATTAGTTTCAACCTACCGTATGCCTTCTGCAAGCATCATATACGTTTTATGTCTGCAACAAGTAAACTCAGCTTTACCGGTAGCATATAATTCAACATTGCATCTAAATACATTCGCAAAACTCGTTTCTATTTGATTGTACATTTTATACACAAAATATATACATGTATTTTGACAGAAATTCAACTGTTTAGCTATAAAAACGACCAGAACTCTACATAAATAGTTCTTAGTTGCGTTATTGCCTCCATGCTTTGAAAGGTTCTGTTGAAAATGGTCAACCTTCATTGAAAATATTCAATGGTCTTCTTATTACATGTGTGATGAACGCACGCATGGCACATAATGAAGCAGGATCTTCAAAGACACCTAGGTGACTCGTGTTGTTTTATTCATCTGCATCTGCATGCGCGTGAGAGAGATAAAAGCACCGAACTAGAGCGAGAGAGAAAAAAATAGAAGAGGCCACTAACATACTCTCTCCGTCCTCAAATAAGCATACATTAGGATTGCATTAAGTCAAAATTTATTAATTTTGACTAATTTCTTCCCAAAAAGCCCCGACATTTCTGAAACTAAATTAATATTGGTAGATTCAATAATAGAGTAATTTAATGTCTCATATATTTCATGTTTGACTTTCAAAAAAGAAAGATACACTTATTCATGGATGAAAACTTATTCGTGGATGGAGGGAGCACGTGTGTGCACCACTCTTCTAGCCATGTTGCAGGACACATGATTATATATTCCACTGTGTTGCAGGCCTCAAATCAACACCAGAATGCCTTATGTTTCGAAGTCAACTCACTTTTGTGACGTGAGTCTTGTGGAAATCACGTTGTTGTACGGTATCAATCTGGGTTGCACCGCCCACGCGTGCATCATCCAGAATGGCTGCCGCACGAGCAGTTGAGGAAAGGCGGCTGGCCAAACCTCGGGGGTCTCGTTTTGAGCAACGAGTTACGCTCAAAAAAGTTGGCCGGCCGGAGCTCGAAGCCGCCACTCACCGTTGGCATCACCGGGAAATCCTCCTGGCACGGTATGTGGTGGAGGCCCACCGTGTACCACAGCACGATGTCCTCGTTCCGTATCCCTCTGTTCCTCCCGCTCCAGGCGGCCAGGCCGTCGTTGCCGGTGCCCTGGTCGGCGTACAGCCCGGGCGCCCACTTCTCGTCCCTCATGTACGGCGTCACCCACACCTGCTTCTTGCTGTAGCTCGCGACTATCTGCGGGTAGTCGTCGTCGTCTAGAACAGACGCCGCCGTTAGGGCGCCCGGGACGACGCGGTACCCGACCTCGTTGCCCATCCTGGTTTTCTTGTTCGGGTTGACGATCAGCAGGTCCGCCGGCACCGCGTTCACGTCCACCCGCGCATCCGCCTCGGTCTCGGCCACCTCCCGGCTCACCGTCCAGTAGCTCCTCCTCGGTGTGTCGGCACCCCCGGATCCGGGGGTGTTAGTGTTGCGCCTGGTGGTGATAACGTTCTTGACGAAAGAGTTGTTGGTGCCGTCGACGTCGAGGTCGACGTGGTAGGTGATGTAGTGGTCGTGGTAGAGGCCGAGGGTGTTCTCCGCGAGCAGCGTGCCGTGCGCGTCCTGCCTGATCTGATCCGCGTGCGTGTAGTCCGTCCCCTTCATCTCTAGAAGACCTGTAAGAGATACCTGCAAATTAACTCAGCGTATCAAACAACAAACATTATGTATTGCCGGTAATCTTGTGCATACCACGACTTTGATGGTCGATTTGATAAGCTTCGAATCAATGAAATGATGCATGCATACCGTGACTTTGATAGAGCCGCTTGTCTTGAACTCCCAGTCCAATATATAGTCGTAGTTCCCGCATGAGACCACCATCCTCGCCACCAAGCTCACCTCAGGACGGACCTCTGTGATCTGCATCAACCGATCGAAGCACATCAGGCCATGGCTCGCGTAGAGCAGAAGGGCACAATCTAGCTGGCAAGGCTGATGTGGTTACCAGTTTGTCGGGAAAGCTAGCCTCGGTGTGGCGCCACGCGACGTCGCCGGCGTACCGCTCGAAGACGCAGATCATGTTCTTGTTCTGGACGGGCTTGCCGTCCTGGCCGGCGTAGTAGCCATCGAGGTAGGCGGCGTTGGCCGGGCAGTCGACGCCCGGCTGGAGTGGGAAGGCCCAGAGCCCGAGGCCGTACTCACCTTCGTCCACGAATGTGCGGTAGTACCACTCCTCTGTCGGGTCCATGTACGGCACGAAGATCTCCGACAGGAACCCGCGGTAGAGCACTCTCCGCCGCGCGCCGGTCTCGGCGTCGTGGATTGAGGCCAGTGAGATGACCATGCCGGCGCGCATGTCAAAGCCCACGTGGAACTCCCAGTTGGCCCAACTGTGGTGTTTGCAACGGTACTTAGAATGGTCAGGTATATTTCGTGGGTGTAATTATTTATCGGTCTACTCAGAACTAAAATTTATTCTTAGTTAGATGATGTTATTAAATCTCAGTTGCAAGTGTTGAAACTGATGACTAGCACGAATCACAAAGCAAATCTAATGATCCGGAGAATTTTTGTTAGTTGCATCTTCACTTGCAACTGAATAAAAACTCAGTTGCACTTGCAACTAAAAAAAACTCAGTTACAACCCACCTTGCAACTCATATGTACGGATCACGATACAATTAAGCAATATAAGAGTTGACTAGCAAATCCCATATTTCATAGAGCCTCAAAACGTTGAAACATGCCTTAGACTACTTCAGTACTACCTCCGTTTTCCAAAGAACAAGGCCTATTTTTCAAACTAAGTAAAGTTTGGCTAAATTTTTAGATAGTGGTGTTGAGTTTAAATTGTATGATGTATATTGCATGATGTATCTAATGGTGTTGAGTTTGAATTGTAAATACTTTTCTAATATCTTAGTTAAAGTTTACCTAGTTTGAATTTTTTAAATATAAGCATTATTCATTAAAACAAAAGCCTAGCTACTCCAGAAAGCCGCCACTTCTGATGCACATATTGATGTCTTAGTGCAAAGTCGGTAACATTGGCTAGGTTGTATATATTTTGTACAACCTTTGCTCCCTTCTATAAGACGTTTTAGCACGCCAAGTTGGCATGCAAAAGAATCTTATAAAAGGAACCGAGCCACCGAGAGCGTAGCTCTGAGCTAGCCTTGCCCTCAACTCCTATAAAAGCAAGTACAATAAGGTACAGTCAGCTGGCTATAACAGATATCTTTGCTTAGTTGGAGAAGCGAGAATAGGAGAGAGAATGTAAGTGGGCTCTTATGCAAGAGCCAGCTCTAGCACGTGCTCCTAGGCACTTTGTGAGAGTGAAAGATGGGCCATATTTTGATAAAGTAGTACATTATTAGAGTCCACTATTGTATATGATGGCTGTAAGTTGGCTATAGATGACACGACAAACCAATATAGCCAGCTGCTGACTATACTATTGTACTTGCTCTAAGTAACTTTTGTTTGGATCATTTTGAGCAACATATGGTTTTTTCTTTTTCATATGGAACAATGGAAGTGCCTATTTGTGAGCTGACTTGCAAATTATTATTTCCAACTCAATATTGGTCAGTTGATTTCTATCAAAATGAAATTAATCCGCATAATCTAGTTGTAGTTCGTTCGTGCCAGTTGTTTTACGTTAAAAAGTTGAATGCATGTGCACTCTATGTTTCTACTCAACTACTTAATCCTGCGAAATCCATGTATTTGCTTTACTGTACTTGTGACATCTCAGTATTGTAGTCCCTTCGTTCATAAAAAGATGTCGGAGGTTTGTCTAAATTTAAATGTTTCTTCGGTGTGAGCTTAAGGGCTGAGGTGGTGGCCGATGTTTGGTCTTGATCTTTTCCATTCCTTAAATTGTGGAGCACGTACTGATATTGTGCTTTTAGCACTCTTTTTGACCTTTTCAGATTCGAATCAGCAGCAACGGAATTTTTTCCGTTGATCAGTCGAATTAAAGTCTGCAATGAGTTTGTGCCGGGTGATCCCAAAAAAATGCGAGTTTCAGCGAGTACCTGACGAAGTGGCCGTCAATGTGGAAGCCATTGCCTTCCGGCTGTACCACCACGTCGGGCACCGTTGCGTGTCTGGTATACGACGCCCCGGCCTTGCCGGCTCGGTAGTCCGTCCCCTCGGCCTTTGGCACCGGGTACACCACCCTGTCCTTGTAGTCGACGATGGCCATCCGGTCGAGGTCCACCACGAGCGTCACGCCCTCGATCGGCCGCGCGTAGAAGTTGGGTGTCTCGCCGGCCATGAAGCACATGACCTTTACCACTCTCCGCTGCTGCCCCTTCTTCTGCGAATTCGTGTTGGCGGCGTCGCCGAACCACCCGACAGGGAACACAGCGCAGAGGACATCGTCCAGGTCCAGGCCGCGCCGGCGCACGGACTCCACGAACGGCGCGTGCCTTGGCGGTAGCGTTGCCGCCTCGAACTGCTCATCCAGGGTGAGCGTCGGGAACCCCGCACCGTGGTGGATGGCGTGCGAGAGGACGGTGGGCGCTGTGGCGTTGGTGATGTCGACGCGAAGCTCGTGGGACTGGCCACCGGCGCGGGTGATGACGAACGCATGGCGCGGTAGGGCGGCGCGGGAAGAGGAGGAACGTGCCTCGGCGTAGGATAGGACGTCCGTCTTGTCAGGTTCGTCCAGGCCGACATAGTGGAAGGTGAGCGGGCGGTCGCTGATGAGCGGTGAGGCGAGCACGGCCGCGCGAACGGCGGTGAGCTCCGCGGGAGAGAGGGGGTCGAGTGGGTGTGGATGGGAGGATGCTGCTGTAGTCAGGATGGAGAGCGCGAGCAAGATGAGACGAAACATTGCGAGGGAGGAGCGGCAGACACCAACACAGCTGCCTCGTCGCGAACTCATGTCGAATTATGAAGTGATGAGACAGATTATATAGGCAACCTAAGCGATGGGAAGGATCACGTTTGCACTTAGCTCCACAAGGACTGGGAAATCACCACACGGTACAGTACAGTACAGCTGTCCGATCCAGCCAGAGGCCCAGAGTACATAAGAATAAAAATAAAGCTCTTTTTTTCCTAAAAGAAGAATAAAGCTTATATGCTTGAAGCACCAAACAAATCTATACCTAATTCGAATGCGGCAAAAGATGCTACAAAGGGAGCACATATTCCTGAAGTTAACTGTAAATAGCGCATAACCGATAAGAATAAAGCTATCAGATGCTTGTAACCACCAAACGGGACTCACTCCCTTGCCCTCCCAAGAATCTCTTTTCTGTACTTATATCTTTACTAGCTAAATACCCATGTGTTGCCACGGGAGAAAATATATGACATACAAAACTATCAGCCTTGTTAGTATTCTTTTTGTTCTTCCATGTGGATATCTTCTTTTCTTTTAGATTATCTATAAACTCTCTTTCTGGTTACGAAGTCAATACATTTTTTACTTTCGACCATCAACATTATATTTACATCATTGCTGGTTGCTGCGACGATGCTTGAGTCCTTACATGATGTCATTCGACCTAGCAAGATAAATATATACATCACACATGTGAAACATGATGTGCATGCAGTTTTTGATTACATTACAAATTCTAACATATTTTTCTTCATTTACGCAACTCGCATCACGTCTCGTCCTCCACCCCTGTCTGCCTAAGATACATATTGTTTCTCATCCTTCCATTCTCTTCATGAAACCTCTCCTATATTTGTTGTGCTCCATGATCATTCCGACTTCACTTGGAGTCGATTCATTAATATAACACACTTTATTATCTTCTCCCTACCACACAATCACACATGGTGGATACCTCTCTAGCCTTAATCCATTCAAGAAAACATCTTGCTTTTACATACCAATCAAGCAATTATTGCCTATTTCTCTAACTCGACATGCCACTCGACCCACACACATCACTGGCTGACAACTATCCTTAGATAAACGTCTTGAATTTGGTTCCCCTTTTTCTAAAAGTGTTGCTCTATTATTCCATCTGAATGACCCTAATTTCTCCTGATACACCATCAAGCAACACAAATAAATATTTCCTTTCAAAAAAATCACTCGTTCATCAAGCTTGTTTGATATATTTTCATAAACATATGAATGACGACATATTTGGGTTTATATAATTTGGATAGTCAAAATTCAATATCGATCTGAACAGAAAAGACACACTACCAACAACATAAGAAATGAGAATATCCTACATGTTGTTCTCAAACCAAAAGATTACGAACTAATGGAAATGGTACCTTAAGAAACAACGAGAAGGATGATGACATATTTCATGAACCTATTGTAATACTATATGTTAGCGAGAAATCATAGAGCATAAATTGTCTCAAGTAGAATATCCGCATACCTCTATTCTTCTGCGGTAATTGACAAACTTGTGTACCTAATTTTGAGTAAAGTCTAGTCTCGAGTACATTAAACCCTTGTGTGTGTCAATTTCCTTAGATACCATCTAACAATATATTTTATTGTGAAATATTGATATTGATTTGATATCATAAATGATCATATTTTTTCTGAAACAATGGTCAACCTTAGATGTCATTGAGTTTTGACTAAATTTGTAAACCTTATTTTTTTTAGAACGGAGCGAGTAAATAATTATCATCTCACTTGCAAATTTAGGGACCATCAGGAAAATGTGTGCACGTGTACCTAAAGAATCCAATCTGATACTATTGTAGGAGATAAACTGATCTTATAAAAAAACTCAAACAACTACAATACAACGAGGCAATGTAAACTGAGTTGCTCAAATTTTATATGAGCATGTCATAATAATACTCTTTGCATGCCTTATGAAGGTGTGACCATGGAGGGGCCTTATGTATCTTTACTAATATAGACCAGTGTAAATTAAATATAGTTTTTCTAGATATAGCACATTAGATGTTGTAAACATAATTTTGTTCATACTGTACATTTTCTTCAGGATGATAAATTTTAATTGATGCATTATCTATAAATACCAAGCATTGCATTCTAAGAACACCTGCAACCATGAAACTGGAATAAATTGGGCTCACATAAAATTTAAGATGGACAGTAAGCAAACCAATGTAGCAAAACACTGAAAAGGATGTGCAATGTACCTTTGATATGTGTACTGGGGTTTAGTGGAATTGGAATACGGTCAAGGAGTATTATCTATGTGAAATGAAACTATAAATCATTTGTTACAAAGATTTTTGTATTTGCATCTCTTACCAAATAATACATGGAACTTGCATTGGCGATTAATATTCATAGCTACTTGCGTGTGTCGACGGCGCCGCCTAGCCTCCCGTCAGTGCGCCCGCGCCCCTCCTCCTCTCATCGGCTACTTCTTCCACCCCATGGAAACCGAGCAAAGCCAGGACGACGTCGTATTCGTTCCCCTCGATGCCTCCGTCCCGCGCCTCTCCCTCGACTTCGCCCCGGACGCCTCCGACTTCCAGTTCTACGACTCCCAACAAGGCCTCCTCCTCCAACCGGGTGTGGGCCTCCCCAAGGGCATCCTCCCCCGCTTCCTCGTCCTCGACCCGGCCACCCGCCGCCGCGTGCTCCTCCGGCCGCCTCCACGCGACACGGTGCCTGATGACCGCATTTGGCGCAAATATAGGCACTACATCGGCTCCGCGCTCCTCTCATGCACGCACCCCAGCAAGCTCTGCTTCGAGGCCATCTGCTTCGCCATCGACGAGGGGCACCCTCGCGCCTGGGTCGCGTCCGTCGACGACGGCCAGTGCAGCTGGTGCACGCTCCCGCGGGATGAGGAGATCGTGGTCGATTTCCACCCCTGGTGGTTCGAGGGCCGCATTTGTGACATCTTAATATACTTACCGTCACAAACTGGAACAGCTACATCTTTGATTAAAGTGGGTCTATAAGGTTAATTACTTATGCCTATCGCATATCGAACCATTTAACTCCAGGCTGCCTGTCGGACATCTTAATATATTGATTGTCTACTCTATAAGGATTGGACATCCGAACTACTACATGTTGTCTTGCACCAATAGAAACTTTCAGCACTCTAACATATTTCCAGGTAAAATAAAGAACTTCACCAAAATAATTAACAACATTATGATCAGATCTTATGCAAGATGGTCAAATAGATTTATAGATAAAATGCAAAGATCACCTAACCAACCGTGTATTGCAGATCTGATGCAATATGTGCAAACATGTTTCCAGACTAAACCAAAACATCACCCGTCTCAGCTCCTCAACAAAGACTTTGATAACAAAAAAGAAATGAGGTTCACAAATTAGATTTCTATCGTTCCACTCAGACCTGGTTCTTCCCAGCCCCAGACCTGTTATGCGGTGAAAAATGCAGTTGATAGAGAAGCTCGATCACTGGTATGCGGAGCGTGTTGCCTGCCAAAACCCACCGGCGAGCAGTGGTTAAGCAACACGAAGAGCCGGGAGGCTGCCAAGACTGCTGGGTGGGCCCTGGTCCCTCGACGTCGTCCCGCAATGTTCCGGCACACGTCCGGCGGTTGCAAGGGCGTGCCACCTGACCTATACCTGGTCAGGAAGGTGTTGGATTGCTTCGATTAGTCTCCTGCATGGTAGACACGTAAAATTAAATACGAGCCCGATCGGCTCTTTGCCTGTGGATCGGCTCAAAGAGCCGATCGCCCCATGATTCACGTTGGGTTTACGATGACATGGGGCTCCTGCTTGATCAACACAAAGTTAAACCAATCCACGACAGTTTAGGGTTTTCACCGTATGATCGGAACATCCTACGCGTAGTTGAGCCTAATAGACACGAAAGATGATAGAAAGCTAACCCTAAAAGAGGCCTAAAAACCAACATTAAGTTAATTCCCGGAACAATCCCTCTTAGAGATAGCAAACTATACCTTACGCCCTACCGGATCGTTCAACCCGTTTGCAAGGCCTAACCATACGGATATTAAACTAATCCTTGAGAAACAAGGAGCAACTATAACAGATTGGATCTACTAAACGACGAACAAGCAAGGTGCTGCCCTTACACCTAGATAGGTATAAGGGCAGCTAGATATCGAGGGACCGCATAGCTAAGCAAATATGTGTAAGAAAAGCACCAATGCAAGCCTCAAAACATCTACGATAAATAGTGTTACTCGCCATCAACAACGCTTCAGCACGAGCAACAC
Source organism: Lolium multiflorum (assembly GCA_030979885.1). Lineage (NCBI taxonomy): Eukaryota > Viridiplantae > Streptophyta > Magnoliopsida > Poales > Poaceae > Lolium > Lolium multiflorum. The sequence goes on along the minus strand of CM061748.1, from coordinate 69,094,469 downwards.
AAGATAAACGAATAAACGTACGCTGCCTAGATCGTAAGATGCGATCTAGGCATCATGATGCTTACCCGGAAGAAACCCTCGAAACAAGGGGTGGCGATGCGCCTGGTTTGTGTTTATTCTGAACGTGATTGTCCTCCTTTCTCAATAACCCTAGGTACATATTTATAGTCCAAGGGACTTTCTAATTCGGGCGTGCACCTAACCGTGCACGGGTTAAACTCTATCTTTTAATTCTAAACTAAGATGCAATCTACTATAATTTACAAATACACGGGCAATCTAGCCCAAACTCTTCGCGCAAGGCCGCTTCAGAGACACTCCACGTGTATATCCTTCAAGCCCATCTCAATTACGGCCCATCTCCTGATTTGGCCAAAATCTGGTGATAACAGAACGCAAGGTTGAGCTTGTATTGGCATTGCCCATCACATCCGTTCCTTCCCCCAGAGGCCGTATCGAGCGAGCCGAATCTGCGAAGCACATAAACAACAACAATTTTGAGTAATGTGGCCACATTTATATGAAAAACTGAACAAAAGATCCATGTGACCGATCACATCATTACTGAACATGGTTGTCAATCTGTATGATCCAATGGAATACAACCAATAGAAGAGCCAACCAACATAGCACAATCACTACATGTTGGATGAAAGAGCATACTTAATGGTTTGGTTTTTAAAACATCACCACTTGTGAATTCTAGATTTTAAATACAGAGTATGTTTTTTTGGAAAACATCTCAAAACAACAATCAATTTCTTCATAGTGCTATTTTCTTCAATTTTAAAACTTTCAGTTCAAAGCATCTCAAAATCATGGACAGTACAGCAAGCATGTTGCTTCGTAATGCAATTTTCATATCCTAAGACATGCAAAAGATCTTTAGCTTTTCAGCTTAAAAAAAAGTTGTATGTCCCCATCGGGCAATTCTAAGTCATACCAGTTTTGCAATACAAGAAAACAGTACATAATTGCATATTGTCATGTCAAATATATACTTACTACACTGATTGATACATCGTTGCCTTTTTGGTGATGACCATTCAGTGCCTCCCCACTTATTGGTTACAGTAATCAAAAACTTGATTTTCTATACAAACCATGAAGAAGCCTTATATGGATTTGGGAGCAGCATACTGCATATCTAAGCTATTGATGAAAGTTTGAAACCAATTGCTCATCTGCTCTCATGCGCACCACACAGTTCCAGCCTAGAAGAGAAATCCAATAAAAAATGCAAGTTTGAAACAAATTGCTCATCTGCTCTCATGCGCACCACACGATTCCACACCAATTGATCATCCAAGTTTGAAACCAATTGGATTATTTAGGTACACGTGCACACATTTTCCTGATGGTCCCTAAATTTGCAAGTGAGATGATAATTAATTACTCGCTCCGTTCCAAAAAAAATAAGGCCTACAAATTTAGTCAAAACTCAATGACATCTAAGTTTACCATTTGTTTCAGACAAAAATATGATCATTTATGATAACAAACCAATATCAATATTTCACAATAAAATATATTGTTAGATGGTATCTAAGGAAATTGACACACACAAGGGTTTAATGTACTCGAAACTAGACTTTACTCAAAATTAGATACACAAGTTTGTCAATTACCGCAGAAGAACAGAGGTATGTGGATATTCTACTTGAGACAATTTATGCTCTTTGATTTCTCGCTAACATATGGTATTATAGTAGGTTCATGAAATATGTCGTCATCCTTCTCGTTGTTTCTTAAGGTACCTTTTCCATTAGTTCGTAATCTTTTGGTTTGAGAACAACATGTAGGATATTCTCATTTCTTATGTTATTGGTAGTGTGTCTTTTATGTTCAGATCGATATTGAATTTTGACTATCCAAATTATATAAACCCAAATATGTCGTCATTCATATGTTTCTGAAAATATAACAAACAAGCTTGATGAACGAGTGATTTTTTTGAAAGGAAATATTTATTTGTGTTGCTTGATGGTGTATCAGGAGAAATTAGGGTCATTCAGATGGAATAATAGAGCAACACTTTTAGAAAAAGGGGAACCAAATTCAAGACGTTTATCTAAGGATAGTTGTCAGCCAGTGATGTGTGTGGGTCGAGTGGCATGTCGAGTTAGAGAAATAGGCAATAATTGCTTGATTGGTATGTAAAAGCAAGATGTTTTCTTGAATGGATTAAGGCTAGAGAGGTATCCACCATGTGTGATTGTGTGGTAGGGAGAAGAGAATAAAGGGTGTTATATTAATGAATCAACTGCAAGTGAAGTCGGAATGATCATGGAGCACAACAAATGTAGGAGAGATTTCATGAAGAGGATGGAAGGATGAGAAACAATGTGTATCTTAGCCAGACATAGGTGGAGGACGAGACGTGATGCGAGTTGCGTAAATGAAGAAAAATATGTTAGAATTTGAAATGTAATCAAAAACTGCATGCACATCATGTTTCACATGTCTGATGTATATATTTATCTTGCTAGGTCGAATGCCATCATGCAAGGATTCAAGCATCGTCGCAGCAACCAGCAATGATGTAAATATAATGTTGATGGTCGAAAGTAAAAAAATGTATTGACTTTGTAATCAAAAAGAGAGTTTATAGATAATCTAAAAGGAAACAAGATATCCACATGGAAGACCAAAAAGAATACTAACAAGACTGATAGTTTTATACGCCATATATTTTCTCCCATGGCAACGCACCGGTATTTAGCTAGTTTTGAAGAAATGTTGTGACCCCAGGTGATGTGAATCGTTTTTCATAAATATTCCACACGATCTGTTCGCTCTCTTTTGAGTAGCATATCGTCCTTGAATCCTCGGCTCGCTATCGACTAAGTTTGTCCTTCCCAATCAAGTTTGCCGGTTGGCTGAAGAAAAAAATCATAGCCAGCACAGAAATTAATTTCTCATGGTTTTCCTTGATGGCCAGTCAGGAGTGAAATGTTAACTGGTAACCAGTTGCAATACGTGCCTGTGGCAATAATTCCAGTTCTACTGTCCCGTGTGGTTGGAATAAATCAGGCAGCCTATCAAAAGAAGCTAAAGAAAAAGAAAACAACAAAAAAGAATTTGCTAATTCTCAGTACACTGGAAATTGGTTAAGAGCTCAGTAAACTCCCAAACCGTCCGATTTTCGAGCTGCTTTACGATTCGTGTTTGTGTGGATTTTTATTTTATTTTCAGCGTGGTTATTATTTGTCGTCTGGGCATTTATTTACTGGACCGGATTCGGAAGAGCGCACGGTCGTGGACCGGGCCATCTACAAAGCAGAGCTAAAATTCGTTGGAATTTAAAATCGATGGAGATTGGATCGATCCTTGGAGTCGACACCTCACAAATGATGCTTGCCACTACGCTAGCCCTCCAATTTTGTTTAGTAATGTGCACCAGCTTCAATTAACATGTCTTCCATTTGGTGTGTTTATGGTATTTTTTTGGTTCAACGATACTTGCCACTACGATAACACTTTGATTTCGTTTAGTAATGTGCACCAGCTTCTATTAACATGTCTTCCATTTGATGTGCTTACGGTATTTGTTTTTGGTTCGGCGTTGCTTTTTTTTTTTTTACCTGGGTGTTCCTTTCTCGTTTGTAGGCATGCGTTGTCTCTAGGTAGGTTTTGGTTTGAAATATTCCGTTTCTCCTTTCCCTATATGTTCCTTTCACTCGGTTTTCTTTCTGTTTTCCTTCTCTAACATTTTTTTGTTCCCTTGATACAATTTTTATTTAATTTTTTAAGCCACTCTTTCTTAACTTGAGGACACATTATTTGTGTTTCTTGGATATATGAGGTTTGCTTCATATACGAGATATGTTATTCGGATGCAATATCTTGTTCCCAGGAGTAGACGACATGTGTTTCATGGACATATTTTTTTTGTTCCCAAATAAACGAGGTTAGTTATTCGGACGCAATATTCACGTTCCCCTAGTAGACGACACATGAGAAGGAAAAACTATAGTCGACGAACCAAATTTGGCTACCGCCGGCGCACCAGGCCGCGCAAGCGCTACCACGCCGGTGGTCACGGGCTACCACTAGCATACCATTCATTTTATCCGAGTTACAACTGGGGTCGCAACTAACCTTTGTTGTCTAGTTGCAAGTGGAGCTGCAAGTGAAAGAGAACTGCTTAGGAATATGTGTTAAACCACAGTTTCTCTTTGGGAAAGTTGCAAGTGGGGTCGCAACTGACGTTTGTTAGGCAGTTGCAACTGAGCCACAAATTTTCCAGAATCCGTGCTAACCCCGAATTTCTTTTTTGGTTTTATAATTGCAAGTGGGGTAACATCTTTTGTTCCCCAGTTGTAGGTGGATTTGCAACTGAGAGAGAAATGATTCGGAATTCGTTCCATACACTTATTTCTGTTTTTTTTCCACTTGCAACTGTGGTAGCAACTAGGTTTGTTGCCCAGTTGCAAGTAGACTTGCAACTATGAGATAAATTCTTCAAAATCCATGCTAAAATCAAATTTCCGTTTTTAAAAAATGCTTCAAAATCGATGCTAAAGTTGAATTTCCGTTTTTATCCCATTTACAAGTGTGGTCGCAACTAGGTTTATTGCCTAGTTACAAGTGAACTTGCAATGAGAGATACTCCGCAATTCGTAAACCAAAATAATTATCCTAGTTGCAAATGATATCACAATTAACATTTGTTGCCCCGTTACATGTGACGCTACCCAGTTAATCTTAGTTACAAGTGGGATCGACCCCGGCTAATGTCCTGAAAAATAATGTAGGGGAATTCTTCTGGCTGCATGTAGTGGCATGGTCGCTCAACCAAAATATGACTGCATGCACTCGTAGCTAGCTAGCCAGTGATGTGATTCATTTTAACATGCATGCATCTAGCTTAGCGGTTGCACTTGTAGGTAGTCATGCTGATTCATTTTTTCCTTAGTAAAAAATTGCTTGGGAAAATAGCTTTGGCGTTTTCTTTGCAAAAAAGAAAGAATAAAGAAAGAAGGAAAGAGTAATAAATAGTGCCACTTATTTTCAGTACTCTTTTTGTCTCAGTTTACTAGTCTTCTTCGTATCCCTAGTGTTGTGGGTATACTTCATGGGTGTACCATCGAGAGTGTGTAGATCAGGTAAACCCGGGTGGCCCATAGATAGTGATGGTGGCGTATGGCCCATCAGGCGGCTCAGTTGTTGTAGATCAAGACGGATGAAATCCAGCCTAGGAACAAGGAGCCGGATCCACCAACCAACTCTAGAAATCGGATCCGGCCTAACCCACCAGTGGTAGCCGGATCCGGTACGACGTACAGGGGAAGGCGGATCCTTAACGTACACGGCAAGATAGCATACCGTAGTTAGACGACTTGTATTCCGGGTAGTACTCTCCTTGTAAACCCTAGATCATGGCGCCTTTATAAGCCGGATCCCGGGAACTCTAGAGGCACAACCACAACTCATTGTAACAACGCGAAAGCGCCTAGAGAATTCCAGACAAGCAACAGTAGGCCCTGTCATCGTGCAGGTGTTCCGAAGCTGGGTAAATCGCGTACCACCGTCCCGAGGACTCTCCGCCCGATGGCCCTTACTTCTTCTTCCCCTCGTGAGGATCCTTCTTCTGAGGTACCGTCGAATAGGCAACGACAGTTGCTCCCACCGTGGGACAATCGGCATCTGGAGGCTGGAACCGGGAGGGTTCCGCCATGGGAAGCTACGACAAATCCATCGCTGCAAAGCAAGAACCACCAAAGGTGTTCAAATCCTTCACACTCGAACTAACACCAAAGCAACAAATGCTAGGATGGAATTAGAGAGGAAGAACAATGGCGGAAATCAACAAATGACTCCAAGATCTAGATCCAAAGGGTTTCCCTCACTTAGAGGAGAAATGGATTGGTGGGGATTATAGATCTAGATCTCCTCTCTTAGATCCCTCAAGAATGAGCAAGAATCATGGGGGAATCAAGAGATAGAGAAAGATTCTTTAAAGGTGAAAGGAGGAGAGAGAGAGAGTGGAAGAACTTACCCCCCAAGGTGGAAGAAGACCTATTTATAGTCTAGAAAAACAAATAACCGTTGGGTGAGAAAACGGACAGAAAAACGGCCCAGCCGGCTAGCGAGCCAGTCCACCGGGCCGGGCGCCAGACAGGCCGACGCACAGGTCGGCAGCGCCGGCTGACAGGCCGGATAGGGTGTCGGCAGGCCGTGCAGTAGCCCAAAAGAGCCCAACCGGGGCGTGGCCGGTCGACCAGATGATGGGCCGGCCTGTCCTCCGGCCACCGGGCGGGGAACCGGCATGGGCCAGGAAACCCCTAGAACGGGCCCGGTGTGCACGAGCCCAATATCTAGTGCGCACCGGATGGGCTGGTGGCAGGCTCAGCCTGGCCGAGAGGTGGGCCAGACTGCAGGATCCCTGAAAAACCTTTTATTTTTCTTTTAAACAGAAAATGCTCCCAAACTCCGATTTACATGAAACCAATTTTGTTGGAAATATTGGGACTCCTCACAGAATATTTTTAGATGATTTTAGAGAGGGAGCCTCCCAACGTCAAGAAACGGTAAAGACGTCGAAACTCGAAAACGCAATATAAGATGCATGCGGTTTCCGTTTTCGATGAACTTGGGCTTGTTGAAACGCTATCAACAAGCTCAAGAACCTCACACAGAGAAACACCAAGAAGCAACAATATTTATGGAATGCAAAGCATGCAAAGGGTTGATCTCCCTAAGACGATGTGATCAAGTTACCCAACCAAAAGCCCCTCTTGATAGTGCGGCTATCTATCCTATAACCCGGTCTCCCAACAACCACCTTGAGACCGGTAAAAGAAAAACCTAAAAAGGCCATACCTTTGGCTTGCGTATCCCCCTTGATCTTGATGATAACTCTTCAAGCTCCTCTCAAGCCGGAATGCCTCACTTGAACATTGTTGCTTCGTGAAGACTCACAAATGCCCCCCATACACCATGATGGGAAAGCTCATTTGATGCACATCTTCATATGTCCATTATCACCAAATAGACGGCAAAGCTTCAAGCATATGATCCTTTTGAGATGCTCATCTTGAACTTGCCCAACTCAACCTTGATGATGATCACCACCTGATCTCATCCTCTCATGGGCTATATTAAATCTCACTTTTCATGCACGCCCATGGAAAGATACCTAACCCACATAGACAACACAAAGGCACACATATGATGGGTTAGTTCATAAAGCATAATTGACACAGCTTACCATACCACATGACTTCATGTGGCATATTCTTTATGCTTCATGTGTTGACCAAACTTGAATCTATTTTTCGTATTGGTCAACGTTGTATCTTCTCATGCTCTATCATACTATTTTTAGGTGTATAAAGAACTCTTTATTTGTTTGCATGCTCTAAATGCTAGTTAACCATAGCTCAACTTATGAGACTATCATGAGACCGACTTAGAATCATATCTTGAATTCTTCACTTCGAATCAAGCACTCAAGATTTTGATCATTCATTGCTTAACACATAAGCTAGAGCATGGCTAATATTGAGTTCCACATAAGAACTCCATCTTTATTTTTTCTTCTTGATCATGTCACATATATGTCTTCAAATCAATGATCATGATGCCAATACTCAAGATATATCTTTATCTTCATGGAATGCATACTTGAATCCAACGCATGGACTACAAAGTAGTACCTATGAAATATTCATTCATATAAACTCAATGAGAACATTAGTCCATAGGAGTTGTCATTAATTACGAAAACCACACATAGTGGCAATGTATCCTTACAATATGTACTGACGTGAATTTTAGCCTGTACTGGGTTCCTTACGTTTGATACACTAAGGGCATCTCCACCGGCCTGACGCATTTTGAACATAATTTGTGTCTGTTTTCGTCAGGCGCGGACATGAAAATGGCTACTTTTTCCAACATTTTCGTGCGTCTGCACCTCCCCCAGCAGTAGTGCCTATTTTTCGACCACAAAGGACCTGCCATCCATTAATTAAGGATACGAGAGAGGAGAGATGCCTTTTATGTGGCTAGAAGTGCTTAGCACATGGGCAATACATTAATTAGAGAAGGAGAGAGATGTGTCAAGCAAGCCACACGAACGCGCGGGCGTGTCCGAGCATACGCATTTCGTCCCCAAATTTGGTCACGGTTTGCTTCCCCGTGAACAGGCCAGTCAGTTTGCGCCAGGCCGCTGAGATGGAGTGCAGACGCATTTTTTAACCGCGCGGAAGTAAACGGTCATTTTGCGTCCGTTTGCGCCGATGGAGATGCACTAAGAATCAATATTACTAACATCTACACAGTCCGATGCTATCAGTTCCATCAGGTGTGTGTTGGCTGTGTGGGCTAGGTCCAGTATGCCACAACAAATGGCAGTTACCAACAAGAATTCTTTTATTTCCTAAGTCAAGTTTTTTGAAAGTTTTATTCAGAAAAACCAGTCAATCTCACGTAAAACAACCTCATGAAAGGAAAACACAGACAAACCACATAAGTACTAGTCCGAAATAGCAAAACTGAAGAACCAACACTATACTTTGAAGATTTCAGAAAAATAATAACACTTCAAACTTATAAACAGAATTGCAAGATTAAAGATGTAAAACAAAATTAGATAATTTATAATCAAGATTAAACTGGAAAAATAATACGATAGAGACTAAATAAACTGAAAATCAAGACCTTAATCCAAAAAAAGGAAGAATAACTGAAGATTCAAGGACATGAATGAAAACAATTAGAAATAATTTAGAAAGAAATTACATGGGAAATGATTCCACCGAGAGCCATGGAGCATTTCTTGTGAGTACCGGGTGCGCAATGGTTCGAAACTTGGAGGTCTAGTCGCTTGCCATCAATGTAGCATGTTTCCAGGTTGATCATCTTTAAGATGGCCTTCATGTTTGTCATGGTTGTTCTGCTCATACGGGTCACCTAATGTCGCCATGGCCAATAAAAATCGGTAGCAGTACTCGTTGAGATAGAAAAATCTTATAAACAAGCCTTCCAAGAATATAAGCATGAGCGTGTCTCCAGAATGAGCATCGATCGCTTCTCGCCGTTGATATGCAGTTTGCTGAAGAAAGACATTCTATTGGGAAAATGCCTCAGTGTACCATGGACCTAGGTGTTGTTGCCATTTGGTCAACTTTTTGAAAGCACCAAATATGTTTGCTCTTGCTTTGTTGATGAAGTGTGAATGATGAAATTCCGGGCTAAAAATATGTAAAATTTTGTGTCTTGTACAAATGATGAAACTTCTGTGGCATGACAAATAAGAAGACATGAAAAGGAAAAATGACAAGCAAACTAAGAACTGAGACTGAACACCAAAGAAAGAGAGTTCGAGGAATGAGTGAACGAACTAAGAGACATAACAAAAGCTGAAGTAGATCGGAAATACTGAAGAAAGAACTTACAGAGGAAAATAATTATGAGAAAAAGTTGGTGACTAATAAAGGAAGATCAAGATCAAGACTAAAGTACGAATAATAATACTAAAGAACAAAACTGAGATGACAGAAGAACATGACTTAGATAACTGAGAAAGAATTAAATAACTGAAACACAAGAATAGAAACTAAAACAAGAATAAAGAACATAACTTTACTGTCTAAAACTTTTAAAACTGAAAGGGGCTTGAAAAACTGAAGAACAAGTCTTAGAAATTTGAGAACTGAAAGAATTAGACATTGAAAAACTGAAGAACAAGACTTAGAACACCAAAACTAAAGACTGGAGATTGAAAGGTACTGAAATGATAACCGAAGACTTAAAGAAAGGAAATGAATCGAGTGGAAACTGAAGATTAGAAGGTACTGAAATGCAAAGGTACTAAACTGAATTCTGAAGATTGAAATCTCATACTAAAATGCTAACCGAATACTAAAAGAACGGCACTGAACTAAGATTGAAATACTTTAGGTTGTGTGTTTCATCAGATAATGTAAGATAACTAGTTATGGCTTGTTCTCGAGTTTCCTTGTTGGTGTGACTCTAAAAGCTTCAGGCTATCCGATCTAGCACTGCGGCATTGCCCAAACAACTAAAGCTCATGGACAAGCAAAGGTAAATATACTATGTTGATAAGCCTAGAATCATCTCAGGATGATTTAGATAGAAAATGATAAATACAACACTGAAATAAAACCAATCTCACTCAAAATCATCAATCAAAATATCTGGCAGTACCATACATAAAAAATCTCATACTAGGCACAAAACTAAACCGTTCAAGCTACGACTGAAAATGATTGAGGACGAAATCCCTAAATCCAAAATTTGAGATCCACGATACAACGACCGTCTCTAATATACGAGTTACCTCCTCCACTTAGCAGATATCATGATGACCTCAAGCCATCACTCGGATGAGCTAATAGAAAATTAAATCAGAACACAAAGAAACACACTAAGAGGAGTACCCATCACGCCAGCAGTGGCCATGCCTTCCATGCTCATGAATCGCCACTCTCTCTGCCACAGGTCGCGCTGGCTGCGGGGTCGCCGCTCACTCCGTCAACGGTCGCGCTGGCTGCAGGTCAGTGGAGACCTATCCGCCATGGCAGCTTCTTCATGTCCCCCCTCGTCTTCAGAGCCAGACTAAAATGAAATTCATCAAAGGGACAAAAATTCAACAAAGAGCCTAGGTAAAATGAGACTGAGACGCTGAGGGGACCTACTATGCATTAATTAGGAATGAGAGAGAGAGGGGAGATGCTTTTTATGTGGCCAGAAGTAGTGAGCACGTCGGCACTGCATCAATTAGAGAAGGAGAGAGAGGGGCCAAGCATGACGCGTGGACGCGTTCGAGCATACGCATTTCATCCACAAATTTCGTCACGGTTTGCGTCCCCGCGGACATGCCAGTCAGTTTGCGTCAGGCCGCTGGGATGGGGTGCAGAGGCATGTTTCAACCGTGCGGACACAAAAGGTTATTTTGCATCCGTTTGCGTCCCTAAGAACCAACATTACTAACAACTATACAGTCTGATGCCATCAGTTTCACCAGGTGTGTTTCGGCTGTGTGGGCTAGGTCCAGTATGCCACAACAAATGGCAGTTACCAACAAGCATTATTTTATTTCCCAAGTCAAGATTTTTAAAACTTTTATTCAGAAAAAACAGTCAACCACACGTAAAACAGCCTCATGAAAGGAAAACACAAACCAACCACATAAGGACTAGTCCAAAATAGAACCAACACTATACATTGAAGATTTCAGAAAAATAATAACACTTCAAACTTATAAACAGAATTGCAAGATTAAAGATGTAAAACAAAATTAGATAATTTATAATCAAGATTACACTTGAAAAATAATAGGACAAAGACTAAATAAATTGAAAATCAAGAGCTTAATCCAAAAAAGGATGAATGAATAACTGAAGATTGAAGGACATGAATGAAAACAATCATAAATACTTTACAAAGAAATTACATGGGAAATGATTCCACCAAGAGCCATAGAGCATTGCTTGTGAGCACCGGTGTGCAATGGTTCGAACCTTGGAGATGTAGTCGCTTGCCATCAATGTAGCATGTTTCACTTTATGATGGCCTTCATGTTTGTCATGGTTGTTCTGCTCATACGGGTCACCTAATGTCGCCATGGCCAATAAAATCGGTAGCAGTACTCGTTGGCATAAAAAAATCTTCTAAACAAGCCTTCCAAGAATGTAAGCATGAACATGTGTCCAGAATGAGCATCGGTCGCTTCTCGCCGTTGTTATGAAGTTTACTGCAGAAAGACATTCTGTTGGGAGAATGTCTAAGCTAACCATGGACCTAGTCCACTAGTAGAAAAAGAGGCTTCCGTCCACCCCCATTAGTCCCGGAAATATTCGAACCGCGACTAAACGGGACTTTAGTCGCGGTTCAGAAGGCAACCCGCGACTAATGCTCCATCCGAGATGAAAGGGTACCCCTTTAGTCGCGGATGGTAACACCAACCGGGACTAAAGGGCTATGGAGGGATGTGGCCGGCGGAAAAACCTTTAGTCGCGGTTGGGGACACCAACCGCGACTAAAGGGGTACCTTTAGTCGCGCTTGGTGTCCCCAACCGGGACTAAAGGTTTTTCCGCATTTTTCACTCCCCACGCACCCTGCACACCCCCCCCCGTGGATCGCCTTTTTTTGCTTTGTAAAATACAAAAGAAAATGATAGAAAATTCAAAAAAAATTGTTTTCAGATTCTTGTATGTGCAACCTACTATTCGGAGAAATTAAGATTGAGAAATTCAAATTTTATTTTTTTTGCAAATTTTTTTTAAAAAATGGTAAAACTGCAATAACTTTTGCATACGACGTCGGAAAAAACGTATAATATATCAAAAAATCCAAATGAAAATACGAAAGTAGGAAGATTTTAGTTTTTGCTATAAATTATGGATTTTATATTTTTAAAATTTTTCAAAAAAATAAAATTAATAGTTGCATCCAGCATAAAGATTACTATTACGTTTACCCAATTTTTAGATTTTCAAATTTTTAGGTTTTAGGTTTGGCAAAAAAAAATTAAAAAGATTAAAAAAATTAAAAATTTAAAAATTTAATTTTTATTTATTTATTCATGATTATTATTACATCATTATTTTTGTTTATGAAAAAAATTATTTGAAATTCAAACAATAAAAAAATGTGACATCGACCAACATGTTAATAGGATTGATATGATACTAGTATCACATACATGTGCGCGTAGCACTTGGATGCGGGACGGAATGGAACTCGGAAGTTAAGCGTGCTAGAGGTGGAGTAGTGGGAGGATGGGTGACCGAGCGGGAAGTTTGACAACGAGTAAGTAATTTGACTAGAGATAAGTGTAGTTAGAGATAGAGACTTAGCTATGCAAATAACTGAAATAATAGAAATTCTGAAGAAAAAAAATTAGAAACCCAGATGAATTAATTTTTTTTAACGAAATAGGCTTTAGTCCCGGTTGGGGACACCAACCGCGACTAAAGGTCCTTCGCCCAGGCGCACGCTAGCCGCCCACGTGGACGGACCTTTGCGCAACCGCAACTAATGGAAGTTGCGAACCGCGACTAAAGGCCATTTTTCTACCGGTGGTCGTTGTTGCGAGTTGTCAACTTTTTGAAAGCACCAAATATTTTTGTTCCTGCATTGTTGACCAAGTGTGAATGATGAAATTCTGGGCTAAAAGTATGTAATTTTTTTGTGTTGTACACATAATAAGTACTCTTTTAAGGGGAAAAATCATGCAGAATGCAATTTCATTAATCTATAATAAACACAAGGCTTTAGACTAGAAGCAACAAACTCTAGTCTAGAACTAAGGCTTTATGAATGATCATACAACATACTTGCGGAAATATCTTTGGAAGATGAAAATCCCCCTAAAAATTAAAATTTTTATGTGGTTCCTAAGTAATAAGGTGCTATTAACAAAATATAATTTAGCAAAGAGACGATGGAATGGGTGTACTAAATGTGTTCTTTGCGGAGAACAAGAGACGGTGGAACACTTATTCTTATCGTGTCCCTTTGCTAAACTAATATGGCGAACTGTTAATTTCACTAATAATCTCCCTCCGCCAACCAATATTACAAATATGTTTGGAAATTGGTTAAATGGTGTTGACAAACAATCCAAGATTTTAATTCGCATTGGCGTATCAGCCTTATGTTGGTCAATATGGAGATGCCGCAATGATATAATTTTTAACAACAAGAAAAATTTCAAATTTTTACAGGTGATCTTCTCCATGGTGCATTGGATCCAACTCTGGGCTCTCCTTTCACCGCAAGAGCAACGGGATGTCATGGCTTCTGGATGCACACGGCTCCAGATGGTCGCTCAGGATATCTTGTGTCGGGCTGGCTGGCAGCATATTAGTCGACTAGAGGATGCTTAGTCACTTTGTGCTGTTTTCCTTTTTTCGCTAGTTGATTTTTGTATCAACTTTAAGCGAACCTTGAGATGTAATAAGTACTTCTGAACAAAATATGCTAGATGTTAATAAAAGGCTGTGTGCATCATCACGATGCAGAAGCCGGGTTTATCCCTTTTCAAAAAAAAAAGAACTAAGACAGTGACAGGAATGGAGTCCAGATTCCAGAATCACAACGCACAATATTTTCTTTAAAAAAATTACTTGTTCCCTTGACAAATGCAAGCACCGTAAGGCATCTACATCCCTATGAGTAAGAAATTATCACTTGGCATGGCTCACTGCATCTGCATGCTTCAAATCTTACTAGACCATGATAGCGCGCTTTGCCGCGCCCGTCCATTAGCACAATATAATGATAGCTTATATATGATTCCCACCAATATACATATGTATGAAACATCACAAATTAAATTTACATAAGCCCCAATGGGTAGGCCAATAGTCAAAGAGATTTTTTAACCTATTTGTAGGCGCATGTCCATTTTCACGGAAAATTGGTAGAAGTATCTAAGAAACTTATGTTAGTAGCACGTTCAATCATTAACAGATACAAATATGCAAGTGGTCATAACATGAAAAAAGATGATGCGCCCTGTCCCCATACCTAGAATTATTTTCCTAGTAGACATAATGAAACAACTTACCTGACCAACAAATAGGTGGACGATTTAATCGAGTACATACAGCTCTTTACAACAACAAAGTTATGTTGCCAAAACTTACAGTATCTCCTTATACTACTGCGATAGTATAAGTTGAGATGACATAATACAAATGTTAAATTTCTTGTTGAGCACACACAAGCTGTCAATTGTGGTTTATATTGCAACTCGAGGCCATCCTTTCCTTTTCATCCAGGACAAGGTAACTATATCACATGTTGGCCATTAACTGACCTGACGCTTGATGATTCCGTGCTCTTCCTCCGCGAAGAAGCTATTGCCCCTGAAGTTAGCAATGGAGACGAATGATTATGGTGGGTCGTAGGTTTTATACTCTTGGGCATGCATCAAGAGAAAACATGTCGGGGGTGGAGACATGTCGATGGCCATGCCTAGACTCCCCTGAGACACATAGCTTTGCAAATGCATCTTTGCATGTGAAACAGCTAAAAAATTAATTTGGTATGCCTTAATGCAGTAGGAGCTACTTCAGTGTCATACATAAAAGCTGGAATTTATATTGCTTGCAGGTTATCAAGGTTACCAATTTTCAGTCGGAAGGCTAAGAATATATTAATTCAAGCTATCTTTTACCCAGATTGTATTACTAAATACAGGAAATGCAGCATATATATAAGATGACCATATACTTCAAAGCATGAAAGGTATATCTTTCTTGAGATTAGAAAGTTTACATCCAAGGATAAAGTGAATCCTGCTATTTATGATTATGCACAACACATCAGATGGGCGAAAATCACACCTGAACCATGGCCGCGAGGAGATCCATGTTGTGGATGGAGTGTGCATGTCCTACACATTCTCAGCACTCAAACGTTCTGTCGCATGCTACTTCCAAGACAAGAGGCTAGCTTCTCAATACAAAAAAACACATCACATCAAGTTGCAAGAGAAAAAATATGATGTTTTTTTGCGGTATAGAACATGTATGGATCTTCTTATTCAGGCCGACAACAAGTTGACATAATTCAAGGAACTCTTAACTGTAAGCTTTCTTGAGAAACCAAAGCACTGCAAGAGCGCAAGGTTATATAAATCACCCAGTTGGGTCTACGAAGAATGGATGGCCCATTGATTAAGAAAGTACAAAGGTTGCAACCAGGCAAAGAAAAGTGGAGGTAAGTAAGCCTTCAACAAATCAAGCAAAAGTTGCCCCTCCCTGGCTCAAATCGACAAGAGAACAATTCTAGAAAGCAACATGCGACGAGAATAAATAACAACATGGTTAACCAACCAAAATTTCTGAATATCTCACAAGCTCCCAAGTGAGTATTTCATTTGGATTAAACATTGAACATCTCGCAGATAGTAAATAAGAAATTGTAAGTAAACAATAGAGGTAAGAAATATTAAAATAGATTAATAAAGAGCAAATTGTATGAATGAGTGTACCTGTCCAGAAGACATGGTTGCAGATGAAGGTCAGCAGTTCCTGAATACATATCCCAAAGAACGAGCAAACCCTGAAACAAGCAGCAGTAAGCCAGTTAGCTAGCCAAATACTGGCTTCCATGGCATTACAGAGACGAAGGTAGATGGAGAGGAAACAGGGAAGCAACCCTGAAGCAAGGAGCATGTCTGAAGAACAATCCGAGGCTGAAGGTGAGACGGGAGGAGTAAAGCAAGATGATTGCTCGCTGTGCATTATATAGAAGGATAGAACAAACAGACGATAACACTGATCTTAATCTATATCTATATCTTACCTAATAATAAAGGAGCTAAGGTTTCTGCCAAAATTTTCGTCCAGCTTTTTTTAGGACGATTTTGCCCTCCCACCAAATAACATAATACGGTCAGATGCCACGGTACCGGTTCGTCGTACAGGTTCGTCTTCTTTCCTTCTCACAAGCACGCAGAGGCTGTTGCCTAGGTGCTCCACGCGGTCGATCCCCGACGACCCGCACACCCGTGCTGCCAGTTTCTCGCCCTCTCGCTCCGCCCACTCGCTCACCAAAAAAGTACCAGCGCGCCCCGCGATTGTCCCTGGTTCCGACTTTTTCTCAAATCAGGCCCATAAGACAAATTCACAAGAAACCCGAACGAATCCATCCAGAAAACATAGCATCGATACTCAGAGTTAAATAGCCCCACATCGCTCCCTTACAACGAGTGCCACCAGTTTATATATGTTGGAATTTGCCTGGAATATCAGCAAGGTTAATCAAGTACCACATCATTGATTGGTGTGAAATCTGCTGCCTATACATGAATTAAAGAGAGGAAAAGGAAGGATTGAAAAATATATCTGTGGGAATTGGCCCGGAGGAGGACCAGAGGAAAAAGGTGAGCTCGGGCGCAGATGGGGAAGGAGGACGATGGAGTAGAGAAGAACATGCCCAGAACCACACGGGAAGCCGGCGCGATTGAAAGAGAGGGAATTGACCCGGAAGGAGGAAGAAGGCAGGCGCGGCGCGATAGAAATTCAGAGAAGGGAATAATGGTGGTATCGATCCCCTTTGCCTTTGCAAGATTGAAAGAGAGGGAATTGACCCGAAAGGAGGAAGAAGGCAGGCGCGGCGCGATAGAAATTCAGAGAAGGGAATAATGGGGGTATCGATCCCCTTTGCCTTTGCAAGGAAGCCTTATCCTTTCCTCTACACCACAGGTGGCGTTTGTACGCTAGGAACACCACACGAGTTCTTTTTTCTTTATTTTCCCTTAGGACTTGTCCTTCAGACCCGCTTCTTCTGCTTTACATGTTCCATCACACTAGACATTTTTTCTTTCTCATTTTTTACCAAGTATTTCCATAAATACACATAAAACATTTTAATGACTTGTGAGGCATGCTTCTTTTCCATCAACCATTTCCAAGCAAAATATTATTTTCAATATACCAAAATACAAAATTGGAAATTATCTTAAATTTTCGTGAACAACACACACGATGAAGGCACGTGGGAGACGACCACGTGGAGGATCCAACGGAGGGCACGACACCGAAACCTTGTTGGTGGGAAGAAAGGGGTCAGTCGGAGGAGGGTAAGCGAGTTCAAGCTGGATGAGTCAAGCGGTTTTTTTATGGGTAGGGGTTCGTTCAACAACTATGCATGTGACATAAGGCCCTTCCACTGCGATGTTTCCATAGTTTTGTAAAAATTAGTTCCGATGCAACGCACGGGTATGTTTCCTAGTAACCATAATTGCAGGAGAGAAAGGGTCGAAATTTGTACCTTCATGAATCATTAGTGCGATGCCGCCGGCGGTTTCAGTTTGCAAAACATCATTAGGACGCCACCAGCACAAGCGGAATGGTAGGCGTTGCTCCGAGGATGTTAGAAAATTAATGTGACAGAGCTGTTTTCAGAAATCCGTGAATAAAATTCTGGAACAAATGAAGATGGAAATCCTTGGATCAAACAAAGACAATAATCCCTGGAACAAGCAACAATATGTCATTTCGCAACCTAATTCTGGCCAGAATATAGTTACAGTACGAAACTAAAATTTCACGCAAGCAGAAAGATAGAACCTAAGCAGGTATCATCTCCAGTCAACAATGAGGGGTGGAATGTGAGATGGAAGGAATGAGGAGTCCAAATTACCACCATCAATACATCATTATGTGGCGCTGGCAGGTACACTAATCTGGGTTGGAAGCAGAATCGTTCTTCCGATGATGGGTCTGATCTTCGAACGGATGTAGGTAAGAATCGTAGGCCCATATCTAGGGAGCCCACTGCGAGGCCAGCACGGAGTACGAACTTCGCCGTCGCCGGTGCCGGAGAATAATGAAGACAACAGTCAGGCTCTTTGAATCCGGCTGAAAATAGAACCGGAAAACGCCAACAATGGTGAAGCTCGTAACCTACCTTTCGTGTGACGACGGGATTGGTAGCTGGGACTCACGCGGTTGAGATAGGGTGCCGGAGGCAGAGTTAGACTGGCGGCGTAGAAGGAGGTCTGGCGGCGACCCAAAAACAGCAACAATGGTGACGCTCCTAACCTACCTTTGGTGTGACGAAGGGATTGCTATCTGGGACTCACGTGGTTGAGATACGTCGGCGGAGGCGGACTTAGACATGCGGTGCAGGCGGAGGTCTGGTGGCGGAGCTAGAGAAATCCTGAACGAAACGAAGACCTTTCTCTACTGGCTGTGTCCCGTACGGGAACAAAAGAGGCTGAAACGGCTCGTGAGTTGTGCCTGTGTCCGGTAGGGGATGAGAGGAGGCCCAAGGGAAAAAAAAGGCTGTTTTAAGGATTAGCGGCCCAAATAATCTGGTGACGTGTAGGTCCATTTGGGGAGTAGCAGCCCTCTAAGGAAGAAGAGCCTATTTAATGAAATCAAAATCACGCTGAGTAAGATGCGTTCGGGAACACAAGCTTTTCGTCTTCACCACCGTACGATTTTCGGATCGGATGGCTCAGGACTCCAAATAGATGTGGAGGCTCCTAGGTGGTTCCAGTATACTGTTAACTAATGTCGAGCATGGAAGACATGTAGGTAGGTTTTAGGAAAAAAAGAGAAAGATTATATGTAAGCTTAAATCTGAAAGTTGTATGAGACTAGAAGACTAAGAAAAAGAAGACTGAAAAAACAATGATGATGTTGCGAGATCAGGTTGGACTCGTTTACCTCCTTCCATCGCGTTGCTCGCTGCCGATGATGATGTTGACGATGTCATCAAGATCAGAACCTCTTCCCACAGACGGCGCCAATTGACGAGTGATTTACTCGTCAATGCCTACGTATTGTAGGCTTAGGGTTTCGTAAGAAGTAGAGGGCAAGTATATCTCGAAGGTTTCAGCCGAACAAAGGTGCTCAACTCAATATTATGGTGGCTAGGGTTACAATGATTCGGTCCTTTCTTTCACCCTCGGCTTCCCCTTTATATAGGAGGTGAAGCCGAGGCTTTTCCGTGTCGTACAAGTTACAAATCATCGGGCCATGTTGGGCCTTTCTCTATATTGATACAAGTTTTCTATAATAACTCTAACTTCCTAAACTGAGGATCTCCAATCTTCTGGGCCTCCAAGACTTCGAGTCCATGGGCTTCCTGCTTTCCTGTGGACCAGGGATATTTATTCGACATACCCTGTAGGCATACCTATGTCAAAAGCTATAAGACTGAACGCAAAGTGTGTTGCCTGCCAAAACCCACCGGCGAGCAGTGGTTAAGCAACACGAAGAGCCGGGAGGCTTCCAAGGCTGCAGTGGGCCCTGGTCCCTCGACGTCTTCCCGCAAATGCTCCGGCACACGTCCTGACGTTTGCAGGCGTGCCACACCTATACCTGTCGGGAAGGTGTTGGATTGCTTCGATTAGTTCCTTGCATGGCAGACACGTAAACATTAAATACGAGCCCGATCGGCTCTCAGTTGCCCTGTGGATCGGCTCACAAAGCCGATCGCCCCATGGTCTACGTAGGGTTAATGCTGACATGGGGCTCCTGCTTGATCATAATAAAGCTAAACCAATCTACGACAGTTTAGGGTTCTCACCATATGATCGGAACATCCTACGCGTAGTTGAGCCTAATAGACACGAAAGATAATGGAAAACTAACCCTAAAAGAGGCCTAAAAACCAACGTTAAGTTAATTCCCGGAACATCCCTCTTAGGACTAACAAACCATACCTAACGCACTACCGGATCGTTCAACCCGTTTGCAAGGCCTAACCATACGCATATTAAACCAATCCTTGAAGAATCAAGGAGCAACTATAACGGATCGGATCTACTAAACAACGAACAAGCAAGATGCTGCCCTTACACCTTGATAGGTGTAAGGGCAGCTAGATATTGAGGGACGGCATAGCTAAGCAGATATTCGTAAGAAAAGCATCTATGCAAGCCCCAAAACATCTACGATAAATAGTGCTACTCGCCATCAACAACGCTTCACGAGCAACACAAGGTAAACGAATAAACGTGTGCTGCCTAGATCGCAAGATGCGATCTAGGCAGCATGATACCCGGGAGAAACCCTCGAAAGAAGGGGTGGCGATGCGCCTGATTTGTGTTTGTTGTGAACGTGATTGTCCTCCTTTTCCGATAACCCTAGATACATATTTATAGTCCAAGGGACTTTCTAATTCGGGCGTGCACCTAACCGTGCACGAGTTAAACTCTATCTTTTAATCTAAACTAAAATACGATCTACTATATTACAGATACACGGGCAATTAAGCCCAAACTCTTCGTGCAAGGCCGCTTCAAAGATGCTCCACGCGTGTATCTTTCAAGCCCATCTTCACTTACGGCCCATCTCCTGATTTGGCCAAAATCCGGTGATAACAAAGTGACAGTAAACTGAACCGAAAACTGAAAACCTGAAGATGAAATGAACCGATGAACTAAAGAAAGATAGACCAAAATGAGAAAGAAAGAGTTAAGATTGAAAATGATGAAACAGTAGTGTGGAAATGATGAATGACAACAAAATTAAATAAAAACCTTTTCAACTTATGTGGCGTGATAAATATGAATATAAGAAGGCAGAAAAAAGGGAAAATGACAAGCAAACTGAGAACTGAGTCTGAAGACCAAAGAAAGAGACATCAAAGAATGAGTGAACGAACTAAGAGACATAACAAAAGCTGAAGTAGATTAGAAATACTGAAGAAAGAACTTACATAGCAAAATAATGATGAGAAAAAAGTTGATGACTAATATAGGAAGAGCAAGATCAAGACTAAAGTATGAATAATAATACTGAAAAACAAGACTGAGATGATAGAAGAACGGGACTTAGATAACTGAGAAAGAATGGAAAAACTGAAACACGTGAAGAGAAACTAAAACAAGAATAAATAACATGACTTTACTGTCTAAACTTTTTAAAACTAAGAAGGACTAAAAAAACTGAAGAACAAGTCTTAGAAATTTGAGGACTGAAAGAATTGGTTATTGAAAAACTAAAGAACAAGACTTAGAACACCAAAAACTAAAAACTAGAGATTGAAATGTACTGAAATGATGAGTAAAGACTTAAAGAGAGTGGAAACTGAAGATTGAAAGGTACTGAAATGCAAAGGTACTAAACTAAACCCTGAAGATTGAAATATTATACTAAAATGCTAACTGAAGACTAAAAGATCGACACTAAACTAAGATTGAAATACTTTAGGTTGTGTTTTTAATCAGGCAATGTAAGAGAACTAGTCACGGGTTGTTCTAGATTTTCCTTGTTGGTGTGACTGTAAAAGCTTCTGGCTATCCGATCTAGCATTGCGGCATTGCCCAAACAACTAAAGCTCATGGACAAGCAAAGGCAAATATACTATGTTGATAAGCCTACAACCATCTCAAGATGATTTAGATAGAAAATGATAAATACAACACTAAAATAAAACCTATCTCACTCAAAATCATCAATCAAAATATCTGGCAGTACCATACATAAAAAACTCAAACTGAGCACAAAACTAAACCGTTCAAGCTACGGCTGGAAACGAATGAGTATGAAATCACTAAACTCAAAATTCGAGATCCACGACTACAGCTACCGCCTCTAAAATACGAGCTACCACCTCCACTTAGCAGATATCGCGACAACCGTGCCACCGGCGATATCACCCTGACCAAGCCATCACTCAGACGAGCTAATAGAAAATTAAATCATAACACAAAGCAACACAGTAAGAGGAGTACCCGTCACGCCAGCAGTGGCCATGATGAGATCTAGGATCCCGTGTGTGGCCCGATCTTGCGATTGACCCAAAACCAAAGGGGGAAAAGAGGGAGGAGGTGAGGAACACGAAGAACACAAGAACCAAAACAACACACACCAACCCGATACAACCGATTCTTACCCTCGTGGCTCGATGGACCACGCCAATAGAATCCGCCCGGAAGAGACTCGAGATAGAATTCCGAGAGGAGAGATTGGTGTTGGAGAGGGAGATTGGTGAGGGAGAGAGAGTGGAGGCACTTGAATCTCACTCACAAATATCCAAATCCACAAGAGTAGCCTTGAATTACAAAGGGGATGGAATCCTAGGGAGACAAAGCTCAAATTTAGGTTTAAGCTCAGATTTAGTCTAAAGAGGTAAAGGGGGCGTCCTTGGCCTATATATAGGTCCACAAAACGACACATGGCGAAAAGTTACGAAATACGCGACTTAAGCAATTTTCACAAGTCATCCCGACGAATCCGGTCAGACCGGACCTGGCGCCGGCGTGTCCGGTCCAAACCGGATCCTGGACCGGAGGACAACCGGAGGGGGTTCCCGCGTCTCAGTATTGCGTCCGGTTGGCATCAGCGGGGGCTCCGGTTTGGACCGGGCAGCCCGGTCAGGGGGCCGGTCAACCGGGCCGTGGACCGGAGGCGTCCGGTCGTCGCTGAACAGCATCCGGTTTAAACCGGGCAGCCCAGTACGACGCTGAACAGCATCCGGTTGGAACCGGGCAGCTCGGTCAGGGGGCCGGTCAGACCGGGCCCTGGGCCGGTTGACTCCCTCTCTTCCTTGGCGCGCGTTGCATGACGTCGGGTCCAGCTCCACGTCCTTCTTCCCGTTCATCTCCATGTCCAGCTGCTCCTCTCCATCTCCTGACCATGGTGTGTCATCCTCTCTGGGGTCTTGATGCACCACGTACCTAATAACACAAAGTGTGTCGGCATGAGGTAGCATTCCATCCAATGGGGTACCGAGATCGAGAGTAGTGAGGAGAGAGTTAACTTTATCATGTATCGCTTTAGCTCGAGCCCGTGTCGTTGGTCCTCTTGGGGGACTTGTTGGTCTTGATGTAGTGTCGTTGGCGAGCGGGGCTACATCATCTCCCCCCCTTGGGAGAGAGTCGTCCTCGACTCTTGTTCCTCCTCATCTCCATGATATGGGGAGAGATCCGAGATGTTGAAAGTGTTGCTCACCAAGTACTTTGAGATTGGTATGTCGATGATGTAGGAGTTGTTGTTGATGCGCTTGAGGACCTTGAAAGGCCCATCTCCTCTTGGCTTGAGCTTGGAGTTGCGTTCTTGAGGGAACCTTTCTTTCCTTAGGTGAATCCAAACGAGGTCTCATTCTTCAAACACTCGTTCTTTCTTCTTGGCGTTGAGGCGGGTAGCTTGGCGAAGTACATGCTCTTGTATGGTTGCTCTTGTGTCTTCATTTAGTTGCTTCATGGCGGCGGTGCGCTTGTCAAAGTCCATGTTCGTCCTTTCATGAAGAGGTAGTGGAAGGATGTCGAGTGCCGTTGGAGGTTCGAATCCATAGACGATCATGAAGGGACTCCGGGATGTTGTGGAGTGCTTGGCTCTATTGTAGGCGAACTCCGCGTGGGGGAGGAAATCTTCCCATGACTTCAAGTTTTTCTTCACAAGTGTGCGGAGGAGTGTTGAGAGGCTTCGATTGACCACTTCGGTTTGTCCATCGGTTTGAGGGTGCGAGGACGATGAGAACAAGAGCTTCACTCCAAACTTTTCCATGAGCGACTTCCATAGATAACTCATAAACTTGACGTCTCGATCCGACACAATGCTTGCCGGTATTCCGTGTAGGCGAACCACTTCCCTGAAAAACAATGAAGCAATGTGTGAAGCATCATCGCTCTTATGACATGGTATGAAATGAGCCATTTTAGAGAACCTATCCACTACCACAAAGATCGAATCATGCCCATGCTTTGTTCTTGGTAAGCCTAATACAAAGTCCATGCTTATATCCGACCAAGGTGCATATGGAATGGGTAAAGGCATGTAAAGACCGTAAGGATTGAATGTAGACTTAGCTTGTAAGCATGTGGTGCAACGGTTGCAAAGGCGCTCCACGTCTCGCTTCATGCGTGGCCAATAATAGTGTGTGGATAGCATCGACAGTGTCTTGTCGCGTCCAAAGTGACCCATGAGACCACCTCCATGTGACTCTTGCAAAAGCAACTTACGAAGAGAAGACTCGGGTATGCAAACTTTGTTAGCTTTAAACAAGTAGCCATCATGCAAATAAAAATCATCAAATCCTCGGTCAATGGAACACTTTGCAAAGATTGGTCCAAAGAAAGAGTCGGAAGGGTAAAGTTCTTTGATCTCCTCAAGGTCCAAAATGTGAAACGCCAAGCGGGTGAGTAGAAGAGTATTCTTGCAGGAAAGGGCATCCGCAACCACATTTTCCTTGCCCTTTTTTGTATTTGATAACATAAGGGTAGGACTCTATGAACTCAACCCACTTAGCATGTCTCTTGTTCAAATTGTGTTGACTTTTCAAATACTTCAAAGACTCATGATCCGAATGGATAACAAACTCTTTTTTCCAAAGGTAATGTTGTCAAACTTCAAGAACACGAACCAAAGCATAAAGTTCCTTGTCATAAATAGGATAGTTGAGGCGTGCGCCGTCCAACTTCTCACTATAATATGCCACGGGTTTTCCATCTTGCATAAGGACTCCACCAATACCAAGCCCACTCGCATCACATTCAATCTCAAAAGTTTTGGCAAAGTTTGGAAGAACAAGAAGAGGAGATTCGGTAAGGCGTTTCTTCAACTCATCAAAAGCATTTTGTTGGGCCTTGCCCCACACAAATGGGACATTCTTTTTGGTAAGTTCATTCACAGGGCAAGCAATGGTACTAAAATCTTTCACAAAGCGGCGGTAGAAACCGGCGAGTCCATGGAAACTTCGAACTTGCCCAACGGTGGTAGGCGTGGGCCAATTATGTATGGCATCAACCTTCGAAGAGTCCACCTCAATTCCATTGGCGGAAACAACAAAACCAAGAAAAACCAATTTGTGTTGAGCAAAGGTGCATTTTGGGAGGTTGGCATAGAGCTTCTCGTGGCACAATATGCATAAGACTTCTCTCACATGTTGAACATGGTCCTCGAGAGTTTTGCTATAGATGAGAATATCATCAAAGTAAACAACCACGCTCTTGCCAATGAGCGGTCTCAAAATGTGATTCATAAGACGCATAAAAGTCGAAGGATCATTTGAAAGACCAAATGGCATGACGAGCCATTCATATAGACCAAGCTTGGTCTTGAATGCTGATGTCTACGGGTGCTTCTATTCTTGTAGACAGTGTTGGGCCTCCAAGAGCAGAGGTTTGTAGAACAGCAGCAAGTTTTCCCTTAAGTGGATCACCCAAGGTTTATCGAACTCAGGGAGGAAGAGGTCAAAGATATCCCTCTCAAGCAACCCTGCAATCACGATACAAGAAGTCTCTTGTGTCCCCAACACACCTAATACACTTGTCAGATGTATAGGTGCACTAGTTCGGCGAAGAGATAGTGAAATACAAGTAGTATGGATGTATATGAGTGGTAATAGCAATCTGAAATAAATATGGCAGCGAGTAAACATGCAGTAGAACAGTAAATAAGCGGTGTTTGCAGTATTGGAAACAAGGCCTAGGGATCATACTTTCACTAGTGGACACTCTCAACATTGATCGCATAATAAATAATAACTTCTCTCATTTGTGCTACATACACTCTTTTCTTAGATGACAAACACCATTCGTCGTGGAGGGCTACAAGAGCTCCCTCAAGCCGGAGTTAACAAGCGCCACAACATTCGGCATTCATATTTAAGTAACCTTAGAGCATAATAGATCTTTGCAAAATAGACCGAGTACTAACATAGTATACACACTGTCACCATTACACTATGAAAGGGGGAATAGATCACATCAATACTATCATAGCGATAATTAACTCCATAACCTACAAGAGATTATGATCATAACCTACGACAAGAACCACACGATGCACACACTGTCACCATTACACCATGCAGGAGGAATAGACTACTTTAATAACATCACATGAGTAGCACATAGACTAGTAGCGATACAAAGCTCATCATATAGATCTCAATCATGCAAAGCAATTCACGAGATCATTGTATTGGAGTACAGAGAGAGATTGACCACATAGCTACGGTAGAGCCCTTAGCCTCGAGGGAGAACTACTCCCTCCTCATCATGAGAGGCAGCGTTGATGGAGATGGCGGTGAAGATGGCGGTGGTGTCGATGGAGAAGCCTTCCGGGGGCACTTCCCCGTCCCCCAGATCTTGGCTTCGCGATGGCGGCGGCTCTGGAACTTTTCTCGTACCGTGGCTTATTCGTATCGAAGATTTAGGTCAGGGGCTTTATATAGGCGGAAGGGCAGCCTCGGAGGGGACCTGGGGCCACCAGACCATAGGGGGGCGCGCCCAGGCCCTAGGCCGCACCGCCTGGTGGTGTGCCCCCTGGCTCGTCTCCGACTCTTCTTTGATGTTCTGGAAGCTCCCGGGAAAATAAGATCTTGGGCGTTGATTTCGTCCGATTCCGAGAATATTTTCTTACTAGGTTTTTTGAAACCAAAAACAACAGAAAACAGGAACTGGCACTTCGGCATCTCGTCAATAGGTTAGTCCGGAAAATGCATCAAAACGATATAAAGTGTGAACAAAACATGTAGGTATTGTCATAAAACAAGCATGGAACATCAGAAATTATAGATACGTTTGAGACGTATCAAGCATCCCCAAGCTTAGTTCTCTCGCTCGAGTAGGTAAACGATAACACAAATAATTTCTGAAGTGACATGCTACCATCATAATCTTGATCAACATTATTGTAAAGCATATGACATGAATGGTATGATTCAAAGCAATAGATTGCTAACAAAGAGATAATGACTAAACAAATGAATCATATAGCAAAACTTTCATGAATAATACTTTCAAGACAAGTATCAAAAAGTCTTGCATAAGAGTTAACTCATAAAGCAATAAATTCAAAGTAAAGGCATCGAAGCAACACAAATGAAGATACTTTCAACTTTCAACATGCATATCTCATGGATAATTGTCAACATAGAGTAATATGATGAATGCAAATAAGCAAGTATGTAAGAATCAATGCACAGTTGACACAAGTGTTTGCTTCTAAGATGGAAGGAAGTAGGTAAACTGACTCAACAATAAAGTAAAAGATAGGCCCTTCGCAGAGGGAAGCAGGATTAAATCATGTGCTAGAGCTTTTCAAGTTTTGAAATCATATAGAGAGCATAAAAGTAAAATTTTGAGAGGTGTTAGTTGTTGTCAATGAATGGTAATGGGTACTCTAACTACCTTATCAACCAGACTTTCAAGAGCGGCTCCCATGAAGGACGTTATCTCTACCAGCAAGGTAGATCATCCCTCTTCTTTTTGTTTACACATGTACTTTAGTTTTATTTATTAGATGACACTCCCCCCAACCTTTTGCTTACACAAGCCATGGCTAACCGAATCCTCGGGTGCCTTCCAACATTTCACATACCATGGAGGAGTGTCTATTTGCAAATTTAAGTTGCTTACTGATAGATCAGGGCAAAACATGTGAAGAGAATTATTAATGCAAGTTAATTAATTGGGGCTGGGAACCCCATTGCCAGCTCCTTTTGCAAAATTATTGGATAAGCGGATGAGCCACTAGTCCATTGTGAAAGTCTGTCGAAGTAAATGACAAGATCGAAAGATAAAACACCACATACTTCCTCATGAGCTATAAAACATTGACACAAATAAGAGATAATAACTTTTGAATTGTTTAAAGGTAGCACATGAAGTATTTACTTGGAATGGCAGGAAATACCACATAGTAGGTAGATATGGTGGACACAAATGGCATAGGTTTTGGCTCAAGGTGTTTGGATGCACGAGAAGCATTTCCTCTCAGTACAAGGCTTTGGCTAGCAAGGTTGTTTGAAGAAAACACAAGTATAAACTGGTACAGCAAAACTTACATACGAACAAATTGCAAGCATTATAAAACTCTACACTGTCTTCCTTGTTGCTCAAACACTTTTACCAGAAAATATCTAGACCTTAGAGAGACCAATCATGCAAACCAAATTAAACAAGCTCTATGGTAGTTCTCCATTAATAGATTAAACTACATGATGCAAAAGCTTAAACATGATCTATGAGAGCTCAAAACAATTGCCAAGTATCAAGTTATTCCAAACCATATAAAGCATTTTCAGATTCCAACCAAATAATAACAAGTGAAGCGATCAACTTTCGCCCTTGAACATTAAAAATAAAAATGAAGAACACTAGTGTTCATATGAAAAGCGGAGCGTGTCTCTCTCCCACATGAGCATGAATTTATTCAGAGAATGAAAATAACAAAACGAAAATAAAAGCACACAGACGCTCCAAGTAAAGTACATAAGATGTGACGGAATAAAAATATAGTTTCACTAGAAGTGACCTAAGTTGTCGATGAAGAAGGGGATGCCTTGGGCATCCCAAGCTTAGATGCTTGAGTCTTCTTAAAATATCCAGGGATGAACCACCGGGGCATCCCCACGCTTAGACCGTTCACTCTTCTTGATCATAGTATATCATCCTCTTCTCTTGACCCTTGAAAACTTCCTCCACACCAAACTTCAAGCAAACTCAATAGAGGGTTAGTGCATAATAAAAATTCACATGTTCAGAGGTGACACAATCTTTCTTAACACTTCTGGACATTGCACAAAGCTTCTGAAAGTTAATGGAACAAAGAAACTCATTCAACATAGCAAAAGCGGCAATGCGAAATAAAAGGCAGAATCTATCGAAAACAGAACAGTCCGTAAAGACGAATTTGGCAGGGGCACTTAACTTGCTCAAATGGAAAAACTCAAACTAGTGAAAGTTGCGTACATATCTGAGGATCACACACGTAAATTTGAAGATTTTTCTGAGTTACCTACAGAGACTTCTGCGCGAATTCGTGACAGACAACAAATCTGTTTCTGCGCAGTAATCCAAATCTAGCATCAACTTTACCATAGAGACTTTACTTGGCACAAAAACATGATAAGGAGAGGTTGCTACAGTAGTAAACAACTTCCAAGACTCAAATATAAAATAAAAGTGCTGTAGTAAAATAAACACATGGGTTATCTCCCAAGAAGTTCTTTCTTTATAGCCATTAAGATGGGCTCAGTAATTTCAATGATACTCTCGCAAGAAATAAGAGTTGAAGCAAAAGAGAGCATCAAGAAGCAAATTCAATGCACATTTAATCCTAACCCACTTCCTATGAAAAGGAATCTTCTACACAAATAAATTCATGAAGAACAAAGTGACAAGCATAGGAAGGCAACACAAGCGCAATTTCAAGATTCTCAACATAAAGAGGGAAAACTTAATATTATTAAGATGCATATAACCATGTTTCCCTCTCTCATAATAACTTTCAGTAGCATCATGAACAAACTCAACAATATAACTATCACATAAAACATTCTTGTCATGAGCCACATGCATAAAATTATTACTCTCCACATAAGCATAATCAATTTTATTAGTTGTAGTGGGAGCAAATTCAACAAAGTAGCTATCATTATTATTCTCATCAAATGTAGGAGGCATAATATAATCATAATAAAATTTAATCTCCATAGTAGGCGGCACAAAAAGACCACTATCATTGTAATCATCATAAATAGGAGGCAAAGTATCATCAAAGAAAATTTTCTCCTCAATGCTTCGGGGACTAAAAATATCATGCTCATCAAAACCAGCTTCCCCAAGTTTAGAATTTTCCATATCATTAGCAACAATGGTGTTCAAAGCGTTCATACTAATATCATTGCTACTAGCATTCTCAAAATTCCAAATAAAAATACGAAAGTAGGAAGATTTTAGTTTTTGCTATAAATTATGGATTTTATATTTTTTAAATTTTTCAAAAAAATAAAATTAATAATTGCATCCAGCATAAAGATTACTATTACGTTTACCAATTTTTATATTTTCAAATTTTTAGGTTTTAGGTTTGGCAAAAAAATATTTAAAAAATAATAAAATTTAAAAATAATAAAATTTAAAATTTTAATGTTTATTTATTTATTCATGATTATTATTACATCATTATTTTTGTTTATGAAAAAAATTATTTGAAATTCAAACAATAAAAAAATGTGACATCGACCAACATGTTAATATGATTGATATGATACTAGTATCACATACATGTGCGCGTAGCACTTGGATGCGGGACGGAATGGAACTCGGAAGTTAAGCATGCTAGAGGTGGAGTAGTGGGAGGATGGGTGACCGAGCGGGAAGTTTGACCACGAGTAAGTAATTTGACTAGAGATAAGTGTAGTTAGAGAAAGAGACTTAGCTATGCAAATAACTGAAATAATAGAAATTCTGAAGAAAAAAAGAAAAAAAATTAGAAACCCAAATGAATTAAAAAAAATTTAACGAAATAGCCTTTAGTCCCGGTTGGGGACACCAACCGCGACTAAAGGTCCTTCGCGCAAGCCGCCCACGTGGACGGACCTTTAGTCGCGGTTCGTAAGCAACCGCGACTAAAGGGGGGGCCTTTAGTCGCGCTTAATTGGTCGCGATTGCGCAACCGCAACTAATGGAAGTTGCGAACCGCGACTAAAGGCCATTTTTCTACCCGTGGTCGTTGTTGCGAGTTGTCAACTTTTTGAAAGCACCAAATATTTTTGTTCCTGCTTTGTTGACCAAGTGTGAATGATGAAATTCTGGGCTAAAAGTATGTAATTTTTTTTGTGTTGTACACATAATTAGTACTCTTTTAAGGGGAAAAATCATGCAGAATGCAATTTCATTAATCTATAATAAACACAAGGCTTTAGACTAGAAGCAACAAACTCTAGTCTAGAACTAAGGCATTATGAATGATCATACAACATACTTGCGGAAATATCTTTGGAAGATGAAAATCCCCCTAAAAATTAAAATTTCTATGTGGTTCCTAAGTAATAAGGTGCTATTAACAAAATATAATTTAGCAAAGAGACGATGGAATGGGTGTACTAAATGTGTTTTTTGCGGAGAACAAGAGACGGTGGAACACTTATTCTTATCGTGTCCCTTTGCTAAACTAATATGGCGAACTGTTAATTTCACTAATAATCTCCCTCCGCCAACCAATATTACAAATATGTTTGGAAATTGGTTAAACGGTGTTGACAAACAATCCAAGGTTTTAATTCGCATTGGCGTATCAGCCTTATGTTGGTCAATATGGAGATGCCGCAATGATATAATTTTTAACAACAAGAAAAATTTCAATTTTTTACAGGTGATCTTCTCCATGGTGCATTGGATCCAACTCTGGGCTCTCCTTTCACCGCAAGAGCAACGGGATGTCATGGCTTCTGGATGCACACGACTCCAGATGGTCGCCCAGGATATCTTGTGCCGGGCTGGCTGGCAGCATATTAGTCGACTAGATGATGCTTAGTCACTTTGTGTTGTTTTCCTTTTTTCGCTAGTTGATTTTTGTATCAACTTTAAGCGAACCTTGAGATGTAATAAGTACTTCTGAACAAAATATGATGGATGTTAATAAAAGGCTGTGTGCATCATCACGATGCAGAAGCCAGGTTTATCCCTTTTCAAAAAAAAAAAACTAAGACAGTGACAGGAATGGAGTCCAGATTCCAGAATCACAACGCACAATATTTTTATAAAAAACTTACTTGTTCCCTTGACAAATGCAAGCACCATAAGGCATCTACATCCCTATGAGTAAGAAATTATCACTTGGCATGGCTCACTGCATCTGCATGTTTCAAATCTTACTAGACCATGATAGCGCGCTTTGCCGCTCCCGTCCATTAGCACAATATAATGATGGCTTATATATGATTCCCACCAATATACATATGTATGAAACATCACAAATTAAATTTACATAAGCCCCAATGGGTAGGCCAATAGTCAAAGAGATTTTTTAACCTATTTGTAGGCGCATGTCCATTTTCACGGAAAATTGGTAGAAGTATCTAAGAAACTTATGTTAGTAGCACCTTCAATCATTAACAGATACAAATATGCAAGTGGTCATAACATGAAAAAATATGATGCGCCCTGTCCCCATACCTAGAATTATTTTCCTAGTAGACATAATGAAACAACTTACCTGACCAACAAATAGGTAGACGATTTAATCGAGTACATACAGCTCTTTACAACAACAAAGTTATGTTGCCAAAACTTATAGTATCTCCTGCGATAGTATAAGTTGAGATGACATAATACAAATGTTAAATTTCTTGTTGAGCACACACAAGCTGTCAATTGTGGTTTATATTGCAACTCGAGGCCATCCTTTCCTTTTCATCCAGGACAAGGTAACTATATCACATGTTGGCCATTAACTGACCGGACGCTTGATGATTCCGTGCTCTTCCTCCGCGAAGAAGCTATTGCCCCTGAAGTTAGCAATGGAGACGAATGATTATGGTGGGTCGTAGGTTTTATACTCTTGGGCATGCATCAAGAGAAAACATGTCGGGGGTGGAGACATGTCGATGGCCATGCCTAGACTCCCCTGAGACACATAGCTTTTCAAATGCATCTTTGCATGTGAAACAGCTAAAAAATTAATTTGGTATGCCTTAATGCAGTAGGAGCTACTTCAGTGTCATACATAAAAGCTGGAATTTATATTGCTTGCAGGTTATCAAGGTTACCAATTTTCAGTCGGAAGGCTAAGAATATATTAATTCAAGCTATCTTTTACCCAGATTGTATTACTAAATACAGGAAATGCAGCATATATATAAGATGACCATATACTTCAAAGCATGAAAGGTATATCTTTCTTGAGATTAGAAAGTTTACATCCAAGGATAAAGTGAATCCTGCTATTTATGATTATGCACAACACATCAGATGGGCGAAAATCACACCTGAACCATGGCCACGAGGAGATCCATGTTGTGGATGGAGTGTGCATGTCCTACACATTCTCAGCACTCAAACGTTCTGTCGCATGCTACTTCCAACGAAGAGGCTAGCTTCTCAATACAAAAAAACATATCACATCAAGTTGCAAGAGAAAAAATATGATGTTTTTTTGCGGTATAGAACATGTATGGATCTTCTTATTCAGGCCGACAACAAGTTGACATAATTCAAGGAACTCTTAACTGTAAGCTTTCTTGAGAAACCAAAGCACTGCAAGAGCGCAGGGTTACATAAATCACCCAGCTGGGTCTACGAAGAATGGATGGCCCATTGATTAAGAAAGTACAAAGGTTGCAACCAGGCAAAGAAAAGTGGAGGTAAGTAAGCCTTCAACAAATCAAGCAAAAGTTGCCCCTCCCTGGCTCAAATCGACAAGAGAACAATTCTAGAAAGCAACATGCGACGAGAATAAATAACAACATGGTTAACCAACCAAAATTTTGAATATCTCACAAGCTCCCAAGTGAGTATTTCATTTGGATTAAACATTGAACATCTCGCAGATAGTAAATAAGAAATTGTAAGTAAACAATAGAGGTAAGAAATATTAAAATGGATTAATAAAGAGCAAATTGTATGAATGAGTGTACCTGTCCAGAAGACATGGTTGCAGATGAAGGTCAGCAGTTCCTGAATACATATCCCAAAGAACGAGCAAACCCTGAAACAAACAGCAGTAAGCCAGTTAGCTAGCCAAATACTGGCTTCCATGGCATTACAGAGACGAAGGTAGATGGAGAGGAAACAGGGAAGCAACCCTGAAGCAAGGAGCATGTCTGAAGAACATCCGAGGCTGAAGGTGAGACAGGAGGAGTAAAGCAAGATGATTGCTCGCTGTGCATTATATAGAAGGATAGAACAAACAGACGATAACACTGATCTTAATCTATATCTATATCTTACCTAATAATAAAGGAGCTAAGGTTTCTGCCAAAATTTTCGTCCAGCTTTTTTTAGGACGATTTTGCCCTCCCACCAAATAACATAATACGTTCAGATGCCACGGTACCGGTTCGTCGTACAGGTTCGTCTTCTTTCCTTCTCACAAGCACGCAGAGGCTGTTGCCTAGGTGCTCCACGCGGTCCCTCCCCGGCGACCCGCACACCCGTGCTGCCGGTGAACTCACTCTCCTGGACTGTAGAGCCGCGCCAGTTTCTCGCCCTCTCGCTCCGCCCACTCGCTCACCAAAAAAGTACCAGCGCGCCCCGCGATTGTCCCTGGTTCCAACTTTTTCTCAAATCAGGCCCATAAGACAAATTCACAAGAAACCCGAACGAATCCATCCAGAAAACATAGCATCGATACTCAGAGTTAAATAGTCCCACATCGCTCCCTTACAACGAGTGCCACCGGTTTATATACGTTGGAATTTGCCTGGAATATCAGCAAGGTTAATCAAGTACCACATCATTGATTGGTGTGAAATATGCTGCCTATACATGAATTAAAGAGAGGAAAAGGAAGGATTGAAAAATATATCTGTGGGAATTGGCCCGGAGGAGGACCAGAGGAAAAAGGTGAGCTCGGGCGCAGATGGGGAAGGAGGACGATGGAGTAGAGAAGAACATGCCCAGAACCACACGGGAAGCCGGCGCGATTGAAAGAGAGGGAATTGACCCGGAAGGAGGAAGAAGGCAGGCGCGGCGCGATAGAAATTCAGAGAAGGGAATAATGGTGGTATCGATCCCCTTTGCCTTTGCAAGATTGAAAGAGAGGGAATTGACCCGGAAGGAGGAAGAAGGCAGGCGCGGCGCGATAGAAATTCAGAGAAGGGAATAATGGGGGTATCGATCCCCTTTGCCTTTGCAAGGAAGCCTTATCCTTTCCTCTACACCACAGGCGTTTGTACGCTAGGAACACCACACGAGTTCTTTTTTCTTTATTTTCCCTTAGCACTTGTCCTTCAGACCCGCTTCTTCTGCTTTACATGTTTCATCGCACTAGACATTTTTTCTTTCTCATTTTTTACCAAGTATTTCCATAAATACACATAAAACATTTTAATGAAATGTGAGGCATGCTTCTTTTCCATCAACCATTTCCAAGCAGAATATTATTTTCAATATACCAAAATACAAAATTGGAAATTATCTTAAATTTTCGTGAACAACACACACGATGAAGGCACGTGGGAGACGACCACGTGGAGGATCCAACGGAGGGCACGACACCGAAACCTTGTTGGTGGGAAGAAAGGGGTCAGTCGGAGGAGGGTAAGCGAGTTCAAGGTGGATGAGTCAAGCGGTTTTTTTATGGGTAGGGGTTCGTTCAACAACTATGCATGTGACATAAGGCCCTTCCACTGCGATGTTTCCATAGTTTTGTAAAAATTAGTTCCGATGCAACGCACGGGTATGTTTCCTAGTAACCATAATTGCAGGAGAGAAAGGGTCGAAATTTGTACCTTCATGAATCATTAGTGCGATGCCGCCGGCGGTTTCAGTTTGCAAAACATCATTAGGACACCACCAGCACAAGCGGAATGGTAGGCGTTGCTCCGAGGATGTTAGAAAATGAATGTGACAGAGCTGTTTTCAGAAATCCGTGAATAAAATTCTGGAACAAATGAAGATGGAAATCCTTGGATCAAACAAAGACAATAATCCCTGGAACAAGCAACAATATGTCATTTCGCAACCTAATTCTGGCCCGAATGTAGTTACATTACAAAACTAAAATTTCACGCAAGCAGAAAGATAGAACCTAAGCAGGTATCATCTCCAGTCAACAATGAGGGGTGGAATGTGAGATGGAAGGAAAGATAGAGTGCTGCATCCATCTCTTTATATCAAAGAGAGGGGAGAAGTGACTTTAACGCTCCAATTAATCGTCATAATAACAGGACGGAATGTAGTTGAAGGGATGATGAATGGGTCCAAATTACCACCATCAATACATCATTATGTGGCGCTGGCAGGTACACTAATCTGGGTTGGAAGCAGAATCGTTCTTCCGATGATGGGTCTGATCTTCGAACGGATGTAGGTATGAATCGTAGGCCCATGTCTAGGGAGCCCACTGCGAGGCCTGCACGGAGTACGAACTTCGCCGTCGCCGGTGCCGGAGAATAATGAAGACAACAGTCGGGCTCTCTGAATCCGGCTGAAAATAGAACCGGAAAACGCCAACAATGGTGAAGCTCGTAACCTACCTTTCGTGTGACGACGGGATTGGTAGCTGGGACTCACGCGGTTGAGATAGGGCGCCGGAGGCAGAGTTAGACAGGCGGCGTAGAAGGAGGTCTGGCGGCGACCCAAAAACAGCAACAATGGTGACGCTCCTAACCTACCTTTGGTGTGACGAAGGGATTGCTATCTGGGACTCACGTGGTTGAGATACGTCGGCGGAGGCGGACTTAGACATGCGGTGTAGGCGGAGGTCTGGTGGCGGAGCTAGAGAAATCCTGAACGAAACGAAGACCTTTCTCTACTGGCTGTGTCCCGTATGGGAACAAAAGAGGCTGAAACGGCTCGTGAGTCGTGCCTGTGTCCGGTAGGGGATGAGAGGAGGCCCAAGGAAAAAAAAGGCTGTTTTAAGGATTAGCGGCCCAAATAATCTGGTGACGTGTAGGTCCATTTGGGGAGTAGCAGCCCTCTAAGGAAGAAGAGCATATTTAATGAAATCAAAATCACGCTGAGTAAGATGCGTTCGGGAACACAAGCTTTTCGTCTTCATCACCGTACGATTTTCGGATCGGATGGCTCAGGACTCCAAATAGATGTGGAGGCTCCTAGGTGGTTCCATTATACTGTTAACTAATGTCGAGCACGGAAGACATGTAGGTAGGTTTTAGGAAAAAAAAAAGAGAAAGATTATATGTAAGCTTAAATCTGAAAGTTGTATGAGACTAGAAGACTGAGAAAAAGAAGACTGAAAAAACAATGATGATGTTGCGAGATCAGGTTGGACTCGTTTACCTCCTTCCATCGCGTTGCTCGCTGCCGATGATGATGTTGACGATGTCATCGAGATCAGAACCTCTTCCCACAGACGGCGCCAATTAACGAGTGATTTACTCGTCAATGCCTACGTATTGTAGGCTTAGGGTTTCGTAAGAAGTAGAGGGCAAGTATATCTCAAAGGTTTCAGCCGAACAAAGGTGCTCAACTCAATATTATGGTGGCTAGGGTTACAATGATTCGGTCCTTTCTTTCACCCTCGGCTTCCCCTTTATATAGGAGGTGAAGCCGAGGCTTTTCCGTGTCGTACATGTTACAAATCATCGGGCCATGTTGGGCCTTTCTCTATATTGATACAAGTTTTCTATAATAACTCTAACTTCCTAAACTGAGGATCTCCAATCTTCTGGGCCTCCAAGACTTCGAGTCCATGGGCTTCTGCTTTCCTGTGGACCAGGGATATTTATTCGACATACCCTGTAGGCATACCTATGTCAAAAGCTATAAGACTGAACGCAAAGTGACAGTAAACTGAACCGAAAACTGAAAACCTGAAGATGAAATGAACCGATGAACTGAAGATAGATAGACCAAAATGAGAAAGAAAGAGTTAAGATTGAAAATGATGAAACAGTAGTGTGGAAATGATAAATGACAACAAAATTAAATAAAAACCTTTTCAACTTATGTGGCGTGATAAATATGAATATAAGAAGGCAGAAAAAAAGGGAAAATGACAAGCAAACTGAGAACTGAGTCCGAAGACCAAAGAAAGAGACATCAAAGAATGAGTGAACAAACTAAGAGACATAACAAAAGCTGAAGTAGATTAGAAATACTGAAGAAAGAACTTACATAGCAAAATAATTATGAGAAAAAAGTTGATGACTAATATAGGAAGAGCAAGATCAAGACTAAAGTATGAATAATAATACTGAAAAACAAGACTGAGATGATAGAAGAACATGACTTAGATAACTGAGAAAGAATGGAAAAAATGAAACACATGAAGAGAAACTAAAACAAGAATAAATAACATGACTTTACTGTCTAAACTTTTTAAAACTAAGAAGGACTAAAAAAAACTGAAGAACAAGTCTTAGAAATTTGAGAACTGAAAGAATTAGTTATTGAAAAACTGAAGAACAAGACTTAGAACACCAAAAACTAAAAACTAGAGATTGAAATGTACTGAAATGATGAGTAAAGACTTAAAGAGAGTGGAAACTGAAGATTGAAAGGTACTGAAATGCAAAGGTACTAAACTAAACCCTGAAGATTGAAATATTATACTAAAATGCTAACTGAAGACTAAAAGAACGACACTGAACTAAGATTGAAATACTTTAGGTTGTGTTTTTAATCAGGCAATGTAAGAGAACTAGTCACGGGTTGTTCTAGAGTTTCCTTGTTGGTGTGACTGTAAAAGCTTCAGGCTATCCGATCTAGCATTGCGGCATTGCCCAAACAACTAAAGCTCATGGACAAGCAAAGGCAAATATACTATGTTGATAAGCCTACAACCATCTCAAGATGATTTAGATAGAAAATGATAAATACAACACTAAAATAAAACCT
The DNA here is from genome assembly GCA_030979885.1 of Lolium multiflorum. NCBI lineage: Eukaryota > Viridiplantae > Streptophyta > Magnoliopsida > Poales > Poaceae > Lolium > Lolium multiflorum. Next base: position 69,055,764 of record CM061748.1, on the reverse strand, counting down.
ATCTCACTCAAAATCATCAATCAAAATATCTGGCAGTACCATACATAAAAAACTCAAACTGAGCACAAAACTAAACCGTTCAAGCTACGGCTGGAAACGAATGAGTATGAAATCACTAAACTCAAAATTCGAGATCCACGACTACAGCTGCCGCCTCTAAAATACGAGCTACCACCTCCACTTAGCAGATATCGCGACAACCGTGCCACCGGCGATATCACCCTGACCAAGCCATCACTCAGACGAGCTAATAGAAAATTAAATCATAACACAAAGCAACACAGTAAGAGGAGTACCCGTCACGCCAGCAGTGGCCATGATGAGATCTAGGATCCCGTGTGTGGCACGATCTTGCGATTGACCCAAAACCAAAGGGGGAAAAGAGGGAGGAGGTGAGGAACACGAAGAACACAAGAACCAAAACAACACACACCAACCCGATACAACCGATTCTTACCCTCGTGGCTCGATGGACCACGCCAATAGAATCCGCCCGGAAGAGACTCGAGGTAGAATTCCGAGAGGAGAGATTGGTGTTGGAGAGGGAGATTGGTGAGGGAGAGAGTGGAGGCACTTGAATCTCACTCACAAATATCCAAATCCACAAGAGTAGCCTTGAATTACAAAGGGGATGGAATCCTAGGGAGACAAAGCTCAAATTTAGGTTTAAGCTCAGATTTAGTCTAAAGAGGTAAAGGGGGCGTTCTTGGCCTATATATAGGTCCACAAAACGACACATGGCGAAAAGGTACGAAATACGCGACTTAAGCAATTTTCACAAGTCATCCCGACGAATCCGGTCAGACCGGACCTGGCGCCGGCGTGTCCGGTCCAAACCGGATCCTGGACCGGAGGACAACCGGAGGGGGTTCCCGCGTCTCAGTGTGTCCGGTTGGCATCAGGGGGCTCCGGTTTGGACCGGGCAGCCCGGTCAGTGGGCCGGTCAACCGGGCCGTGCACCGGAGGCGTCCGGTCGTCGCTGAACAGCATCCGGTTTGAACCGGGCAGCCCGGTACGACGCTGAACAGCATCCGGTTGGAACTGGGCAGCTCGGTCAGGGGGCCGGTCGGACCGGGCCCTGGGCCGGTTGACTCCCTCTCTTCCTTGGCGCACGTCGCATGACGTCGGGTCCAGCTCCACGTCCTTCTTCCCGTTCATCTCCATGTCCAGCTGCTCCTCTCCATCTCCTAACCATGGTGTGTCATCCTCTCCGGGGTCTTGATGCCACGTACCTAATAACACAAAGTGTGTCGGCATGAGGTAGCATTCCATCCAATGGGGTACCGAGATCGAGAGTAGTGAGGAGCGAGTTAACCTTATCATGTATCGATTTAGCTCGAGCCCGTGTCATTGGTCCTCTTGGGGGACTTGTTGGTCTTGATGTAGTGTCGTTGGCGAGCGGGGCATCATCTCCCCCCTTGGGAGAGAGTCGTCCTCGACTCTTGTTCCTCCTCATCTCCATGATATGGGAGAGATCCGAGATGTTGAAAGTGTTGCTCACCAAGTACTTTGAGGTTGGTATGTCGATGACGTAGGCGTTGTTGTTGATGCGCTTGAGGACCTTGAAAGGCCCATCTCCTCTTGGCTTGAGCTTGGAGTTGCATTCTTGAGGGAACCTTTCTTTCCTTAGGTGAATCCAAACGAGGTCTCATTCTTCAAACACTCGTTCTTTCTTCTTGGCGTTGAGGCGGGTAGCTTGGCGAAGTACATGCTCTTGTATGGTTGCTCTTGTGTCTTCATGTAGTTGCTTCATGGCGGCGGTGCGCTTGTCGAAGTCCATGTTCGTCCTTTCATGAAGAGGTAGTGGAAGGATGTCGAGTGCCGTTGGAGGTTCGAATCCATAGACGATCATGAAGGGACACCGGGATGTTGTGGAGTGCTTGGCTCTATTGTAGGCGAACTCCGCGTGGGGAGGCAATCTTCCCATGACTTCAAGTTTTTCTTCACAAGTGTGCGGAGGAGTGTTGAGAGGCTTCGATTGACCACTTCGGTTTGTCCATCGGTTTGAGGGTGCGAGGACGATGAGAACAAGAGCTTCACTCCAAACTTTGCCATGAGCGACTTCCATAGATAACTCATAAACTTGACGTCTCGATCCGACACAATGCTTGCCGGTATTCCGTGTAGGCGAACCACTTCCCTGAAAAACAATGAAGCAATGTGTGAAGCATCATCGCTCTTATGACATGGTATGAAATGAGCCATTTTAGAGAACCTATCCACTACCACAAAGATCGAATCATGCACATGATTTGTTCTTGGTAAGCCTAATACAAAGTCCATGCTTATATCCGACCAAGGTGCATATGGAATGGGTAAAGGCATGTAAAGACCGTAAGGATTGGATGTAGACTTAGCTTGTAAGCATGTGGTGCAACGGTTGCAAAGGCGCTCCACGTCTCGCTTCATGCGTGGCCAATAATAGTGTGTGGATAGCATCGAGAGTGTCTTGTCACGTCCAAAGTGACCCATGAGACCACCTCCATGTGACTCTTGCAAAAGCAACTTACGAAGAGAAGACTCGGGTATGCAAACTTTGTTAGCTTTAAACAAGTAGCCATCATGGAAATAAAAATCATCAAATCCTCGGTCAACGTTACACTTTGCAAAGATTGGTCCAAAGAAAGAGTCGGAAGGGTAAAGTTCTTTGATCTCCTCAAGGTCCAAAATGTGAAACTCCAAGCGGGTGAGTAGAAGAGTATTCTTGCAGGAAAGGGCATCTGCAACCACATTTTCCTTGCCCTTTTTGTATTTGATAACATAAGGGTAGGACTCTATGAACTCAACCCACTTAGCATGTCTCTTGTTCAAATTGTGTTGACTTTTCAAATACTTCAAAGACTCATGATCCGAATGGATAACAAACTCTTTTGTCCAAAGGCAATGTTGCCAAACTTCAAGAACACGAACCAAAGCATAAAATTCCTTGTCATAAATAGGATAGTTGAGGCGTGCGCCGTCCAACTTCTCACTATAATATGCCACGGGTTTTCCATCTTGCATAAGGACTCCACCAATACCAAGCCCACTCGCATCACATTCAATATCAAAAGTTTTGGCAAAGTTTGGAAGAACAAGAAGAGGAGCTTCGGTAAGGCGTTTCTTCAACTCATCAAAAGCATTTTGTTGGGCCTTGCCCCACACAAATGGGACATTCTTTATAAGTTCATTCAAAGGGCAAGCAATGGTACTAAAATCTTTCACAAAGCGGCGGTAGAAACCGGCGAGTCCATGGAAACTTCGAACTTGCCCAACGGTGGTAGGCGTGGGCCAATTATGTATGGCATCAACCTTCGAAGAGTCCACCTCAATTCCATTGGCGGAAACAACAAAACCAAGAAAAACCAATTTGTTTTGAGCAAAGGTGCATTTTGGGAGGTTAGCATAGAGCTTCTCGTGGCGCAATATGCATAAGACTTCTCTCACATGTTGAACATGGTCCTCGAGAGTTTTGCTATAGATGAGAATATCATCAAAGTAAACAACCACGCTCTTGCCAATGAGCGGTCTCAAAATGTGATTCATAAGACGCATAAAAGTCGAAGGAGCATTTGAAAGACCAAATGGCATGACGAGCCATTCATATAGACCAAGCTTGGTCTTGAATGCTGATGTCTATGGGTGCTTCTATTCTTGTAGACAGTGTTGGGCCTCCAAGAGCAGAGGTTTGTAGAACAGCAGCAAGTTTCCCTTAAGTGGATCACCCAAGGTTTATCGAACTCAGGGAGGAAGAAGTCAAAGATATCCCTCTCAATTAAGCAACCCTGCAATCACGATACAAGAAGTCTCTTGTGTCCCCAACACACCTAATACACTTGTTAGATGTATAGGTGCACTAGTTCGGCGAAAAGATAGTGAAATACAAGTAGTATGGATGTATATGAGTGGTAATAGCGATCTGAAATAAATATGGCAGCGAGTAAACATGCAGTAGAACATTAAATAAGCGGTGTTTGCAGTATTGGAAACAAGGCCTAGTGATCATACTTTCACTAGTGGACACTCTCAACATTGATCGCATAATAAATAATAACTTCTCTCATTTGTGCTACATACACTCTTTTGTTGGATGACAAACACCATTCGTTGTGTAGGGCTACAAGAGCTCCCTCAAGCCGGAGTTAACAAGCGCCACAACATTCGGCATTCATATTTAAGTAACCTTAGAGCATAATAGATCTTTGCAAAATAGACCGAGTACTAACATAGCATACAGACTATCACCATTACACTATGAAAGGGGAATAGATCACATCAATACTATCATAGCGATAATTAACTCCATAACCTACAAGAGATTATGATCGTAACCTACGACAAGAACCACACGATGCACACACTGTCACCATTACACCATGCAGGAGGAATAAACTACTTCAATAACATCACATGAGTAGCACATAGACTAGTAGCGATACAAAGCTCATCATATAGATCTCAATCATGCAAAGCAATTCACGAGATCATTGTATTGGAGTACAAGAGAGAGATTAACCACATAGCTACGGTACAGCCCTTAGCCTCGAGGGAGAACTACTCCCTCCTCATCATGGGAGCAGCAGCGTTGATGGAGATAGCGGAGAAGATGGCGGTGGTGTCGATGGAGAAGCCTTCGGGGGCACTTCCCCGTCCCGGCGGCGTGCCGGGCGAGACTCTGTCCCCGATCTTGGCCGCGATGGCGGAGGCTGGAACTTTCTCGTACCGTGGCTTATTCGTCTCGAAGATTTAGGTCAGGGGATTTATATAGGCGGAAGGGCAGCCTCGGAGGGGACCTGGGGCCACCAGACCATAGGGGGGCATGATACGTCTCAAACGTATCTATAATTTCTTATGTTCCATGCTACTTTTATTACAATAGTTAAATGTTTTATACATACTTTACAGCATTATTATACATTTTCCGGCACTAACCTATTAACAAGATGCCGAAGTGCCAGTTCTGTTTTCTGCTGTTTTTGGTTTCGAAATCCTAGTAAGGAAATATTCTCGGAATTGGACGAAATCAACGCCCAGGGGCCTATTTTTACACGAAGCTTCCAGAAGACCGAGGGGAAAGGAAGTGGGGCCACGAGGCGACGCCACGCTAGGGCGGCGCGGCCTGGGCCTTGGCCGCGCCGGCCTGTTGTGTGGGGCCCTCATGTGGCCCCCTGACCTACCCTTCCGCCTACTTAAAGCCTCCGTCGCGAAACCCCCTGTACCGAGAGCCATGGTACGGAAAACCTTCCAGAGACGCCGCCATCTCGAATCCCATCTCGGGGGATTCAGGAGATCGCCTCCGGCACCCTGCCGGAGGGAAATCACCGGAGGGCTCTACATCATCATGCCCGCCTCGGATTGATGCGTGAGTAGTTCATCCTTGGACTATGGGTCCATAGCAGTAGCTAGATGGTTGTCTTCCCCGCTTGTGCTATCATTATTTAGATCTTGTGAGCTGCCTAACATGATCAAGATCATCTATTTGCAATGCTACATGTTGTGTTTGGCGGGATCCGATGAATATAGAATATTATGTTAAGTTGATTATCAATCTATCATATATGTGTTGTTTATGTTCTTGCATGCTCTCCGTTGCTAGTAGAGGCTCTGGCCAAGTTGATACTTGTAACTCCAAGAGGGAGTAATTATGCTCGATAGTGGGTTCATGCCTCCATTGAATCTGGGACAGTGACAGAAAGTTCTAAGGTTGTGGATGTGCTGTTGCTACTAGGGATAAAACATTGATGCTTTGTCTAAGGATATTTGTGTTGATTACATTACGCACCATACTTAATGCAATTATCTGTTGTTTACAACTTAATACCGGAAGGGGTTCGGATGATAACCTGAAGGTGGATTATTTAGGCATAGATGCATGCTGGATAGCGGTCTATGTACTTTGTCGTAATGCCCTGATTAAATCACATAGTAATCATCGTTGATATGTATTGAATCTTTATTTGTCAATTGCCCCTGTAATTTGTTCACCCGACATGTTAGTTATCTTATTGGAGAGACACCTCTAGTGAACTGTGGACCCCGGTCCATTCTTTTACATCTGAATACATTCTACTGCAATCATTGTTTTTGTTCTTTGCAAACAAACACCATCTTCCACTCGGTACTTTTAATCCTTTGTTTTCAGCAAGCCGGTGAGATTGACAACCTCACATTACGTTGGGGCAAAGTACTTTGATTGTGTTGTGCAGGTTCCACGTTGGCGCCGGTTTCAGGTGTTGCGCCGCACTACATTCCTCCACCAACAACCTTCACGTGCTTCTTGGCTCCTACTGGTTCGATAACCTTGGTTTCATACTGAGGGAAACTTGCTTCTATACGCATCATACCTTCCACTTGGGTTTCCCAACGGACGTGTGTATCTACGCGTATCAAGCTAAATTTCTGGCGCCGTTGCCGAGGAGATCAAGACACGCTGCAAGGGGAGTCTCCACATCCAATCTCTTTACTTTGTTTTTGTCTTGCTTTACTTTATTTTATTTTCTGTCTTATTTGCTTTATATCAAAAACACAAAAAAATTAGTTACTTGCATTTAATTTATTTTGTTATCATGTCTAGTCATGTACTTGCTTTTATTTTCACTAGTTAGGCATAATGGAAAACAACAAAAAAATTAGAGATCTTTATGAACTTTATCTTGAATTAGGGCATGATGTGTTTGAAGAGAAAATTAAAAAATCCATGGAACTTTGTTTGCAAAATAGTTGTAGCAATGTTATTAGCATGAACTCTTTGAACACCATTATTGCTAAAGCTATGGAAGAATTTAAGCTTGGGGAAGCTGGTTTTGATATTTTTAGTCCCCCAAGCATGGAGGAGAAAATTTACTTTGATGATACTTTACCTCCTATATATGATGTTTGCAATGATGAATATGATATTTTCAGTCCACCTACTATTGAGGAGAAAATTAATTATGATTACAATATGCCTCCTATATATGATGATTATGGTGATGAGAATAATAATGATAGCTACTTTATTGAATTTGCTCCCACTACAATTAATAGTAATGATTATGCTTATGTGGAGAGTAATGATTTTATGCATGTAGCTCATGACAAGAATGCTTTATGTGATAGTTATATTGTTGAGTTTGTTCATGATGCTACTGAAAGTTATTATGAGAGAGGGAAACATGGTTATATGCATCTTAATAATATTAAGTTTCCCCTCTTTATGTTGAGAATCTTGAAGTTGCGCTTGTGTTGCCTTTCTATGCTTATTGCATTATGCTTATATGACTTGTTTATTTACAAGATTCTTTTTCATAGGAAGTGGGTTAGGTTTAAATGTGTTTTGAATTTGCTTCTTGATGCTTTCTTTTGCTTCAACTCTTAATTCTTGCAAGTATCATCGAAATTACTGAGCCCATCTTAATGGCTATAAAGAAAGCACTTCTTGGGAGATAACCCATGTTTCATTTTATTTACTGTATTGTTGAGTCTTGGAAGTTTTTTACTACTGTATCAACCTCTCCTTATCATGTTTTTGTGCCAAGTAAAGTTTTTATGTTAAAGTTGATGATAGATTTGGATCGCTGCGCAGAAACAGCATTGCTGTCTGTCACGAATTCTCGCAGAAGTCTCTGTAAAAAAATCGAAAAAATCTGCAAATTTACGAGCGTGATCCTCATATATGTACTCAACTTTTATTAGTTTTGAGTTTTTCCATTTGAGCAAGTTAAGTGCCCCTTCCAGATGCATCTTTACGGACTGTTCTGTTTTTGACAGATTCTGTCTTTTATTTCGCATTGCCGCTTTTGCTATGTTGAATGAGTTTCTTTGTTCCATTAACTTTCAGAAGCTTTGTGCAATGTCCAGAAGTGTTTAGAATGATTGTGTCACCTCTGAATATGTGAATTTTTGGTTATGCACTAACCCTCTAATGAGTTTGCTTGAAGTTTGTGTGAAGGAAGTTTTCAAGGGTCAAGAGAAGAGGATGATATACTATGATCAAGAAGAGTGAAAGGTCTAAGCTTGGGGATGCCCGGTGGTTCATCCCTGCATATTTTAAGAAGACACAAGCATCTAAGCTTGGGGATGCCCAAGGCATCCCCTTCTTCATCGACAACATTATCAGGTCACTTCTAGTGAAACTATATTTTTATTCCGTCACATCCTATGTTCTTTACTTGGAGCGTCGGTTTGTTTTTATTTTGTTTTGTTTTGAATAAAGTTGGATCCCGCCATTCTTATATTGGAGATATTACGCTCCGCTTTTTCTTATGAAACACTTGTGTTCTTAATTGTGCTTTAATGTTCATGGCGAAGTCCAAATTGCTTCGTTAAATTGCTATTTGGTTGGAATCGGAAAATGCTGCATATGGTTTGGTAATTTGGCAATTGTTTGAGCTCTCATTAGATCATTTTTAAGCTCTTGCATCATGTAGTTTATTCTATTAATGAAGAACTACCGTAAAGCTTGTTTAATTTGGTTTGCATGATTGTTCTCTCTAAGTCTAGATATTTTCGGGTAAAGTGTTTGAACAACAAGGAAGACAGTGTAGAGCCTTATAATGCTTGTATGTTCTTGTGTGAGTTTTGCTTACCTGTTCATACTTGTGTTTGCTTCAAACAACCTTGCTAGCCCAAACCTTGTACTGAGAGGAAATGCTTCTCGTGCATCCAAACACCTTGAGCCAAACTCCATGCCATTTGTGTCCACCATATCTACCTACTATGTGGTATTTTTCTGCCATTCCAAAGTAAATTACTTGAGTGCTACCTTTAAAATTTCATTCCTCTACTTTACAATATATAGCTCATGGGACAAATAGCTAAAAAACTATTGTGGTGATGAATATGTAGTTATGTGTCTTAATTCTTATAAGTTGCTTGTTTAGCGGTAACCATGTTTCTGGGGACGCCATCAACTTTATCTTTGTTGGATATCATGTGAGATGCTATGCATGTTCGTCTTGTCTGAAGTAAGTGGACTTCATGATCAAATGGTTTGAGTATGCATATGTTAGAGAAGAACATTGGGCCGCTAACTAAAGCCATGTATCATGGTGGAAGTTTCAGTTTGGACATACAACCTCAATCTCTTATGAGAATATTAACTATTGTTGAATGCTTAAGCATTAAAAAGAGGAGTCCATTATCTGTTGTCTATGTTGTCCCGGTATGGATGTCTAAGTTGAGAATAATCAAAAGCGAGAAATCCAATGCGTGCTTTCTCCTTAGACACTTGTACAGGCGGCATAGAGGTACCCCTTTGTGACACTTGGTTGAAGCATATGTCATGTGATGATAATTCGTGTTAGTAGGACAAGGTGCGAGCACTATTAGTACTCTATGCATGAGACATGCAACTTGTAGGAAGTATTATGCATAGCACATATGAATTATTAATACCGTTGACAAAAAAAAATCTATGTTTTCAAAACAAAAGCTCTAGCACAAAAATAGTAATCCATGCTTCCCTGCGAAGGGCCATTCTTTTACTTTATTGTTGAGTCAGTTTACCCACTTCTTTCTATCTTAGAAGCAAACACTTGTGTTAACTGTGTGCATGATTCTTACATGTTTACTTATTGCACCTGTTATATTACTCTATGTTGACAAATATCCATGAGATATACATGTTACAAGTTGAAAGCATTCGCTGAAACTTAATCATCCTTTGTGTTGCTTCAATGCATTCTACTTAGAATTTATTGCTTATGAGTTAGCTCTTATGCAACTCTTATTGATACTTGTCTTGAAAGTACTATTCATGAAAAGTTTTGCTATATGATTCATTTGCTTAGTCATTATCTTTGTTAGCAATATTTTGTTCAGATCACTCCATTCATCTCATATGCTTTACAATAATGTTGATCAAGATTATGTTGGTAGCATGTCACTTCAGAAATTATTTGTGTTATCGTTTACCTACTCGAGGGCGAGTAGGAACTAAGCTTGGGGATGCTTGATACGTCTCAAACGTATCTATAATTTCTTATGTTCCATGCTACTTTTATGACAATACTTGAATGTTTTATACATACTTTACAGCATTATTATACATTTTCGGCACTAACCTATTAACAAGATGCCGAAGTGCCTGTTTTTTGCTGTTTTTGGTTTCAGAAATCCTAGTAAGGAAATATTCTCGGAATTGGACGAAATCAACGCCATGGGGCCTATTTTTACACGAAGCTTCCGGAAGACCGAGGGGGAAAGGAAGTGGGGCCACGAGGCGACGCCACACTAGGCGGCGCGGCCTGGGCCTTGGCCGCGCCGACCTGTTGTGTGGGGCCCTCGTGTGGCCCCCGACCTACCCTTCCGCCTACTTAAAGCCTCCGTCGCGAAACCCCCTGCCGAGAGCCACGATACGGAAAACCTTCCGAGACGCCGCGTCGCGAATCCCATCTCGGGGGATTCAGGAGATCGCCTCCGGCACCCTGCCGGAGAGGGGAATCATCACCGAGGGGCTCTACATCATCATGCCCGCCTCCGGATTGATGCGTGAGTAGTTCATCCTTGGACTATGGGTCCATAGCAGTAGCTAGATGGTTGTCTTCTCCGCTTGTGCTATCATTGTTTAGATCTTGTGAGCTTCCTAACATGATCAAGATCATCTATTTGTAATGCTACATGTTGTGTTTGGCGGGATCCGATGAATATAGAATATTATGTTAAGTTGATTATCAATCTATCATATATGTGTTGTTTATGTTCTTGCATGCTCTCCGTTGCTAGTAGAGGCTCTGGCCAAGTTGATACTTGTAACTCCAAGAGGGAGTAATTATGCTCGATAGTGGGTTCATGCCTCCATTGAATCTGGGACAGTGACAGAAAGTTCTAAGGTTGTGGATGTGCTGTTGCTACTAGGGATAAAACATTGATGCTTTGTCTAAGGATATTTGTGTTGATTACATTACGCACCATACTTAATGCAATTATCTGTTGTTTACAACTTAATACCGGAAGGGGTTCGGATGATAACCTGAAGGTGGATTATTTAGGCATAGATGCATCTTGGATAGCGGTCTATGTACTTTACGTAATGCTTACTAATTAAATCATCATAGTAATCATCGTTGTATGTGTATTCTTCTTTATTTTGTCAACTTGCACTTTGTAATCCTTGTTTTCACCCAGCAATTGTTAGTTATCTTATTGGAGGACGACACCTCATTGTGGGCTGTGGTTTGACCAGAGGTCCTATCATCTTTTATCATTGAATACATTTCTATTTGCCAATCTATTGTTTCGTCTTGATTTCCTGGATTGAAACCAAGCAAACACCATCTTCCACTAAAACGATTACAAAACATGTAGGTATATATGGAACATCTTATAGATACGTTTGAGACGTATCAAGCATCCCCAAGCCGCCCTCGAGTAGGTAAACGATAACACAAATAATTTCTGAAGTGACATGCTACCATCATAATCTTGATCAACATTATTGTAAAGCATATGACATGAATGGTATGATTCAAAGCAATAGATTGCTAACAAAGATATAATGACTAAACAAATGAATCATATAGCAAAACTTTCATGAATAATACTTTCAAGACAAGTATCAAAAAGTCTTGCATAAGAGTTAACTCATAAAGCAATAAATTCAAAGTAAAGGCATCGAAGCAACACAAAGGAAGATATAAGTTTCAGCAGTTGCTTTCAACTTTCAACATGCATATCTCATGGATAATTGTCAACATAGAGTAATATGATGAATGCAAATAAGCAAGTATGTAAGAATCAATGCACAGTTGACACAAGTGTTTGCTTCTAAGATGGAAGGAAGTAGGTAAACTGACTCAACAATAAATTAAAAGATAGGCCCTTCGAGGGAAGCAGGGATTAAATCATGTGCTAGAGCTTTTCAAGTTTTGAAATCATATAGAGAGCATAAAAGTAAAATTTTGAGAGGTGTTTGTTGTTGTCAACGAATGGTAATGGGTACTCTAACTACCTTATCAACCAGACTTTCAAGAGCGGCTCCCATGAAGGACGTTATCTCTACCAGCAAGGTAGATCATCCCTCTTCTTTTTTGTTTACACATGTACTTTAGTTTTATTTATTAGATGACACTCCCCCCCCAACCTTTTGCTTACACAAGCCATGGCTAACCGAATCCTCGGGTGCCTTCCAACATTTCACATACCATGGAGGAGTGTCTATTTGCAAATTTAAGTTTACTGATAGATCAGGCAAAACATGTGAAGAGAATTATTAATGCAAGTTAATTAATTGGGGCTGGGAACCCCATTGCCTCCTTTTGCAAAATTATTGGATAAGCGGATGAGCCACTAGTCCATTGTGAAAGTCTGCCGAGTAAATGACAAGATCGAAAGATAAAACACCACATACTTCCTCATGAGCTATAAAACATTGACACAAATAAGAGATAATAACTTTTGAATTGTTTAAAGGTAGCACATGAAGTATTTACTTGGAATGGCAGAAATACCACATAGTAGGTAGATATGGTGGACACAAATGGCATAGGTTTTGGCTCAAGGTGTTTGGATGCACGAGAAGCATTTCCTCTCAGTACAAGGCTTTGGCTAGCAAGGTTGTTTGAAGAAAACACAAGTATAAACCGGTACAGCAAAACTTACATAAGAACAAATTCCAAGCATTATAAAACTCTACACTGTCTTCCTTGTTGCTCAAACACTTTTACCAGAAAATATCTAGACCTTAGAGAGACCAATCATGCAAACCAAATTAAACAAGCTCTACGGTAGTTCTCCATTAATAGATTAAACTACATGATACAAAATCTTAAACATGATCTATGAGAGCTCAAAACAATTGCCAAGTATCAAGTTATTCCAAACCATATAAAGCATTTTCAGATCCCAACCAAATAATAACAAGTAAAGCGATCAACTTTCGCCCTTGAACATTAAAAATAAAAATGAAGAACACTAGTGTTCATATGAAAAAGCGGAGCGTGTCTCTCCACATGAGCATGAATTTATTCAGAGAATGAAAATAACAAAACGAAAATAAGCACACAGACGCTCCAAGTAAAGTACATAAGATGTGACGAAATAAAAATATAGTTTCACTAGAAGTGACTGATAAGTTGTCGATGAAGAAGGGGATGCCTTGGGCATCCCCAAGCTTAGATGCTTGAGTCTTCTTAAAATATGCAGGGATGAACCACGGGGCATCCCCAAGCTTAGACCTTTCACTCTTCTTGATCATAGTATATCATCCTCTTCTCTTGACCCTTGAAAACTTCCTCCACACCAAACTTCAAGCAAACTCATTAGAGGGTTAGTGCATAATAAAAATTCACATGTTCAGAGGTGATACAATCATTCTTAACACTTCTGGACATTGCACAAAGCTTCTGAAAGTTAATGGAACAAAGAAACTCATTCAACATAGCAAAAGCGGCAATGCGAAATAAAAGGCAGAATCTGTCAAAAACAGAACAGTCCGTAAAGACGAATTTGGCAGGGGCACTTAACTTGCTCAAATGGAAAAACTCAAAACTAATGAAAGTTGCGTACATATCTGAGGATCACACACGTAAATTTGCAGATTTTTCTGAGTTACCTACATAGACTTCTGTGCGAATTCGTGACAGACAGCAAATCTGTTTCTGCGCAGTAATCCAAATCTAGCATCAACTTTACCATAGAGAATTTACTTGGCACAAAAACATGATAAGGAGAGGTTTCTACAGTAGTAAACAACTGCCAAAACTCAAATATAAAACAAAAGTGCTGTAGTAAAATAAACACATGGGTTATCTCCCAAGAAGTTCTTTCTTTATAGCCATTAAGATGGGCTCAGTAATTTTAATGATACTCGCAAGAAATAAGAGTTGAAGCAAAAGAGAGCATCAAGAAGCAAATTCAAAGCACATTTAAGCCTAACCCACTTCCTATGAAAAGGAATCTTGTACACAAATAAATTCATGAAGAACAAAGTGACAAGCATAGGAAGGCAACACAAGCGCAATTTCAAGATTCTCAACATAAAGAGGGGAAACTTAATATTATTAAGATGCATATAACCATGTTTCCCTCTCTCATAATAACTTTCAGTAGCATCATGAACAAACTCAACAATATAACTATCACATAAAACATTCTTGTCATGAGCCACATGCATAAAATTATTACTCTCCACATAAGCATAATCAATTTTATTAGTTGTAGTGGGAGCAAATTCAACAAAGTAGCTATCATTATTATTCTCATCAAATGTAGGAGGCATAATATAATCATAATAAAATTTACTCTCCATAGTAGGCGGCACCAAAAGACAACTATCATTGTAATCATCATAAATAGGAGGCAAAGTATCATCAAAGAAAATTTTCTCCTCAATGCTTTGGGGACTAAAAATATCATGCTCATCAAAACCAGCTTCCCCAAGCTTAGAATTTTCCATATCATTAGCAACAATGGTGTTCAAAGCGTTCATACTAATATCATTGCTACTAGCATGCAAATAAGATTTCATAGGTTTTTTATTTTTCGCAACAAACAATCCATGTCTTAACTCAGGAAATAGAATAAGAAGCTCATTGTTTCTTTCCATTATGCCTAACTAGTGTAAACAAGAAACCAAAAGATGCAATTGCAGGATCTAAAGGAAATAGCTTTGAGCACTTACAACGGAAAATAACCAGTTACCTGGGACCGGAGTATGAGTGCCTTTACCTTTCCTCCCCGGCAACGGCGCCAGAAAATAGCTTATTGTCCACAACTGGCGCGTGGTTGACGTGGGAGGTTTGATGGCGGTTGTCGGGCTTGATGGAGTGTCTTGATTCGTTCCCGACAACGGCGCAGAAAATAGCTTGATGTCTACGGGTGCTTCTATTCTTGTAGGCAGTGTTGGGCCTCCAAGAGCAGAGGTTTGTAGAACAGCAGCAAGTTTTCCCTTAAGTGGATCACCCAAGGTTTATCGAACTCGGGGAGGAAGAGGTCAAAGATATCCCTCTCAAGCAACCCCGCAATCACGATACAAGAAGTCCTCTCCAACACACCTAATACACTTGTCGGATGTATAGGTGCACTAGTTCGCGAAGATAGTGAAATACAAGTAGTATGGATGTATATGAGTGGTAATAGCAATCTGAAATAAATATGGCAGCGAGTAAACATGCGGTAGAACAAGTAAATAAGCGGTGTTTGCAGTATTGGAAACAAGGCCTAGGGATCATACTTTCACTAGTGGACACTCTCAACATTGATCGCATAATAAATAATAACTTCTCTCATTTGTGCTACATACACTCTTTTGTTGGATGACAAACACCATTCGTTGTGTAGGGCTACAAGAGCTCCCTCAAGCCGGAGTTAACAAGCGCCACAACATTCGGCATTCATATTTAAGTAACCTTAGAGCATAATAGATCTTTGCAAAATAGACCGAGTACTAACATAGCATACACACTGTCACCATTACACTATGAAAGGGGGAATAGATCACATCAATACTATCATAGCGATAATTAACTCCATAACCTACAAGATATTATGATCATAACCTACGACAAGAACCACACGATGCACACACTGTCACCATTACACCATGCAGGAGGAATAGACTACTTTAATAACATCACATGAGTAGCACATAGACTAGTAGCGATACAAAGCTCATCATATAGATCTCAATCATGCAAAGCAATTCACGAGATCATTGTATTGGAGTACAGAGAGAGAGATTAACCACATAGCTACGGTAGAGCCCTTAGCCTCGAGGGAGAACTACTCCCTCCTCATCATGGGAGCAGAAGCGTTGATGGAGATGGCGGTGAAGATGGCGGTGGTGTCGATGGAGAAGCCTTCCGGGGGCACTTCCCCGTCCCGGCGGCGTGCCGAACAGAGACTCCTGTCCCCAGATCTTGGCTTCGCGATGGCGGCGGCTCGGGAACTTTTCTCGTACCGTGGCTTATTCGTCTCGGATTTTAGGTCGGGGCTTTATATAGGCGGAAGGGCGCCTCGGAGGGGGACCCGGGCCACCGGACCATAGGGCGCGCCCAGGCCCTAGGCCGCACCGGTGGTGTGGCTCCCCCTGGCTCGTCTCGACTCTTCTTTGATATTCTGAAGCTCCCGGGAAAAATAAGATCTTGGCGTTGATTTCGTCCGATTCCGAGAATATTTCCTTACTAGGATTTCGAAACCAAAAACAAAGACAGGAACTGCGCCGGCATCTCGTCAATAGGTTAGTTCCGGAAAATGCATCAAAACGATATAAAGTGTGAACAAAACATGTAGGTATTGTCATAAAACAAGCATGGAACATCAGAAATTATAGATACGTTTGAGACGTATCAAATGTCGTCTTCCATTCATCACCAATTGCCATGCGAATTTGGTGTAGCCACTACGCAAATCAATCTTAGAGAAAATTGTGGCACCACTCAATTCATCAAGCATGTCGTCTAAACGCGGGATGGGATGGCGATAACGAACGGTAATGTTATTGATGGGGCGACAATCCATACACATCTGTTGCGTCTCATCCGGTTTAGGTACAAGAATCACGAGAACGGCACAAGGGCTAAGGCTTTCTCGAACGTACCCTTTAGCGAGGAGGTATTGTATTTGGCGTTGAATCTCCTTGGTGTCTTCGGGATTGGTGCGGTATGCGGCGCGGTTTGGAAGGGAGCGCCGGGTATGAGGTCGATGCGGTGCTCGATGCCCCGAAGCGGTGGTAGACCATGAGGTAGCTCGTCGGGGAAGACGTCTTGAAACTCCTTCAAAAGAGACAACAAAGACGAAGGAATGTTGGTTAAGTCGTTAGTCTCCGAAGACGGTCCCTTGCAAATGAGCACATAGTGCAAGGTTGTGGATGGGTTTTCTTGCACTTCTCTCCACTCGCTTTTGGTGGCTAGGAGGACGCTCTTTTGCTCACTCATGTATGGCTTGTGGCGCTCGCTTTCCTTTTGGTGGGTCGCTCCCTCTCCTCTCAACTCACTATGGTGGGAGTGTTGTTGTGCCCTCGATAAAGCCTTCGCATTGTCCGCGATGATTTGGCTAGGAGTCATGGGGTGAAGCTCAAACTTCTTGTCCTTGACCTTGAAGGTGTATGCATTGGAGTAACCATCATGGATGGCCTTCTTGTCAAATTGCCATGGGCGGCCAAGCAACATGTGGCACACAGTCATGGGCACCACGTCACACTCAATAGTATCTTCATAGGGGCCTATCTTGAAGTTGACGGTGACGGTGTGTTGTATATTGACATTGCCCTTGTCACTTAACCATTGGACATGGTATGGATGAGGATGCTTGCGAAGTGTGAGGTTGAGCTTCTCACATAACTCGGTGCTTGCCAAGTTGTGGCAACTCCCACCGTCGATGATGACCTTGATTGACTTGCCACCGCCGGCGTTTGGAAGATGTTGCATCTTTGGTCTTCCATAGCTTGGGGTTGAGTTGTGAGCACCCTTGTGACCACAAGTGAAGGGCTTGGGTCGTGTATGCATAAGAGAGGGTCTTCTACACTTTCTTCATCATAATCTTCCTCATTAGCAACGGCTTGTACTAGGGATTCATATTCGCCCTCACTTAGCGTCTCTATGTCACCATTCTCCATAGTGATCATAACCTTGGTGTTCTTGCACTCGAAGGACTTGTGGCCTTGAGTGCCACACTTGAAGCAAGTGACATTGGAGGGTCCCGTAGAGGCTTTGGAGGAGGCGGTGGAGGTCACCGTTTGCTTCATGCGACTTTGGATAGTCGGTTGCTTGGATGTTGTAGAGGATACGGAGGGCTTGAAACTTGTTGTAGGAGTGGGTGTAGCTAGCTTGGAGGCGAAGTATTTCTTGGACTTTGAGTACTTGATGTCCTCATTCACTTGGCGCTCGGCCGGAAGCTTGGTGAACCAACTCAACCATGTTGGAGTATTGTTGGAACTCCACAATCCTCTTGATGGGGTAGTTGAGGCCATTGAAGAACCTAGCAATGGTTTGGTTCTCGGATTCTTGGATGTTTGCTCGCATCATAGTTAACTCCATTTCCTTGAAGAACTCCTCAACGGTCTTGGTGCCTTGCTTCAACTTTTGGAGCTTGTTGAAGAGGTCGGTCGTGTAGTGTGTGGGGACAAAGCTTGCATCTCCTCCTTCATCTCTTCCCAAGTGTCAATTGGAGGTTCACCCTTTTCTTCCCTTAGAGTGACAACTTGTTCCCACCATGTGTTGGCATAATCTTCAAACTCAAGGGAGGCCATGGCTACTTTCTTGGCACCGGAGTAGTTGTGGATGCGGAAGATCTTGTCAACCTTGAGTGCCCATGAGAGGTAGGCCTCGGCATCGTCTTCACCCTTGAACTTGGGCATGTTGAACTTGAGCTTTCCATACATGTTCTCTTCATCTTCCAAATTCCTTCGGCGGGGACGGAAACCTTCATCTCTTGCAGCTTGGGGTGGTAGAGGAGGTCTTCCACGGCCAACCATAGCATTGGGTTGGCGGTGGAGTTGAACACTAGCTTCACTTGGTTCACGTTGATGATGTTGTTGCGGATCTTGACGAGGTTGTTGGCGTTGTCCCATGATGGCCCTCTCATCTTGATCATGTTGTGGTTGTCCTCGGCCCCTTTGGTCATGGCGAGGATGGTTTCGGAGATCACGCCTTGGTGGATCTTGATGGCCTTGGTCTTGAGCATCAACATGGGCTTGACGATGAGGTGCCGGTTCCATGTTGTGGAGGACGTTGTCGTGGGGTTGGTCGTCATGCCCATGGTGGGCATGGCGAGCCGCTTGATGACGATCTTGGTGAAGAACTTGTTCTTGTGGAGGACGTTCATGTGGACGAGCATGGCGATGGAACTCTCCGCGCCTTGAGTTTGAACGAGAGTCTTCTTGACGAGCATGCGGTCGACGAGGTCGATGATGATCTCCATGCCTTGAGTCGGAGCTTGAGGACGAATGGCAATCATGAGAGTAGTCATCGTGTGACGAGGTTGATGACGATGAGGAAGTAGAGCGATGGCGATGTCGACGACCCAAGTTGGTGATGGTGCGCTCGAGGCTATCCATGCGCCTCTCCATGTTTGCATCATGGGCCGTCACTTGGTCATGCAAGTTGTCCGTAGCTTCACGAAGTAGATTCATATCTTGGTTCACTTGGGAGAAGTTGTGGGCCACTTCTTCATATTGCTCGTCGATGCGTGTCTCGAACAAGGTGAGTTGCTCCTTGAACTCTTGGTGTTGCGCCCATAGGTTGTGTTGGGTGGCCAACCTCTCGGTGTTGCGTAGGACTTCATCGTCCCGAGCTTCATCTCCGTGCCTATCCATGAGAGCAAGACAAGAACTATGTTGTGTATGTTAGTGGAAGAAGACTACCTCGCACTCTTACCTTGGCGAGATAGAATTTGAGGCGATCAACCGAACCGAGAGCAAACACGATTGTATCGGGTACACACACACAAGGGCACACGCAAAAGCTAGCAAATATGATGGTAGGCAAGAAAGGTGGAAAGCCAAAAGATGAAATCCAAAATTAAGTATGTTGTTAAGAGTGGGTGAGGTCCAAAAATCAAGTGGCAAAGTGGAGATCACTATAAACACGGAAAAATGTGGAACTCACACACGAGATGAGCGGGGTTAGTGCAACCAAGGAACGAGCGGAAAAAAAACCCCAAAGCAAGGGTGCTCAATGTCACACTAACGCAAGAAGAGATCGAAGCTAGGTTGCATAGAGGAGAAACACCAAGATTCGCACGAGGTCTCTCTTCTCTATCTCTCTTGCTTAAAAGTTTTTCAACTCTTTTTGTATCGGTGGCACTTTGCACTTTTCTTTTCTCTTTTTTTCACTAGCACACTATGCTCTTACTCTTTTGCTTGCCACTCCCGAGCTCCACTTATGAGCTTTACTCACACAACGCACACCCTCACGGTCGGGACCTCGTGCGATGTTTCGCAACACTCAAAAGCTTCGCTCGTGGGATCGATCGCAAAAAGAAGAGGGTTACAAGGTTGCTGCAAGTTATACCTGCGATGGTGGAGATGATGGTGGTGGTGGTGGTCGACGGTGGTGTTAGTCGGCGGTGAAGACGTGAGTCCGGTCGGTGGTCCGGTCGGACCGGGTCTGGCGCCGGCGTCTCCGGTTTGTCGGCCGGTCTGCCGGGTGCTGGGCCGGCTCGTCCGGTCTGGGGTCTGGTCAACCGGTTTTCTCAACCGGCTGCTGCTGTTTCTCTCTCTTGTTCGTCCCCAAACCAAAACCAAATGATCAAATCAAAAGGAAACGAAGGAATTGGGGGCTAAAAGGTGGGGGAAATAGTAGATCAACACTAGGAACACCAAATCCACGGATCAAAACCACTCAAAACTCAACAAAATTGCAGATCCATCAAAAGGCAATTTAGGGCTATTTTTGGGGAATTTTTGGAAAAATTTCTTGGGACAAAATTGGGTGGGTGGGGGGTCAAATTCGCGGAAACCAAAGGCTGCTGATACCATATGATGAGATCTAGGATCCCGTGTGTGGCCCGATCTCGCGATTGACCCAAAACCAAAGGGGGAAAAGAGGGAGGAGGTGAGGAACACGAAGAACACAAGAACCAAAACAACACACACCAACCCGATACAACCGATTCTTACCCTCGTGGCTCGATGGACCACGCCAATAGAATCCGCCCGGAAGAGACTCGAGGTAGAATTCCGAGAGGAGAGATTGGTGTTGGAGAGAGAGATTGGTGAGGGAGAGAGAGTGGAGGCACTTGAATCTCACTCACAAATATCCAAATCCACAAGAGTAGCCTTGAATTACAAAGGGGATGGAACCCTAGGGAGACAAAGCTCAAATTTAGGTTTAAGCTCAGATTTAGTCTAAAGAGGTAAAGGGGCGTCCTTGGCCTATATATAGGTCCACAAAACGACACATGGCGAAAAGGTACAAAATACCCGACTTAAGCAGTTTTCACAAGTCATCCCGACGAATCCGGTCAGGAGCCCGGTCAGACCGGACCTGGCGCCGGCGCGTCCAGTCCAAACCGGATCCTGGACCGGAGGACAACCGGATGGGGTTCCCGCGTCTCGATATTGCGTCCGGTTGGCATCAGCGGGGGCTCCGGTTTGGACCGGGCAGCCCGGTCAGGGGGCCGGTCAACCGGGCCATGGACCGGAGGTGTCCGGTCGTCGCTGAACAGCATCCGGTTTGAACCGGGTAGCCCGGTACGACGCTGAACAGCATCCGGTTGGAACCGGGCAGCCCGGTCAGGGGGCCGGTCGGACCGGGCCCTAGGCCGGTTGACTCCCTCTCTTCCTTGGCGCGCGTCGCATGACGTCGGGTCCAGCTCCACGTCCTTTTTCCCGTTCATCTCCATGTCCAGCTGCTCCTCTCCATCTCCTGACCATGGTGTGTCATCCTCTCCGGGGTCTTGATGCACCACGTACCTAATAACACAAAGTGTGTCGGCATGAGGTAGCATTCCATCCAATGGGGTACCGAGATCGAGAGTAGTGAGGAGCGAGTTAACCTTATCATGTGTCGCTTTAGCTCGAGCCCGTTTCATTGGTCCTCTTGAGGGACTTGTTGGTCTTGATGTAGTGTCGTTGGCGAGCGGGGCTACATCAGGCCATGCCTTCCACACTCGTGAATGGCCACTCTCTCTGCCATAGGTCGCGCCGGCTGCGGGGTCGCCGCTCTCTCCGTCAATGGTCCCGCTGGCTGTAGGTCAGTGGAGACCTATCCGCCATGGCAGCTTCTGCCTATTCCCCCTCGTCTTCCGAGCCAGAGGGAAGAAGAAAGAACGCTCAGACTGAAACGAAATTCATCAAAGGGACAAAAATTCAATAAAGAGCTCAGATAAAATGAGACCGAGACGCTGAGGGGAGGCTGACACATCGCTGAGATTCTTGAGACGGAAAAAGATCCAACGGAGAAAAAAGTGACTGTGCACCAATTTAAAAACAGCTAGCTGTTATTTAGGAAATATGTATTTATAAGGGGGTATATACTACACCAAATGCACCAAATGTATTTATCTAAAAAAAATGGCTGAAGCAAATGTGGTAGTCATGATTGTGTTGATTGCTTTAACATTATCTATGCTGCCGTGTTGCAACTTTGCAGTTCTCAGTGCATGATATTGTGCTAGAGAAACTGGCACTGAGTATTAAAAGTTCCGTAATCAGACTCAGTCTTTTGAGAATATTTGAGAATCATCCTACAAACTGTAGTAGTAGACAAAATCATAGGACATTGGCAGATACAGAGTCACCTTCCAAATTTTCAACCGGCAATCCGATTACTTGTTCTGGACCTTTCAGTTCACTTCCCACTTTCCACAATCGGGGCCAATTCCCTAACTATTATGGATCATTAGCATATTTGTCCAATGGTGTAGCCCACTGAGAGGCAAATGTGCAGAATGGTCAGAATTGCGTGGTTATCAGATGAAACTTGTTCACTATCAGGTTTGCTAATTTACTAGCAAACATATGGAAGCTGATTCCCAAGTCAACACTTCCTCTGCATTGCCTCAATAAGAATATACAAAGACAGAGTACAAGAGAAGCAGGAAAAAAGACTGCAGCGCAGAAGTGATCTTGTGAAGATGATTGTTCGGCAAATCTTCAGTAGAGCTCGAGGCTGGGAGCCGCTATGTCGTTGCCAATTTATAATCTTCATCGAGGACTTTGCATTTCGGCCCTGCATGAGGGTGGGAAGTGTACTGGGCGTTTTCTGAAGATTAGTTTCTGTTGTTTGTTTTTTTCTTTTGGTTGACTATCTGTTTGCATCTACATATTGTGGATGTGTGATGTCTGAGAAACTTTGTATTAGAATGATGTAGAAATGTTGCTCTGTTATAAACTTTTTCAGATTTCTATTCAAGAAAAGATAAAAAAAATGGAGAACGAGAATATGGCAGTCTATCTAATACCTCTCTTGATATACCAAAATTACATGGATACATCAGACCTGAACTTGCTAACCACGCTAAGAACTAGCTAGAAAAGAAAAATAAGAAACCAGAAGTACTTGCGCAAGGTTTGGTTAACTTGCTAGATCCAACTCCTATATTTCTACTGGTAGGATTCACTCATTTGGTAGTAGAGTAGTCAGAAAAACAAAACTGTCATCATGTTCCCCCCTACTCAACCTTGCATGCATGAAGCATCAAAGTGAAACCAAACCGATGAGATGCATGCTCTGTTTCGTCCTGTGAGCATGACCTTAACAAAAATTTCTCCAAGGATTGCCCTGACTGAAACAAGAACACCCCACATCCATTCGACGAACCAAATAGCCAGTCATGCACATCCCAGAGCACCTCTACCGGGAGTCCATCGACAAAAATAGTCTGGTTTCCTCTGAACTTCCATGAAAGCCTCTTCACCTGCAATACTCTCTTCTTTCCGATCCTGATCTCCAAGCTTGGATCCTTCACCCCTGATGTGTCACACTCTACAGTGATATGATGAAACTGGCCAACATCCAAGAATCTAGCCTTCGCCGAATACACCTTCTTCCCGTAAACATGTTCCTTCCTGGCTACCATGACTGGACTATAAGGTAAGGCGTCCAAAGACACCTTGTGATCTCCCAGCGTGCGCATGTCCCCGAGCACAAGGATGGCTTCAAGATCAAAGATCAGAGCAACGTAGAAACCTTCAATTGGTTCTGGCCCGGCCACAAACTTTGCGCAAGACATATCCCAGATGATGTCCAGGGCGCCCCCGTCCACCTCCACGGCCTTGGAGCCTTTCCTCTTCGCGGACAGCCATGGCTTTATCTCTGTCTTGCAGAGGCAACGGCCCGAGGAATCGTCCATCGCGATTCCCAGAGCCTGCCCCATGGCCACCTTGGTCCAGGAGACGGTGACCCTGCAAGATTTGCCGCGCAGACGGGCGTAGTAGGCGCACTGCACCATGCTCTGGCCACTTGGGGAAGAGGAATGGGCGACCTGGACGCCGCTCTGGCTGAGGCAGGACGCGAAATCTCTCATGGTGATGATGGCGACGGTTGGGTGAGCTGCAACCTGCACCTCTGTGTGGCTTTTCGACGAACACTTCGTGTGCAGCGAGGGTAACCGCCCTGTTTAGCACTGTGTCACTACTATGCGACGGCAGGGGACTATTTTCCTCCTTTCGATGCAGAGCATCTTTGCTCTTCGTAGCCCAGGATTTCCTCCACCTGATTCAACCCCTTGTTCGCCGACCTGGAATCCGAAACAGCGATAAACCAAGATCAGTCGGGCCAAATAACCGCAACCTTCAAAGATCAACCAAAGGAAGCAAGAACGCAAACCTTTTGTCGACGAAATCGAGAAGAGACCACCAGCTCAACCTCGGCAGTGAAGAATGGACTTGCTGGATAGAACTCGAGAGAGGAACGACAAGGAAAAGTAGGACCTTGGTACCAGCCTGATACTGCGGGCATACAAATCCACCACGCTGCCGTCTTCGACTCACCCTGAACAAGAACTCAACTGCTCAACAACAAAGTATCACCTTCCCTTCCCTCAGGACCAGTAAAATACTAGGAGTAGGCACACCGTCTGCCATTTTAAACCTCCTACTATCACTTTCCCCTTCCTTAGGTTAAAGCTTCGCGGTGTTGCAGTGAACCAAAAGCGAGCAGGTGGAAAGAAGAGGACAAGCTCACGAGGGCGACCACGAGTACCAGTCCTACTCGTAGTGGCGTGGTATTGGGGAATGTGGGCAGCAAAAAATACGGGGTGGCCGGCAGGCAGCAAGGCGCCGAAACGAGACAGATAGTCCTGGGTTGGGGAGATGGAGCTGGGATGCTGCCGCGGTTGCACTGTCTGATCACAGATAGTGGTAGCCCGCACCAGCTCCACCTGATCCGATTGAGGACGATGGCGCCGTATGGTGCGGACAATGTTCCGATCGCTTGAACAATGTAGGGAGAGAGATTGGGGAAATATGATTATATTGCGAAAATAGGCTGGCACCCAGATTTCAGAGTTTTAGTGTAGCGGTACAAAATTTGTATTTCTAGCGCTCCAAAAATTCCGAACAAAATATTTGCATGTACAGGATGCAGGTATGTATGCGCGTGCCATTTTTTACACACAAATTCGAATGACAAGTTTCAGGAAGAAAACTCACCCGCGCAATAACTTAGAAATCGGACAACTACATAACATACTGCCGGACTAAGTTTAATCCGGTATCGCAGTACTCATGTTTCAAAAATATCGCTTACATTATATTGAGCCTCTCAGGGGTACAAGACTCTAACAAAAAGGTTTAATCTCTCCTAGAGATATGGTAGATTGAAATTGAAAAATATACATATACCAAATACTCCCTCCGGTCGGAATAGAGCGACGCGGAGTGGAAGCAAGATTAGCAGGTAGGTTGAGCCGCGTCAATTAAATCCGTCTGGAGGTAGTATATCTCTAACAAACACATTAAAAGTTACAAATTCAATTTTACATTGTCGATATGGATTAAATAAAGGCACTTATTGTATCTCCAACGGCTTGATGCAAATAAAACTTGTGGCTGTTTTATTTGGTCTGTATGGATAGGAGGACATCAAAATCCGGGCCCAGCGGTTCGACGCAAACGGAACGACGTGTTGTGGCGATTCGTGTGCAGCCTAAATTCAGGCAGCAAACGTGTCGGTGTGGACACAACGCGAACCACGTGTGTCCTCTCTTATACTCCTCGGACCCACCCGCTAGTGGCACACAAATCACTCGCGGCCTAGGTCGCGCCCCTTCCCTTGCAACGCAACCCTACTGCGATGTTGAACCCGTCCCTCACCGTTGCTGGTGCCTCCGTTTGGACCACTACTAGCCGGAGGCCACAATTTCTCTGTTGGCGCCCACCTGCCCACTTGACGACACCGGCCAAGGTCCCTGTTTGCTGCCCATCACCTCTGCACCGCCCACCAGGATCGAAGCCCATGACCTGTTCAGCCATTTGTATGAACGAGTTTGAGGTACAAATCTAGACCAATTTTTTGGCCATTTTGCACGAAGCATATTGCCCATTGACAAATCTGTGTTGTGAATAGATGAACCTCATCTAGTCGATCGGGTTTTTCTACAAGAAGTCGTCTACACATCGTCGGACGATGATGAGGACCTCATGATTGTCGCGGCCACCCTCATCCATGAGCACATTGAGAGGCAGAGGCCCGAGCACAAGGGCTCGACAAGGCCACGCAGGGGAAATCTCAAGCGCAATCGAGAAACTGGCCACTGCAGGCTCTACATGGACTACTTCCACTCCACCAATCTAGCCTACCTGGAGCGCATTTTTCAGCACCGCTTTCAGATGTCAAGAAAAGTTATTCTTGACTATTCTGAAAGGTGTGAGGAACTATGACTTGTACTTCAGATCCATGCCCGATGCCATCGGTAATCTTTCCTTCACCTCTTACCAGAAGTGTTACGCTGATGTTTGCATGCTTGCATATGGAGTGGCTGGTGCTCTTATTGATGAGTACTTGTGAATAAGTGAGACCACATGTCTTGAATCGATGTACAAGTTCTGCGAAGCCGTGGTTACAGTGCTTCACGATGTTTACTTGAGAGAGACAAATGTTGCTGACACTTCTCGGTTGTTGTCGATCAACAAGACAAGTGGGTCTCCGGGGATGATTGGAAACTTAGATTACATGCATTGGGAGTGGAAGAAATGCCCTATTGCATGGCAGGTGCAGTCTAGCGGGCATGCGAAGGGATGGGCTGTCATTGTTGAGGCAGTTGCATCACATGATCAATGTATGGCACTCTTTCTTCGGCATGGCAGGTTCCCACGATGATATCACCGTGCTCTCTGGTATTCTCTAGGATTGTCGAAGGCAATGCTCTAGTGGTTCACTATGAGATTAATGACAATGCATACGACAAGCCATATTATCTAGCTGATGGCATCTATCCTGATTGATCCACTTTTGTGAAGACAATTTGTGCACCTAAAGAAGAGAAAAATAAGATGTTTGCCAAACAACAAGAGGCTTGCAGGAAATATGTGAAGCATGTATTTGGTGTGCTTCAATCTCAGTGGTCTATTGTTTGTTATCCTGCTAGAACATGGAGCGCTGAGACCATGTGGATGATGGTGGCCTCTTGTGTGATCGAACAACATGATTGTTAAGGATGAGCTGATGAAGGACTCCATGACCAAGGGTGGCAATTTCAGGATGATTTGGTTGCGCCGCTGCCTAGGCCATCAACGCTTGAGGAGATCATCCATATGCATCATGAGCTCTGTGATAGCCACATACACGATCGACTTGAACTTATCGGATTGAGCATCAATGAGAATTGTGAGGTCAGCGCCTAGTCATCCCATCTCTTTTTATTTAATTTACTGTGAACTATGTTGTTTATTTGGTGGACTAAATTGTATGTGAACTATATTCTTTATTTGGATGTATACTATTTAAACTAATTTATTTGCAATATTACTGTTTTCATTCATACTAGAAGGATACCCCGCGTGTTGCAGCGGGAATTTCTCCGATAACTCTATTTTGTAAAAAACAAAAGGATATAAGTTGATTGGAATAGGATGTTATTTATAGGAACATGCAAGATTCAATTGGCGTAAATAGTCAAGAGGCTAACTTAAAAATACTGACTTGAAATGGTTATGTAGTTGGCGGCTAAAAGTTGACGATGTGGATAATTGGATGGCTTAAAAAATAGATGATGTGGCCTGCATGTAGAGTATTAATGAATGTTAGTGGGGGATGACATGGGCAGTTAGATGGCTAATAGAATGGATGATGCAGATAGCTTGCATGTTGAAATAGACAAATTAAATAATCCTGTAGTGGAGTTTTGCTTTATAAGAGATATATATATCCTCCACCAGTCTGAGCTCAAGACGACTACCATAATGGCGAAAGGTATCTTTTCCCCTGGTCTGGAGTGCTCTAGACTAGTTTCCCATGATTGAGATCTTGGTATTGAAAATGAATTTTCAAAGATACATAATTTACTAGCCAATCGAAGATTAAACCTTGAATATATAATCGAAATACAAACAATATGCCATTATGCAGTTGCATAAATGTAAACGTACCTATTTTTTTAGACAAACAGAGAGCGCTCCCCAGCTCCATTCTCATTAGGAAATGAAATACATAGCGTTTTTAGCAACATAGAAAGTTAAAACTAAAAGAGATCCAGCCCATCAGCTAAGCTGAGGGTCTTATAAGAATATATGTCGAAAGCCCCAACTAAGAGGGAACAACCACCACACAATGGTTCCAGACTTTTTGCCAAGAAACTGAAAACACTAAGGTAAAGCACTAAACCACTTCTCCAACGCCCCCAGGCCAGGCCATCAGATCACCACATGGATGTTGCCTGAATCTTCCGGGTGCTTGGACAGATAGGCTTCAGAAGCGCGCCCTTGATGGAGAGAAGCCGTGGACGACTTCCAGGTCGAAATCCAGTCAAACGACGAGCATTTCAATCCGGCATCAGCGATGGCACCATCCTCAGTCTCCTCACCAGAGCGCACTTGAATTTTTCCACCAGATCCCATTCCAGATTTTTGAATGGAACCTGCCATATCCTTAGGTATGATAGAAGTAATCCCCACACCTGCTTCATGGACAACCAAGTTTTTCTGTTAAACACCAAGTGATTCCTATTGTTCCAAATGCACCAAATAACTGCAGATGAGACAACATTAAACTGCTCAAGTTTTTTATTGCATAGCCATTTCGATGCAAGGGATAAGTAATGTACAATTTCTACATCAAAGATCTCTTGCACCACAGACCAAAGCAACCTAGATACCAGGCAGTCAAAGAACAGGTGTTTAACAGATTCTAATTCACTACAAAGCTCACAGAATAGAGGTTTTTGGATACCCCTGTGTCTAAGGTTATCCCTAGTCATGATCTTATTTTGGGACATCAACCAGAGGAAAATTTGCACTCTAGGTGGGATTTTTAAATCCCAAACAGCAGGCAAGAAAACTGGTTGAACCCCTCTAAAGTTGATAATAGCATACAAAGATTTAGAAGAATACACCCCTTTCGACTCATACTTCCAAATCAAATGATCCTCCTCCACAAAGAAGGTGATGGTTTGAGCAATTTCGCAAATCTCAAGCCACATTTCCATCATTTGTGGAGTAAAGGTTCTCCTAAAATCACATTTTAGCTGTTGTCCATCCCATAGGTCAGCAACAGTTTTCATTTGTTGATTAACCACAAAGTAAATGTCTCAATACTGAGTGGATAGGGGAGCATTTCCAAACCAAGTATCCTCCCAGAATCTAACAGTTCTACCATTCCTAATTTTCCACTTATATCCAAACTTAACTGCTCTAGCCGCCCACATCATACCCTTCCAAAACACAGAAGGGTTAATGTCCTGACAACAGAAAATATTGGGGTTTCTAGTGTTGTATTTAGCATCTACAATCCTTTTCCAAAGACTCCCTTCTCCATAAATATACCTTTTGACCCATGAGCCAACTAAGCATATATTTAAATCCTGTAAATTTGGGATCCCAAGCCCACCATATTCTTTCCTCATGCAAATAGAAGGCCAATTAGCTAAATGGATTTTCTTATTCCCATCTACATCATCCCACATGCAATTAGCTATCTGAGTATTGATAAGATCTAAAGCCCATTTTGGAAACTTGAAAAAGGAGAGCATATATATAGGAATGCTAGATAAAACAGTTTGGATGAGGATTCTTTTTGCTTCTAAGGACAGCAGTTTCCCCCTCCATCCTGCCATTCTACTAAGCAGATTATCAACCAAAGGTTGCATATCTTCTCATTTGAGTTTACTAAAGTGCAAGGGGAGACCTAAATATTTCACAGGGAAATTCCCAGCAACACATTGAAAGATATCTAAGAAAGGAGCAAGTTCCTCCACCTCCATATTAATAGCCATCAACTCACTTTTGTGGTAATTGATTTTCATCCCTGACACTTGCTCAAAACAAGTAAGGGTCCACTTAAGGTTTATAGCATTTCTTTCATTTTTTTTCTAGGAAGAGCAGGGTGTCATCTGCATACTGCAGACTAATCACTCCACCAGGAACTAAATGTGGACACAATCCTGTAATCATGCCACAAGAAGCACCCTTGTTCACCATTTTCGAAAAAACATCTACCACAAAACTAAAAAGAAGGGGAGCAAAAGGGTCCCCTTGCCTTAAGCCTTTACCAGTGAGGAAAAAGTCTCCCTCCACATCATTTACTTTAACACCAACAGACCCCCCTTGGGTTATCTGCTTAATCATGGAGATAATTTTCCCCCCAAAGCCTCTAAGTTGCAGAATTTCATAAAGGAAATCAAGATTTACCCTATCATAAGCCTTTTCATAGTCTATTTTGAAAACTAAACCTTTCTCTTTCCTTCTATAAACTTCAAGAATGATTTCATGAGCTGACACCACACTCTCTAAGATAAACCTACCTTTAATGAATGCGGATGTTGCTGAGAAATCAATCTATCAACCAGGAAGGAGAATCTATTTGTAATAACTTTGGTAAAAATCTTAAACACACAATTCAAAAGACTTATAGGCCTAAACTTCCTCATCTCTTTTGCATCATCCTCTTTTGGGATCAAGGTAATCATGGCAAAATTTAATCTATATATATCTAGCCTATTATGATACCAATCATCAAAAAGTTCAAGGAGATCCTCCTTAACCACATCCCAAAAGGATTGGAAAAACAGAAAGGACAAGCCATCTGGGCCAGGTGCTCCTTCAGCATAAGACCCAAACATAGCCTCTTTGATCTCCTCCTCAGTAAACATCTTCTCTAACTCAGCATTCTCCTGTAATGTAACTTTCTCTTCAGAAGAAAAGAAATCATCCATTAACCTAATATCAGGTCTCTCTTCCCTCCTAAACAACTCTTTATAAAAGTTAGTAGCTATTCTAAGCATGCCTTTTTGATCAGTTACAGGACCCTCTGGCCCCTCTAAGACATTGATTCTTTTCTTCCTTCTACGTTGGTTAGCTATAGCATGAAAATAGGCTGTATTTCTATCCCCCTCAAGGATATTCCTATCCCTAGATCTTTGTCTAGCCTTGGTCTCCTCAATGATCCAATAGGTATTTAGCTCAGTGATAATGTCCTCTAACCTTTTCCTACTGTTATCATCTAAAGGCTGGGTTTCAGCAGCAATATCTAAGGAATCATATTCCTCCATAAGTTCTTTTTTATGCTTCCTAATATCAGCTTCTAAATTAGCACTCCACCCCCTAGCTAATTTCCTAAAATACTTACACTTATCATGCCAACTATCAATAGCAGATTTATTACCCCTACCCAAACTCCAAGCTTTGATCACTAAATCTTTAAAGTCAGGCCTGGATAACCACCATTTCTCAAACTTAAACCACTTTTCTTTGGAATCTGATTACAGCCAGAGTCCCAAATGATGGGGATGATCACTTCCTACTCTAGGTAGAGCTCTGGCATGAGCTAAAGGAAAATTTTCTTCAAATTCAGTTGTGCAGAAAATCCTGTCAATTCTACTCATGATCAAGTTTTCCTGATTATTGGCCCAGGTAAAAGATCTACCAGCTAACCCAATCTCTACTAGGGCCCAAATATCTATCCATGCATTAAACTTATCTGCCCATCTATGATCAATGATACCATTACTTTTATCTGACTGGGATCTAACAAGATTGAAATCACCACCAATAATGGCAGGACCCTCCCAATGAAGGAAGAGCTCATGAAGTTCAGAAATAAAGTCATCCTTTTTTTCTTCATAGGGAGAACCATATACAGTGGTAATTCTAACAGTTATATCATTTATCTTGTTCCTAACAGTAACACTAACAGAAAAATTCCTAACATCCCAAGATACAATGTCAAACAGATCAAGGTTTAAACCCACTAAAATCCCTCCTGCTGATCCAACTGCAGGTAGGTGATTCCAAGCAAAGTTTCTATTCCCTAAAACACACTTAAGAAAAGAATTGCTAAACTGCTGCTTTTTTGTTTCTTGGAAGCCAATGTAATCTAGTTGTAGAGGAACAAGGTTTTCATCTATATACCTCTGCCTACCCAGGGCTTGAATCCCTCTACCATTCCAGAAACCACACTTCATCTAAATGACTTCCTGGGGTGCTTGCTGATACGTCTCCGACGTATCGATAATTTCTTATGTTCCATGCTACATTATTGATGATATCTACATGTTTTATACACATTATATGTCGTATTTACGCATTTTGGAACTAACCTATTAACAAGATGCCGAAGAGCCAGTTCTGTTTTCTGTTTTTGGTTTCAGAAATCCTAGTAAGGAAATATTCTCGGAATTGGATGAAATCAACGCCCAGGGTCCTATTTTTGCACGAAGCTTCCAAGACCGGAGGGGAGACGAAGTGGGGCCACGGGCGCCGCCACACTAGGGCGGCGCGGCCTAGAGGGGCCCGCGCGGCCCTAGCGTGTGGGGCCCCCGTGACTCTCCCGACTCCGCCCTTCCGCCTACTTAAAGCCTCCGTCGCGAAACCCCGCATCGAGAGCCACGATACGAAAACCTTCCAGAGACGCGCCGCCGCGAATCCCATCTCGGGGATTCGGGAGATCGCCCCGGCCCTTCCTGAGAGGGGAATCATCTCCCGAGGACTCTTCATCGCCATGATCGCCTCCGGAGTGATGAGTGAGTAGTTCACCCCTGGACTATGGGTCCATAGCAGTAGCTAGATGGTCGTCTTCTCCTAATTGTGCTTCATTGTTGGATCTTGTGAGCTGCCTAACATGATCAATCTATATGTAATACTTGTCGGATCCGATGGATAGAGAATACTATGTTATGGTGATTATCAATCTATTACCTATGTGTTGTTTATGATCTTGCATGCTCTCCGTTATTAGTAGAGGCTCTGGCCAAGTTTTTGCTCTTAACTCCAAGAGGGAGTATTTATGCTCGATAGTGGGTTCATGCCTCCATTGATACCTGGGACAGTGACAGAAAGTTCTAAGGTTGTGGATGTGCGTTGCCACTAGGGATAAAACATTGATGCTATGTCTAAGGATGTAGTTGTTGATTACATTACGCACCATACTTAATGCAATTGTCTGTTGTTTGCAACTTAATACTGAAAGGGGTTCGGATGATAACCTGAAGGTGGACTTTTTAGGCATAGATGCATCTTGGATGGCGGTCTATGTACTTTGTCGTAATGCCCGATTAAATCTCACTATATTTATCATATCATGTATATGCATTGTTATGCCCTTTTCTATTTGTCAATTGCCCGACTGTAATTTGTTCACCCAACATGCTTTAATCTTATGGGAGAGACACCTCTAGTGAACTGTGGACCCGGTCCTATTCTTTACATCGCATACAATCTACCAATACTTGTTTTACTGTTTTCTTTGCAAACAATCATCTTCCACACAATACGTTTAATCCTTTGTTACAGCAAGCCGGTGAGATTGAGAACCTCACTGTTTCGTTGGGGCAAAGTACTTTGGTTGTGTTGTGCAGGTTCCACGTTGGCGCCGAATCCCTGGTGTTGCGCCGCATCACATTTCGCCACCATCAACCTTCAACGTGCTTCTTGACTCCTACTGGTCCGATTAAACATTGGTTTCTTACTGAGGAAACTTGCCACTGTGCGCATCATACCTTCCTCTTGGGGTTCCCAACGGACGTGTACATCTGAAGCAAATTTCTGGCGCCGTTGCCGGGAAGAAGAAAAGCTACACCACAAAGATCTCTAACTCCCACGTCAACTACACACCGCAAGCTAAACGGCGCCGTTGCCGAGATCAAGACACGCTGCAAGGGGAGTCTCCACTTCCCAATCTCTTTACTTTGTTTTTGTCTTGCTTTATTTTATTTACTACTTTGTTTGCTGCACCTAAACAAAACACAAAAAAATTAGTTGCTAGTTTTACTTTATTTAATGTCTTGCTTTCCATATCAAAAACACACAAAAAAATTAGTTACTTGCATTTACTTTATCTAGTTTGTTTTATTTACTGTTGCTAAAATGAATACCCCTGAAAATACTAAGTTGTGTGACTTCACAAACACAAATAATAATGATTTCCTATGCACACCTATTGCTCCACCTGCTACTACAGCAGAATTCTTTGAAATTAAACCTGCTGAACCTTGTTATGAGAGATCAATTTTCTGGTGTTAGTTCTGATGATGCTGCTGCCCATCTTAATAATTTTGTTGAACTTTGTGAAATGCAAAAATATAAGGATGTAGATGGTGATATTATTAAATTGAAATTGTTTCCTTTCTCATTAAGAGGAAGAGCTAAAGATTGGTTGCTATCTTTGCCTAAGAATAGTATTGATTCATGGACTAAATGTAAGGATGCTTTTATTGGTAGATATTATCCTCCCGCTAAAATTATATCTTTGAGAAGTAGCATAATGAATTTTAAGCAATTAGATACTGAACATGTTGCTCAAGCATGGGAGAGAATGAAAACTTTGGTAAAGAATTGCCCAACCCATGGACTGACTACTTGGATGATCATCCAAACCTTCTATGCAGGACTAAATTTTTCTTGAATTTATTGGATTCAGCTGCTGGAGGTACCTTTATGTCCATCACTTTGGGGGCGGCTACAAAGCTTCTTGATGATATGATGATAAATTACTCTGAATGGCACACGGAAAGAGCTCCACAAGGTAAGAAGGTAAATTCTGTTGAAGAAACCTCTTCCTTGAGTGATAAGATTGATGTGATTATGTCTATGCTTGTGAATGGTAGATCTAATGTTGATCCAAATAATGTTCCTTTAGCTTCATTGGTTGCTCAAGAAGAAAATGTTGATGTGAATTTCATTAAAAATAATAATTTCAACAACAATGCTTATAGGAACAACTCTGGTAATAACTATAGGCCATATCCTTCTGCTAATGGTAATGGTTATGGTAATTCTTATGGGAATTCTTACAACAATAATAGGAGTGTACCCCCTGGTCTTGAAACCATGCTTAAAGAATTTATTAGTACACAAACTGCTTTTAACAAATCTGTTGAGGAAAAGCTTGATAAAATTGATATTATTGCTTCTAGAGTTGATAGACACTTGCCTCCGATGTTGATCTATTAAAATTGAAAGTTATGCCTAATAATGATATTGATAATAAGATTACTACTACAGCAAATGCCATCCAAGTTAGAATTAATGAGAATATAAGATTAATGGCTGAATTGCGTGCTAGGTGGGATAGAGAAGAAAATGAAAAACTAACTAAAAAGAATAATGTAGCTAAAGTTTGGACTATTACCACCATTAGTAATGATAATGATTCACATGTTGCTGCACCTCCTACTATCAATGGTAAAATAATTGGTGTTGACAATGTTTCTACTCCTAGTGTAAAGCGTACAAAACTGCCTGAAATTGCTAAAACTGCTGAAACTACTTGTGATAAAACTGCTGAAATTTTTTCCAACCTTGGGGACAATGATCCCATTGATGTAGCTCATAATGATTTAGATTTTGATGATTGCCACATCTCTGAAGTTATAAAGTTCTTACAAAAACTTGCTAAAAGTCCTAATGCTAGTGTTATAAATTTAGCCTTCACAAAACATATTACGAATGCTCTCATAAAAGCTAGAGAAGAGAAACTAAAACTTGAAACTTCTATTCCTAGAAAGTTAGAAGATGGTTGGGAGCCCATCATTAAAATGAAATTCAATGACTTTGAATGTAATGCTTTATGTGATCTTGGTGCAAGTATTTCTGTTATGCCTAAAAAGATTTATGATATGCTTGACTTGCCACCATTGAAGAATTGTTATTTGGATGTTAATCTTGCCGATAATGTTAAAAAGAAACCTTTGGGGAGGATTGATAATGTGCGCATTACGGTTAACAATAACCTTATCCCCGTTGATTTTGTTGTCTTGGATATCGAATGCAATGCATCTTGTCCTATTGTGTTGGGAAGACCTTTTCTTCGAACCGTTGGTGCTGTTATTGATATGAGGGAAGGTAATATTAAATATCAATTTCCTCTCAAGAAAGGTATGGAACACTTCCCTAGAAAGAGAATGAAGTTGCCTTTTGATTCTATTATTAGAACAAGTTATGATGTTTACGCTTCTACTCTTGATGTTACTTGATTTACACTTTCTGCGCCTAGCTGAAAGGCGTTAAAGAAAAGCGCTTATGGGAGACAACCCATGTTTTTACTACAGCAATTTTTGTTTTATTTGAGTCTTGGAAGTTGTTTGCTACTGTAGCAACCTCTCCTTATCATGTTTTTGTGCCAAGTAAAGTTTCTATGTTAAAGTTGATGTTATATTTGGGATCGCTGCGCAGAAACAGCATTGCTGTCTGTCACGAATTCTGGTATAAGTCTCTGTAAAAAATTCGAAAAAATCTGCAAAATTACGAGCGTGATCCTCAGATATGTACGCAACTTTCATTAGTTTTGAGTTTTTCCATTTGAGCAAGTCTAGTGCACCTTTCAGGTTCGTCTTTACGGACTGTTCTGATTTTGACAGATTCTGCATTTTATTTCGCATTGCCGTATTTGCTATGTTGGATGAATTTCTTTGATCCATTAATGTCCAGTAGCTTTGTGCAATGACCAGAAGTGTTAAGAATGATTGTGTCACCTCTGAATATGTGAATTATTAATTGTGCACTAACCCTCTAATGAGTTTGCTTGAAGTTTGGTGTGAAGGAAGTTTTCAAGGGTCAAGAGAGGAGTATGATATACTATGATCAAGAGTAGTGAAAGCTCTAAGCTTGGGGATGCCCCCGTGGTTCATCCCTGCATATTTTAAGAAGACTCAAGCGTCTAAGCTTGGGGATGCCCAAGGCATCCCCTTCTTCATCGACAACATCATCAGGTTCCTCCCCGAAACTATATTTTTATTCAAGCACATCTTGTGTTCTTTACTTGGAGCGTCGGTTTGTTTTTGTTTTTGTTTTTGTTTTTGTTTGAATAAAATGGATCCTAGCATTCACTTTGTGGGAGAGAGACACGCTCCGCTGTTGCATATGGACAAATATGTCCTTAGGCTTTACTCATAATATTCAAGGCGAAGGTTGAAACTTCTTCGTTAAATTGTTATATGGTTGGAATCGGGAAATGCTACATGTAGTAATTCTAAAATGTCTTGGATAATGTGATACTTGGCAATTGTTGTGCTCATGTTTAAGCTCTTGCATCATATACTTTGCACCCACTAATGAAGAAATACATAGATCTTGCTAAAATTTGATTTGCATATTTGGTCTCTCTAAGGTCTAGATAATTCTAGTATTGAGTTTTGAACAACAAGGAAGACGGTGTAGAGTCTTATAATGTTTACAATATGTCTTTTATGTGAGTTTTGCTGCACCGGTTCATCCTTGAGTTTGCTTCAAATAACCTTGCTAGCCTAAACCTTGTATCGAGAGGGAATACTTCTCATGCATCCAAAATCCTTGAGCCAACCACTATGCCATTTGTGTCCACCATACCTACCTACTACATGGTATTTCTCCGCCATTCCAAAGTAAATTGCTTGAGTGCTACCTTTAAAATTTCATCATTCACCTTTGCAATATATAGCTCATGGGACAAAATAGCCTTAAAAACTATCGTAGTATTGAATATGTACTTATGCACTTTATCTCTTATTAAGTTGCTTGTTGTGCGATAACCATGCTTTGGGGACGCCATCAACTACTCTTTGTTGAATATCATGTGAGTTGCTATGCATGTCCGTCTTGTCTGAAGTAAGGGATATCTACCACCTTAATGGTTGGAGCATGCATATTGTTAGAGAAGAACATTGGGCCGCTAACTAAAGCCATGTATCATGGTGGAAGTTTCAGTTTGGACATATATCCTCAATCTCATATGAGAATAATAATTGTTGCTACATGCTTATGCATTAAAGAGGAGTCCATTATATGTTGTCCATGTTGTCCCGGTATGGATGTCTAAGTTGAGAATAATCAAAAGCGAGAAATCCAAAATGCGAGCTTTCTCCTTAGACCTTTGTACATGCGGCATGGAGGTACCCCTTTGTGACACTTGGTTGAAACATGTGTATTGCGAAGATCCGGTAGTCCAAGCTAAGTAGGACAAGTTGCGGGCACTATTAGTATACTATGCATGAGGCTTGCAACTTGTAAGATATAATTTACATAACTCATATGCTTTATTACTACCGTTGACAAAATTGTTTCATGTTTTCAAAATAAAAGCTCTAGCACAAATACAATAATCGATGCTTTCCTCTTTGAAGGACCTTTCTTTTACTTTTATTGTTGAGTCAGTTTACCTATCTCTCTCCACCTCAAGAAGCAAACACTTGTGTGAACTGCATTGATTCCTACATACTTGCATATTGCACTTGTTATATTACTTTACATTGACACTATCCATGAGATATACATGTTATAAGTTGAAAGCAACCGCTGAAACTTAATCTTCCTTTGTGTTGCTTCAATACCTTTACTTTGATTTATTGCTTTATGAGTTAACTCTTATGCAAGACTTATTGATGCCTGTCTTGAAAGTGCTATTCATGAAAAGTCTTTGCCTTATGATTCATTTGTTTACTCATGTCATTACCATTGTTTTGATCGCTGCATTCATTACATATGTTTACAATAGCTGCATTCATTACATATGTTTACAATAGTATGATCAAGATTATGATGGCATGTCACTCCAGAAATTATCCTTGTTATCGTTTGCCCTCTCGGGACGAGCAGAACTAAGCTTGGGGATGCTGATACGTCTCCGACGTATCGATAATTTCTTATGTTCCATGCTACATTATTGATGATATCTACATGTTTTATACACATTATATGTCGTATTTAAGCATTTTCTGAACTAACCTATTAACAAGATGCCGAAGAGCCGGTTGCTGCTGTTTTTGGTTTCAGCAATCCTAGTAAGGAAATATTCTCGAATTGGACGAAATCAACGCCCGGTCCTATTTTTGCACGAAGCTTCCGAAGACCGGAGGGGAGACGGGGGGCCACGGGCGCCGCCACACTAGGGCTGCGCGCCCAGAGGGGGCACGCGCGGCCCTAGCGTGTGGGGCCCCGTGACTCTCCCGACTCCGCCCTTCCGCCTACTTAAAGCCTCCGTCGCGAAACCCCGACCGAGAGCCACGATACGGAAACCTTCCAGACGCCGCCGCCGCGAATCCCATCTCGGGGATTCAGAGGCCCCGCACTGCCGGAGAGGGGAATCATCTCCGGAGGACTCTTCATCGCCATGATCGCCTCCGGAGTGATGAGTGAGTAGTTCACCCGGACTATGGGTCCATAGCAGTAGCTAGATGGTCGTCTTCTCCTAATTGTGCTTCATTGTTGGATCTTGTGAGCTGCCTAACATGATCAAGATCATCTATCGGTAATACTATATGTTGTGTTTGTCGGGATTCGATGGATAGAGAATACTATGTTATGGTGATTATCAATCTATTACCTATGTGTTGTTTATGATCTTGCATGCTCTCCGTTATTAGTAGAGGCTCTGGCCAAGTTTTTGCTCTTAACTCCAAGAGGGAGTATTTATGCTCGATAGTGGGTTCATGCCTCCATTGATACCTGGGACAGTGACAGAAAGTTCTAAGGTTGTGGATGTGCGTTGCCACTAGGGATAAAACATTGATGCTATGTCTAAGGATGTAGTTGTTGATTACATTACGCACCATACTTAATGCAATTGTCTGTTGCTTGCAACTTAATACTGAAAGGGGTTCGGATGATAACCTGAAGGTGGACTTTTTAGGCATAGATGCATGCTGATGGCGGTCTATGTACTTTGTCGTAATGCCCTGATTAAATCTCACTATATTTATCATATCATGTATATGCATTGTTATGCCCTTTTCTATTTGTCAATTGCCCGACTGTAATTTGTTCACCCAACATGCTTTAATCTTATGGGAGAGACACCTCTAGTGAACTGTGGACCCCGGTCCTATTCTTTACATCGCATACAATCTACTGCAATACTTGTTTTACTGTTTTCTTCGCAAACAATCATCTTCCACACAATACGGTTAATCCTTTGTTACAGCAAGCCGGTGAGATTGACAACCTCACTGTTTCAAAGTACTTTGGTTGTGTTGTGCAGGTTCCACGTTGGCGCCGGAATCCCCGGTGTTGCGCCGCATCACATTTCGCCACCATCAACCTTCAACGTGCTTCTTGACTCCTACTGGTCCGATTAAACCTTGGTTTCTTACTGAGGGAAACTTGCCACTGTGCGCATCATACCTTCCTCTTAGGGTTCCCAACGGACGTGTACATTTACGCGCATCACTTGCCCCGTTTTTTTCTAGTCACATGAACCCACACATTCTCACCTCTATCATCAAACTCCTGATCTGTATTATACTGATCAGGAGTTCTTGGACACTCAGCACCTGACAACACATCTACACTTAGTATAGGATCTAGATTCCCATCAGAAGGAACCATCTGAATATTAGGAATACCTAAGCTATCAGGTTCCATAGTAACATCTATCACATCAGTATCTACATGGATCCCTATTTTCCTAGCCATATCACCTAACTCTTCTAATTGCAGAACATGAAAAGGATTGGATCTGATTATACCTGTCATTTTTGAAGCAGCTCCAAGAGTATTCTTCTTCTCCTTCAACTCCATAGCTTTATCCATCACATTTTTTGATCTGTCAACCCTGTCACTCTGTCTGCTAGGTTGCACAGGGCCCCAAGACTTCTTCTGTTTCTTCCCAGCACCTTGGTCTTCTCTGTCTTTCATCAGATCATGAAAAGCTGGCATGATGTCCTCAGGCAGATTAAGTTGTTCTGTGGCAAAAGATATACCATCCTCATTCCAGAAGCTAGTAACTTCAGATCTCACACTCTCATCAGCATTGTTGGAAGCATCCCAGATGAATTGTCCATCAGTTCCAATAGCACCCTTCTCCATCAGCAGCTTGTAAACCTCACAGCCAGGAATCACTTCATCAGATGTGTCAGCAGCTAGCATAGCATTCTGTCTCCCATGGTTTGCATTCCCAGTTTCCACTTGATGATTAGAGCCACCACTAGATTGGGAGTTTGTGGTGTTTCTATTTGCCTCAGATCTCCCATCAGTGTCCATTCCACTGTTTCCATTTCCAGTCCCTCCTCCTATATTGCCATTATCTTTCCCAGTAGGTAATTCTCTCTGAACCCCAACTGCATTTGGCAACTCAGCAGTGAACTGTAGTTGGAAGAGCTTCCCATGGAAATTGAAAAGCCTACCAGCAGGGATTCTGTTGGGATCTCTGCAAAGAATTTCCACCCTAACAACCTCAGCACAATTCTTGAAGATGCTTTGCCAATCCACCTTTTTCAACAGACCACACACAGACACAGCTTGGTCAATAATATTCCACTCACACCATGGAGGCAGCAATCCTCTAATCTGAATCCAAGTTTCTGCCAAGGTTTCCACAGGTTCTGGGTCATCAAACCACTTAGTAACAGAGACAGTGACCCCTTCTTTTGCCAAACCAAACCTGGGGTACCCAATCACTTGCTCTACAGGGATGTGTGGTGGGAATTTCACCAGGTAAGACCAATCCCCAAGCTCCCTAATCTGCCAAGGCCAATTTGTCTTGTAGATGTTTGAGAATTCTCTGCCAAGGTCTTCCCTGCTAATCTCACCATCTTCAATAGTCACCACTCCACAGTTCCTTGTAGAGCTGATGGGATTGACACTGATTTCAGGAGCTTCAATATGATAAAAGCCAAGACCATTAGCAGAACTTCCTATGTATCTAGCAATCTGATGAGGTCTCTTGAGCACTGGGCAGTCATCTACAGCATGATTGCTGGCTTTGCAGATGAAGCAACATGCCCCCTTGGAGCAGGCAGCCTTCAGATGGTATCAGCATAATTCAGAGAATTAGAACCAGAAGACTCTGCTTGAGCTGGAACTTTCTTCTTCTGTTGGAACCTTCCGTGTTGATTCTTGTTCCTCCCACCATAATCTCCAGGTGCTTGTTGACCCTGACCACCATTCTGCTGCGGATTCACCCACTGATTTTGTTGCATGCCAAAAGATTGTTGAGGGTATGGAGGAAAAGATCCTCCAAACCAGGGTGGAGGCATAGCACCAGACATGAATCCATAAGGAGCTTGAGGTGGAAAGGGGTAACCTTGCATCTGATTGAAATCTGGTTGGAACTGTTGATTCTGCTGCTGTTGTCGATCCCCTCTCCCATTATTACCACGACCATGACCTCTCCCACGATCAGCCATGATCAGAAGCTCCTCCTGTTCGAAATCTTCCACACCCAGCACCACCAAGCCAGGACGATCAGGAGGAAGTGGCGGCGGCGGCCTGGAGGGGGAGAGGCGAACCCTAGAATCCCCTCTTTTTGTACAAGGACGGCGCTGCCCTGGAGGCGGTTTGGTGAGATTCGGAGGAATATGCCACAGCTGTCTGTAGAAACTTTCCACCTCATCTCTCTCACAGCAAAAGGAGCTCCAAAAGTAGTCTATCTCTTCTTCGTTTGGACTTTTGTCAACGGCTAAACGCCCAGACTCAGAAATGCAGGCAAAATTTCCAAAAGATTGTTCATGAGGCCGAAGCCTCAGTCCTCCTTCTTCTCTGCCACCAGCTTGCAGAGTCTTCTCCATTAGCAAGGCCTGATGACTGAGAACCAGCAAAGAGGTTGCCGCAATACGATCCCTGCGCGATCCCCCCTCTTCTGCTCTTATCGGATCCCACATTGGCGGCATCTGGCGATTTGCTTCTACCATTGCCATGGACACCGGGGACAGAGAACGCCTGGGGCGACCTGGCTGCCCATCCCACCTGATCCGTTGACACGAGGCTCTCATAGCGCAGCGAGAAATCCCATATGATACCTCCATTTTGCCTTTGATTTTCTGCAGAGAAACCTTCCTGCCAAGCTTCACGATCCCGGTTCCGCTCACTGTGGACGATCCCTCCCTCGTTGAGATAGCTTGATGCTGCCCCGTCATAGAGTGTGAAATCTTGCTGCGCTGAGGCTTGAATCGAGATCGGCCCGAATGACCCGATGAAGAGATCGAAATCACGAACTCCTGGATCCTTTGTAGGTCGAGACGGGCCTGCCGCACCTTCCTTCGGCCGCGCCCCTC
This sequence comes from Lolium multiflorum, assembly GCA_030979885.1. Lineage (NCBI taxonomy): Eukaryota > Viridiplantae > Streptophyta > Magnoliopsida > Poales > Poaceae > Lolium > Lolium multiflorum. The sequence goes on along the minus strand of CM061748.1, from coordinate 69,012,810 downwards.
CCAGACCAAGCGAAATCCTCCATGGATCTGGCCCTGAGCTTGAGATGATGCCTCCGCACCCAACACCTCTCGATCCTTGTCCACCTCCAAATCGCCAAAGGCTTGAACCGCGCCGCTGATGCGCGTAGATGTACACGTCCGTTGGGAACCCCAAGAGGAAGGTGTGATGCGCACAGCAACAAGTTTTCCCTCAGAAAGAAACCAAGGTTATCGAACCGGGGAGCCAAGAAGCACGTGAAGGTTGTTGGTGGAGGAATGTGGTGCGGCGCAACACCAGTGAAACCGGCGCCAACGTGGAACCTGCACAACACAATCAAAGTACTTTGCCCCAACGTAATGTGAGGTTGTCAATCTCACCGGCTTGCTGAAAACAAAGGATTAAGCGTATCGAGTGGAAGATGGTGTTTGTTTGCAAAGAACGGTAAAAACAAGAGAATGTATTCAGATGTAAAAGAATGGACCGGGGTCCACAGTCACTAGAGTGTGTCTCCAATAAGATAACTAACATGCTGGGTGAACAAATTACAATTGACAAATAAAGATTCAATACATATCAACGATGATTACTATGTGATTTAATCAGGCATTACGACAAAGTACATAGACCGCTATCCAACATGCATCTATGCCTAAATAATCCACCTTCAGGTTATCATCCGAACCCCTTCCGGTATTAAGTTGTAAACAACAGATAATTGCATTAAGTATGGTGCGTAATGTAATCAACACAAATATCCTTAGACAAAGCATCAATGTTTTATCCCTAGTAGCAACAAGACATCCACAACCTTAGAACTTTCTCACTGTCCCACATTCAATGGAGGCATGAACCCACTATCGAGCATAAATACCCCCTCTTGGAGTTACAAGTATCAACTTGGCCAGAGCCTCTACTAGCAACGGAGAGCATGCAAAAACATAAACAACACATATATGATAGATTGATAATCAACTTAACATAATATTCTATATTCATCGGATCCCGCCAAACACAACATGTAGCATTACAAATAGATGATCTTGATCATGTTAGGCAGCTCACAAGATCTAAACAATGATAGCACAAGCGGAGAAGACAACCATCTAGCTACTGCTATGGACCCATAGTCCAAGGATGAACTACTCACGCATCAATCCGGGCGGGGCATGATGATGTAGAGCCCTCCGGTGATGATTCCCCTCTCCGGCAGGGTGCCGAGGCGATCTCCTGAATCCCCGAGATGGGATTCGCGACGGCGGCGTCTCCGGAAGGTTTTCCGTATCGTGGCTCTCGGCACGGGGGTTTCGCGACGAAGGCTATTTGTAGGCGGAAGGGTAGGTCAAGTGGCGGCACGAGGGCCCCACACACCAGGCCGGCGCGGCCAGGGCTTGGGCCCGCCGCCCTGTTGTGTGGCCCTCGTGGCCCCACTTCGTACCTCCCTCGGTCTTCGGAAGCTTCGTGTAAAAATAGGACCGTTGATTTCGTCCAATTCCGAGAATATTTCCTTACTAGGATTTCTGAAACCAAAAACAGCAGAAAACAGCAACTGGCACTTCGTCATCTTGTTAATAGGTTAGTGCCGGAAAATGTATAATAATTCTGTAAAGTATGTATAAAACATTCAAGTATTGTAATAAAAGTAGCATGAAACATAAGAAATTATAGATACATTTGAGACGTATCAAGCATCCCCAAGCTTAGTTCCTACTCGTCCTCGAGTAGGTAAACGATAACACAAATAATTTCTGAAGTGACATGCTACCAACATAATCTTGATCAACATTATTGTAAAGTGTTGCCTGCCAAAACCCACCGGCGAGCAGTGGTTGAGCAACACGAAGAGCCGGGAGGCTTCCAAGACTGCAGGGGGCCCTGGTCCCTCGACGTCGTCCCGCAAATGTTCCGGCACACGTCCCGGCGGTTGCAGCGTGCCACGACCTATACCTGGTCGAAGGTGTTGATTTGCTTCGATTAGTTTGCATGGCGTACACGTAAACATTAAATACGAGCCCTATCGGCTCTCAGGTTGCCCGTGGATCGGCTCAAAGAGCCGATCGCCCCATGGCTTACGTCGGGTTAACGATGACATGGGGCTCCTGCATGATCAATATAAAGTTAATCTAATCTACGACAGTTTAGGGTTTTCACCACATGATCGGAACATCCTGCGCGTAGTTGAGCCTAATAGACACGAAAAATAATGGAAAACTAACCCTAAAAGAGGCCTAAAAACCAACGTTAAGTTAATTCCCGGAACATCCCTCTTAGGACTAACAAACCATACCTTACGTACTACCGGATCGTTCAACCCGTTTGCAAGGCCTAACCATACAGATATTAAACCAATCCTTGAAGAATCAAGGAGCAACTATAACAGATTGGATCTACTAAATAACGAACAAGCAAGGTGTTGTCCTTATACCTAGGTAGGTATAAGGGCAGCTAGATATCGAGGGGCAGCATAGCTAAGCAAGCATGTATAAGAAAAACATCCATGCAAGCCCCAAAACATCTATGATAAATAGTGCTACTCGCCATCAACAACGCAGCACGAGCAACACAAGGTAAACGAATAAACGCTGCCAAGATCGCAAGATGCGATCTAGGCAGCATGATGCTTACCCGGAAGAAACCCTCGAAGGAAGGGGTGGCGATGCGCCTGATTTGTGTTTGTTGTGAACGTGATTGTCCTCCTTTTTCAATAACCCTAGATACATATTTATAGTCCAAGGGACTTTCTAATTCGGGCGTGCACTAACCGTGCACGGGTTAAACTCTATCTTTTAATTCTAAACTAAGATGCGATCTACTATATTACAGATACACGGGCAATCTAGCCCAAACTCTTCGTGCAAGGCCGCTTCAAAGATGCTCCACGCGTGTCGGGGGTGTTCCTCGACAATGTCCTCCGATTGGGACTTAGGGTTGATGGAATCCTGCAAGCTGATACGAGGCATCGGTATACAGACAAACGGGGGAGCGATTTACCCAGTTCGGGGCCCTCGATGAGGTAAAACCCTTACGTCTGCTTGTCTGTTCTTGATTATGAAGAAAATAGTGTTACAATGGGGGCCGAATAGTCGGCTGTGATCTCGTCGAGATAGCTAATTGCTAGGGTAACCTAGTTCTAAGCTCCTGTTGGCTAAGATCGCTAAGATTGGTTGTCCCCTCGATAGCCCCTCTCCTGGCCTCTATATAGGTGGCCAGGTCCCGAGAGGTTTAATCGAGTACGAGTAGGTTTACAATAGATCTATCTCTAATCTTTCCTTCTTCGGCTCTTTCCGTGTCTTGTACTTCAAGTAATCTTTCACCGCACCGTCCTAGTGGCCCATCTTGTCTTCGAGTACCTTCATGGGCCTCCACCTGGGCCGTATAAGGTAGAGCAATAGTGGTTACCCGAAGGGTAATGCCCACGTCAGTAGCCCCCGAGTGTCTAGCCGAACATAGTTCGGGTAGAGACTGAAGCATGTCTTCTTCCGAACTCCTTTTCCTTGATCGTTCTTGCATTTCTTCTGTCTTCTATCGGGTGCGCGGCGCTCCCGATGGGAGTAGCCCCGAGTCTAGGTACGGATGCTCGCAATCCATGCGTAGACTCAAGTTGTACCACTCGAATATCTTCTTCTGCCGAACTTTTCCGCAAGCCTCTTGTACCGCATCCGATACATTTTCTTTATGCAAGGGATACCGAATAACGTGCCCAACTTTTGTTGGTTAACTGCCGATGGAAAAACAACGTTACCCTACACAGAATCAAGTCCCCGGGCATGATCCTGGAGTTCAAAAAGTTCGTCGGTGCGCATCCAGCTCCCGATGGGAGTAGCCCCCGAGTCCGGGCGCGGGCGTATTACGCCTGGGCGCAGACTTAAGTCAATTATTTCCTCGAGTGCGCGACAGCGCTCCCGATGGGAGTAGCCCCCGAGCCTAAGTGCGGATGCTTGCAATCCGCGCATAGGCTCAAGTCGATCACCCGATCTTTTCTTATCCCTTCGTATGCAATCATTCTCCATGACGTCATTGATGACGTTTTTCTATCCCCTTGATTCTGACTGATAAGACACGACCTGCCAGCCTTGTTTTCAAGCGATTCCTGCTCCTCTTTACACGGTTAACAAGGCACCTCCTAGATTTCCGCGATCGGGGAAAGGCCCATTTAACAACACGAAGCCTTCCTTAAGTTCCTTAAGAGATAAAAAATCCCTTTTATTCTCCTCCATTCGTCTTCTTCGTCGTTCTTGCTCTTCTTGTTCGCAACTGGAGCTCGCGCCGCCACCACTGTCTTTCCGATTCGTTCAGATCTCGCAATGGTGAAGAAGAAAATCCCTAGTGCCACCGCCAGCTCCACGAGCGTCGGTGCCGCCGCCAGATCTTCTTCGATTCTTGCGAAGGAGGTCGCCCCCAATGCTCCTCCTCCAGCTCCGGCGCCGCGCCACCAAGTTCATCAGCCAAGCCTGGTGATTGGACAGCCTCGACCGTCACCAAGCGTGACAAAAAAAGGTCCCGAAGCCTGGGACTGATCTCCTCCGATGAGGGGAACGTAATCTTTCCAGGTGCGATTTCTCGACCTAACCCTCCTGCCGGCTTTACCGTGATGTTCCTGTCGTTCTTGTACCGAGGCCTTTCCCTTCCTGTTCACGAATTCCTCCTCTATCTCCTGCGAACTTACGAAATCCAACTGTGGCAACTCACTCCCAACTCGATTCTTCACGTTGCTGTGTTCATTACCCTCTGCGAAGCATATCTGGGCGTTGAGCCCCACTTTGGTTTGTGGAAGAAGATCTTTTACGTGAAGAGATACAGCAGTAGCAATGGATCTTTTGTCACCGGAGGAGTGGGATTCGTAGCTCGTTCAGATGTTAATTACTTCAATTTCCCGATGAGAGAGTCCGTACAAGGGTGGAGATTGAAGTGGTTCTACATCAAGGATTCCCATCACCCGAATGCCAGCTCCTCGCTTCCGACGTCCTTGAGGCCAAGCCTAAGAATTCCTGGAAAAATGTTCTCTCTCCCGACGAAAAAATAGCAACCGATGAATTATTTGCCAGATTCCTTCGGATCAAGGAGGCTGATGGGCAAACCATGGTCGGTACAGAAGTAGCGGCAGTGTTTCTGAAACGTCGAGTCCAACCAATCATGGCTAGGGTTCGCCCAATGTGGTTGTACTCGGGTCCCAAAGATGAAACTAGAATCAACGCTGCCGAATTATCGGAAAAAGAACTGCTTGATGAAGTCCGTCGCCTCACTTCCTTTAGTCAAGAGGATTCGATCCCGATGATATCTCCATATATTCCTTTCGATGCTGATCATCCAGCACCAGAGGTAATTTCCCCCTTAAACTCTTGGTATGCTGTTACCGACATATATTACTGTTATCCTCATTTACTTTTCCTTTCGACAGACCTTCGCAGCCTCCGAGGATTTTCATAACTTGCCAAATGACACTTCCGAAGGAAGAGGCTCTTCAGAGCCTGTTGACTTTCGTACTATTGAACACACAAGCCCATTCAACGAGCCTGATGACCCGATAGATTCTGAAACTGCCCATGCCAATCTCCCCCATCAGCCGGTGATACTTGCGACATAGAGGGATCAGTGCGCAATGACGACGCTGATCACAATGCCTTTGTTGATGCAGCTGCGGAGGAGACCAGGGCTTCTCCTATGAAGAGATCAATCGGCGGTTTTGCCGACGAAGATGACCTCCTTGATTTGTAAGTGCTTTTCTTCTTACTATTTTCAACTTTCTTGACTTTTTCAAATTCTTCTGATAATCTTGATTAATCGAATCTTCCTTGCAGTGATGATACTTTCATTGAGCCTCCGCCCAAGAAGGCCCGATCTGATGCTGTTTCACCGGCTGCCGCAGCTTCCGAAGCTTCGGCTCTTAAAGCGGCTCCCGTGATGCAAGCATCAACAGCCTCCTCCCTTTCCAAAGGGAAAGATGCTCCTGCTGCTGCTGCAGCTCCTCCTTCTGTAAGTCTTCGCTGAATCTAACAAGAACCTTTCAAAACATGTCGTTGCTTAACGATCCTTGTCAAACATTTCCTTTTTTCAAGGATCTGCGAGGTGTGATATCCTCTTTAGAGGCCTTCGCCTCTCAATTCACCTCTCTAGAGGCGGACAAGATTCGGCTGCAGGAGGAGGCTAAGTCTTCCTCTTCAAAGTTGGAAGGTGCCATCAAAAAGGCCGCCATAGCTCGCCAGGAGGTCGACTCCCTGAAAGAAGAGCTAAACAAGCTAAAGGAGCGGCTGAAGGAGGAGGAAGCTCGGACGGCAGAAAAAGATGAACTCCTCCGCCAATCTGCCTTGGCCTTGCTTGGTAAGTTCCTACGTTTTTTTTTTTGAGGGTGAAACAGTGGGGAAAATCCCCACTGCAATTTTTATTATTATAAAAGAGTTACATGGGCACAAGAAGTGCAAAAAAGAGAAAAGAAGAATAAGAAAGAAAGAAAACTATGACTAAAGCTAATGACTAAGCTAAGAAATCATGAATGACTGAAGCCAAGTTTTGAACGCTGGTTCCTTTTTCTTCTTCATTCTATAAGAAAGTAGCTGAATCTCCTGTTTAAGCACAGTCTTCCAGGCCAAAAAAGATGGTGCTTGTCCTTCAAAGATCTTTCTGTTTCGAATAATCCAAATGGACCATGAAGCAAGCATGATTATCTCCACCGCAAACGGCAGATTTAGCTTCTCTTTAATATCATAAAAGGCTTCCAGAATTGAGCTCTGTGGTGAGATTTGAGGGCATAAGAACGACCAGCATTGTTGTGCAAAAGGACAGCTCCAGAAAAGATGAACTAAAGTTTCTTCTTGACTACATTGAAGGACTGCACAATTAAAGGCTTGTAATTGACAATTTTTCCTCCTAAGCAAATTCCTTGTGTTTAGCCTATCATGTAGCAGTAACCAGAAGAAGAATTTGTGTTTTGGCTGGCATGAAGATTCCCATATCCAAGTAAAGAATTTAGGAGCATGTTGCACACCAATCAGAAATTTGTAGGCCAGGGTGGTAGAGAATTTATCTGTTCCCCAAATGTAACTCCATGAATCTGCTTGATGGGAAAGTGCTTGGAATTGAGTGGGATCACATAAGATTTCTAATTGTTCAAACTCCTCAAAAGCTTGCTGGGAAAGAGGGAGATGAAACATGTCTTGAAGGAACTCCATTTGCATCACTTTGCTTACAGATATGTCAGTTCTTTTAGCAAAGGAGATAAGATGTGGGAATTTCAGGTGCAAGCAATTGTCACTCCAAAGATCAGTCCAAAATAAAGCAGTTTTCCCATTACCCACATTGCATCTTGCCAGAGCTTTATAGGAATCTAGAAGCTTTAAGTGTGCCTTCCACCAGAAAGATCCTTCCATTTTAAGTTCCTACGTCCCACGTAGATTATTACTTCTTTTCTTTTTTTATGGATCTGCTTCTCCATCAACGATTTCTTTTGACCACTTGCAGAAGCTGCCGACATCCCTGCTACTGCCTTGGATAAAATTCCGAGCAACTCCCCGCAAACGGTGTGTCGACGGTTCTCGCCGCTCACCAACTCACCCGGGTCCTTGACAAGGGAAAGGGTGCTCGGCGCGGATGCATTCGATGATATTCCCCAAGGCCACGCAGGAGAAGACTCTGGGGCAGCTAATTGATGCTTTCGCAGTCGACACCAAGGAGGTCATTGAGGTATTCAAGCGTACCTCGCGTACCTATGGCGCCCTACTTGCCTTCCAACTTATGATGGGTTACGGCTTTAAGGCTGACATTGAAGAAATGACTAAGGAGCTGCCGAAAGGAAAAGATGGGCGATCTATTGATCTGAGCACTTTTACGGCGTCTGCCCGTACTTGTGCTTGCCAGCTCCTTGATTTAGTCTCGAGAAAAACATCGGTTGGCCCTAGCCTGTCGACCCAGACTCAGGCTCCTTGATTGTTGTAACATTTTCACCCTTGGGCTAGCATGAAACATTATTCTGCTGCAAGAACTTTAAGTTTGTAATGAATATTATGCCGGCAATGTTGCCAGCATGTTTTTAACGTAATATCTTCACTTGTGCTTCTCCTGATAGGGATTGCTTATACCTCTCCCGATGGGAGTTTTGCTGAATGTCTAATTTGACCATATTATCCTCTTTAACACTGTTGCCTGCAGGTTTTCCCGTGCCCTCGTTTGTTGATGACTCCTCTGGTGTTGTTCCCGAAAATGATCGGATCCAACTGGATGAAGGATCGGATCACCCAGATGGAGAAAGACCTGCGCAGCACTTATGCCCTGGCCGCAATTATCAACAAGAAGAGCGAGACTGCAGCCGACGTGGAGCGGTATGCTCTTACTGAGCTGCATAAGGCTACCGAGAGCTTTAACTGTGAGTCCTTTAATCTCTTTACCCTTTGGTTGATAGCGTTTTCTCTGATCCTCTTCTGCTTCTTTATCATTCATAGCTCTGAATCGTGCGGAAGAGAGCAAACGGATTCACGAGCGTGTGAATGCCTTGGTCGAGTTATCCTCAGCCGAGGAAATTTTCTGGCGAGAGCACTCGAAGGCATCGGCTGTCGCACGGTTTCAGGATCGAGTCCAACAGGTCCACCATTTCTTCGACAAGTGCTATAGAGCCATGAGGGTGGTTTGGAAGACGATGTTTCCTTTGAACAGTTCCCCCCACGCTTCTTGTGTTAATGTCGGAGTTTGGTAACGCCAGGAAGATCCGGGACTTGGTGCGCGCGCAAGTTTTTGCAGGAGCCAAGTTTACGCTTGCTCTTGTACTTGCCCGTTATCCTTCAGCACGTTTACTCTCGGTTGCCAACGTTATGGAGACTTGGAAGCGCTGTATCCGAAGGTGTTGTTGCCTGCGAACATAATTGTCGACAGGCTCGAGAAAGATTCAAAGGTACCTGAAGAAAAAGAAACTCCGCAAGGGTGATCTCAGGGTTTTAATAACTGTTTGTAAATAGTTTGACAACTTCATCGAAGCGTGTAGATGACGCCTTTTCATTCGGTAGATACATGCGTATGTACTTTTACCACGTTATTGCCGTTGGCAAGTTTCAATTTGGAGCGAATCTTGGTTGCTCGTTTTTAAATGTATGTATATTGGCTGTCTTAGCAAATCATGTGAGTGATCAGCTCGTGTTGCAGGTCTTGCTAAACCTGTTGTATGCGCAACTTTGCTTTCAACCGTTTTAAATTTCGACAGGCACTCCCAAATATTTCGGGTGTAGTGATTCTGCCAATGAGCCCGTTGTTCCTTGATATTTCCATAAGTGAAATATCGAACGTGGGTTGTTGTTTGTGTGTATTTCCAAACTCTTGCTATTTACGGCACTCGTAGAGGCATCTATAGCAGAGGGAAGGGTGAACGTCTTTCCAGCGCTCGTAGAGGCTTTCTGGAGCTGGATCTTCCGCCCTGTACTATGTTTGTATAGTGATGGGGCTTAGAAGTTTGTGATCACTGCAATGCTTAACAAAAAATTGAAGCTTAAGTTTTTATTGATAAGGTAAGCACAATGTTGGAGGGCGAAAGGGAAAGCCCTGTTTATACTAAAGGAAAAACAAAAATAAATGCTGATAAACTGCTTAAGCAAGGAAGGGGTTCTTTTCTTCCTCTGGCTTCTTCACCATGTTAGGAGTAGCCGCGGCGTTGTTGATTTCACCAGGGGTTTGAGCAGTGACTGCCAGCGTCTTGCTATTTTCTATGTCTTCTGCATCATCAACTGCCGAACCTTTGACTGCCGAAGCTTTTGTTGCCAAAGCTCCTGCTGCTGAGGCTTCTGCTGTCGAGGCTTTAAGAGCAAGGTCGGCTGGCTTCTTTTTGCTTCACCTCTCATCCTTTTCTTCCTTGATTTCACGCAGCAACAACTTAGGTGGAGGCTTAATAAATTCTAGCTTGCTCCCAAACTTCGCCGCGATCCTCTGGAAATCACGGTCGCAATTGTCGGAGCGCGAAAAACTTCCATGGACTGTGATGTTTGTCCCTTTGTTGCTAGGCATCTTCAGCTTGAGATAAGCATAGTGCGGCACGGCCATGAACTTGGCGTAGGCTGGTCTCCCGAGTATGGCGTGATACTGTGACTCCTAGTTCACTACCTCAAACTCGATCTTTTCCTTCCTGAAATTGTCGGATCTGCCGAAGACAACGTTCAGATAAACTAGCAGGACGGCCCTCGCAAATGCGAGGGCATCATCTTATGTTTACTGAAAATCCTACGCCAATATTTTCCGTTCACATGAGATGTAGTTACGGATACGATCGTAAGTGTGCATTTTCGACGGCGTTGTAACTATGGCTAAGAATTATGAAAACATCATTATTTCATTTTTTACCGGAAATCTATTGATGGTTTCTCAACAACTTGAACTTACATCTTTGGACTTGTGAGGACCTCGGTGTAATTAGTATGGAAGATATCGACTACGTTACTTGTATGTGTCATGATATAGAGGTAAACATGTGGTTCCTTCTTATAAGCTTTGTTAGATTTTCATTCATGAAGATATTTGGTAGCTTGCATGGAAAATATTGTAATCATCTTCAATTCTGCAAAAAAGAAATAGTCGTAAAGAAATTTGTGATTTTGCACATAGCTAAAAAATGTACTATGAATGACTGATATATTTATTTTTGGGACTGGATACATGGAAATCATATTTGGACATTATCACAAAAGTAACGTCACAATTTTGGATATTTTCAGTATCTTAAAATTGCAATACAATTATTTGCTAAAGATGCACTTTGGAAGACTGCGCCTAAAAGTTAAGTTTTAGGGATCTAGATAAAATATTTAGAAAACACTATTTGTACGAAGCGGATGTAGCGTACACGTCTGGCATTGCCATCAGACAAATGGACGTGGCATACATGTCTAGTTGGACCTGTATAGATCACTCATGCATACGTATAATTTTAGGATGTATTTCTTAAGTATATGAAGAACTCATTGGATCCAATATATCTAGAATAAGGAAACATCTCGAGCTTTCTGGTGGTGTGAATGTGAGACGGTCAATTGTATTTGCTTGCAATTAGAAATTACCGACCACAAGTCAGATATTCGATAATTAAACATTTGGAATCTAGAGCTAGTAAATTGTTTCAATAGAATTAAATTATTCGCTTAAGCATTGGGTACATATTTATGTGTCATAAATATTTTTTTAGTAAGTCACGCAACAAAAAAAATGATTCTATCACACATGCAATTGTAATTTATGTTTTTTCCTAAAATACAAAACACATGCCTTTTCTGTTCTTGCCAATAATGATGCGTCCATTTTTATTCTAACATACATTTTATTTGAACTCCAAATTGTCCATGTAAATATATTTTTGAACCACTCTTAAAATGTGTGCTCTCTCGAGTTCATAACATGCACATACCTCCTATCTTCAGGGCATCTATGGTGTTTCTATTGTTTAAAAAAACTATGGTGTGTTTACTTATGTTCTAACACATATTATTTCTACTCCATTTTTTCTAGTATGTTTTATATTATTTTTGTTTTCACTCTTAAGTGTGTGCTCTCTCAAGTTCACCAAGTCTTGTCACTCTAGATATTGGGAATGCCTACAAATCATCAAATTTAAACACTGAGATCTGGTGGCATACTACCGTTCCTTCAGATGTTGGTTATTGGCTAGAAAATGTTGTTCTAGAAATTAATTTACTGCCACGTAATAAATACTTTCTAGTATAGCACGCCTTTCAAGTTTTATATTTTCTAGTACTACCACTAAGTTAGTTTTAGAGACAAATGTAGCGCCATTTCTTTCTTTATATGTTTCCGAATTCTAAAATATTCTCTCTACGAACTGTAAGGCAGCGAGTTTTATACTCCCTCCGATCCGTAATAGGTCAAATTTGAAATAAGCCCACATCACTTATTATGACTTGCATGGAGTAGAATGTTTACTGATGAGTAATTATTATGTGGCAACAATTTTTTTAAGGATGGACCACCAATATTTGTTAGCATGAAACAGCTTAGACTTGAAAATAATTCTAAATTCTACTATATATGCTATGATTAATTAAAATTAAAGTTGCATGCAGATGCGTTTCATGCATCAATACTGCTATATGCATGTGTATACATACCTGATCTTATCTTAAGTTGCTAGTTAGGTCTTCCATCGATCCTTTGTAATCCATGCATGCTACGCAGCTAATTATCCATCCAGCCGATGGCATGAGGTCATACGTAGATCCATATGGCGCCTGATGCAGTGATGCTGGACCAGGAGAGAAAACATAATAATTACTCTCATCAGTAAACATTCTACTCCATGCATCAGACAAATGGACGTGGCATACATGTCTAGTTGGACCTGTATAGATCACTCATGCATACATATAATTTTAGGATGTATTTCTTAAGTATATGAAGAACTCATTGGATCCAATATATCTAGAATAAGGAAACATCTCGAGCTTTCTGGTGGTGTGAATGTGAGACGGTCAATTGTATTTGCTTGCAATTAGAAATTACCGACCACAAGTCAGATATTCGATAATTAAACATTTGGAATCTAGAGCTAGTAAATTGTTTCAATAGAATTAAATTATTCGCTTAAGCATTGGGTACATATTTATGTGTCATAAATATTTTTTTAGTAAGTCACGCAACAAAAAAAATGATTCTATCACACATGCAATTGTAATTTATGTTTTTTCCTAAAATACAAAACACATGCCTTTTCTGTTCTTGCCAATAATGATGCGTCCATTTTTATTCTAACATACATTTTATTTGAACTCCAAATTGTCCATGTAAATATATTTTTGAACCACTCTTAAAATGTGTGCTCTCTCGAGTTCATAACATGCACATACCTCCTATCTTCAGGGAATCTATGGTGTTTCTATTGTTTAAAAAAACTATGGTGTGTTTACTTATGTTCTAACACATATTATTTCTACTCCATTTTTTCTAGTATGTTTTATATTATTTTTGTTTTCACTCTTAAGTGTGTGCTCTCTCAAGTTCACCAAGTCTTGTCACTCTAGATATTGGGAATGCCTACAAATCATCAAATTTAAACACTGAGATCTGGTGGCATACTACCGTTCCTTCAGATGTTGGTTATTGGCTAGAAAATGTTGTTCTAGAAATTAATTTACTGCCACGTAATAAATACTTTCTAGTATAGCACGCCTTTCAAGTTTTATATTTTCTAGTACTACCACTAAGTTAGTTTTAGAGACAAATGTAGCGCCATTTCTTTCTTTATATGTTTCCGAATTCTAAAATATTCTCTCTACGAACTGTAAGGCAGCGAGTTTTATACTCCCTCCGATCCGTAATAGGTCAAATTTGAAATAAGCCCACATCACTTATTATGACTTGCATGGAGTAGAATGTTTACTGATGAGTAATTATTATGTGGCAACAATTTTTTTAAGGATGGACCACCAATATTTGTTAGCATGAAACAGCTTAGACTTGAAAATAATTCTAAATTCTACTATATATGCTATGATTAATTAAAATTAAAGTTGCATGCAGATGCGTTTCATGCATCAATACTGCTATATGCATGTGTATACATACCTGATCTTATCTTAAGTTGCTAGTTAGGTCTTCCATCGATCCTTTGTAATCCATGCATGCTACGCAGCTAATTATCCATCCAGCCGATGGCATGAGGTCATACGTAGATCCATATGGCGCCTGATGCAGTGATGCTGGACCAGGAGAGAAAACATAATAATTACTCTCATCAGTAAACATTCTACTCCATGCATCAGACAAATGGACGTGGCATACATGTCTAGTTGGACCTGTATAGATCACTCATGCATACGTATAATTTTAGGATGTATTTCTTAAGTATATGAAGAACTCATTGGATCCAATATATCTAGAATAAGGAAACATCTCGAGCTTTCTGGTGGTGTGAATGTGAGACGGTCAATTGTATTTGCTTGCAATTAGAAATTACCGACCACAAGTCAGATATTCGATAATTAAACATTTGGAATCTAGAGCTAGTAAATTGTTTCAATAGAATTAAATTATTCGCTTAAGCATTGGGTACATATTTATGTGTCATAAATATTTTTTTAGTAAGTCACGCAACAAAAAAAATGATTCTATCACACATGCAATTGTAATTTATGTTTTTTCCTAAAATACAAAACACATGCCTTTTCTGTTCTTGCCAATAATGATGCGTCCATTTTTATTCTAACATACATTTTATTTGAACTCCAAATTGTCCATGTAAATATATTTTTGAACCACTCTTAAAATGTGTGCTCTCTCGAGTTCATAACATGCACATACCTCCTATCTTCAGGGCATCTATGGTGTTTCTATTGTTTAAAAAAACTATGGTGTGTTTACTTATGTTCTAACACATATTATTTCTACTCCATTTTTTCTACTAACGTATGTTTTATATTATTTTTGTTTTCACTCTTAAGTGTGTGCTCTCTCAAGTTCACCAAGTCTTGTCACTCTAGATATTGGGAATGCCTACAAATCATCAAATTTAAACACTGAGATCTGGTGGCATACTACCGTTCCTTCAGATGTTGGTTATTGGCTAGAAAATGTTGTTCTAGAAATTAATTTACTGCCACGTAATAAATACTTTCTAGTATAGCATGCCTTTCAAGTTTTATATTTTCTAGTACTACCACTAAGTTAGTTTTAGAGACAAATGTAGCGCCATTTCTTTCTTTATATGTTTCCGAATTCTAAAATATTCTCTCTACGAACTGTAAGGCAGCGAGTTTTATACTCCCTCCGATCCGTAATAGGTCAAATTTGAAATAAGCCCACATCACTTATTATGACTTGCATGGAGTAGAATGTTTACTGATGAGTAATTATTATGTGGCAACAATTTTTTTAAGGATGGACCACCAATATTTGTTAGCATGAAACAGCTTAGACTTGAAAATAATTCTAAATTCTACTATATATGCTATGATTAATTAAAATTAAAGTTGCATGCAGATGCGTTTCATGCATCAATACTGCTATATGCATGTGTATACATACCTGATCTTATCTTAAGTTGCTAGTTAGGTCTTCCATCGATCCTTTGTAATCCATGCATGCTACGCAGCTAATTATCCATCCAGCCGATGGCATGAGGTCATAGGTAGATCCATATGGCGCCTGATGCA
Source organism: Lolium multiflorum (assembly GCA_030979885.1). Taxonomy (NCBI): domain Eukaryota; kingdom Viridiplantae; phylum Streptophyta; class Magnoliopsida; order Poales; family Poaceae; genus Lolium; species Lolium multiflorum. The sequence continues at coordinate 68,997,708 of CM061748.1, read as the reverse complement.
GTGATGCTGGACCAGGAGAGAAAACATAATAATTACTCTCATCAGTAAACATTCTACTCCATGCATTGCTGGTCCTTTTGTTTCGATAAAATGAGGGAATGTTGGCAACTCGATTATGGTGAGGAGAGAAAATGATAATTAGCGTGATGTAGGGTCGAGCAAAAACCACGCGTCTCTGCTGCTCGGCGGCGCTGGCAGGCTTTGTATATGAGGCAATTTATGTCATCGATCGGACGGTCTTGCATGGCTGAATTGCTTATGCATGCCCCGCAGCAGCACCCGATCAGTGCATCCAAAGCTGCCGCCATGCTTCTCTTCCGTGCTCGCCATAGACGCATGCTTCCCGAGCCGTCTCACAGAATCGTAGCACTGCTCGCCAGCACGCACACGTCCACCTCGCGCTGCACCTTCCTCTCCAACAATCTCCGCTTCCGTCGCCTCAAGCCGACCGCCCTCGCCTCGCTCGCATCCGTCTTCCGCTGTCCATCGATCTCTCCGCCACAGGCGACCATGACGGTGGTCGCCGCCGACATCATCATGGACAACCTTGCAGCACTGCTCGCCAGCACGTGCCTCACGTTGCACCCTCCTTTCCTGCAATCTCCGCTTCCGTCGCCTCAAGCCGACCACTTCTCCTCGCCTTGGTCGCCTCCGTCCTCCGCTGTCCATCGATCTCTCCGCCACAGGCGACCGTGGCGGCAGTCGCCGCCGTCCGCCGACATCGTCGCTCGCAGCTGGTGCCCCGTCAACTTGCTTCTTCCCTGACACCGCTGTCCGCCCGTTCCAGTCTCTCCGCCACCAAGTCCCAGCTTTCGTAGACACCATGGATATATCCTCCGCGACCTCCGCTCCAAGACGTCCGAGGCCGACAGGCAGCCAAGCACATTCCCACGATGTACCAATGAATCTGCGTTGTGCAAAGCCATACCTATCCCCGCCTTAGCATGGATCAAAACTGTGTGCGCCTTCACTTCTTCAACATCGGCCATCTATGAGGAAAGATCAAATTTGATCACGCTCATGCTTATGCATGGATTGGAGACCTGGCAGACCAACTGGAGACGTTGGTGGCCGCATCATGCTTGGAAACATGTCACAGGATATCAACCCAAATACGTCACATCTGCAGCGTGCTAGAACAGAAGAAATACGGCGGCGGCGGCAGCTGAGTGCGTGACGGCGTGTTAGGTTATTTCTCTTGAGAAGATCTTTTTATTAGGGGCTCAAGAGGTACGTGGTACACTATTTAATTAGGGGCAGTGGTGGGTAATTTATGTAATCTTTATTGTCAATGGGCAATTCCTAAAATCCACCGGTTGTCATTGCCTAGCTATTTAAATTAATGGCCAGATGTTTCTAATTATTGTGGGATTTTCTAGTTAATTCTCTAATTTCTGGTTAGCCCGTAATGCACTTTTAATATATAATAGATTCTTCCAAGGGAATAACCTGGTTCAGTTGGCAAAATCCCATGGAAGCAGGTGTCTGTCTCTTCCAGCATTCCCATGGTGATCCCCATACTCTTAATCGTGTCGACGAAAATCAGGTTTAACCCACTCCCCCCATCCATAAAGACTTTGTTCATCTTGAATCCCCCTATCTGTGCCTCAACTACCAGGGCAGCATGTTCTGGTTTTGGTATGGTCATCGGGTGGTCTTCTCGACTGAACGTAATGTTCTGAGAGGACCACTCGACATACTCAGCGATGTTTGCCATGATGCTTTCGGCCAGATTAATTTCTCGAGTGAGCTTCTTCATCTCTCTTCTCGAGACGCCTGTCTTGTGGATCATGCTCATCTTCCCACGTGGTGGTGGGAATGTCTCGTTGGGTTGATGAGGTTGGGCCTGCTGGACTTGGTGCTGTGGTGGAGGTGGAGGAGGAGGTGGTAACGGTTGCTGTCCTGACTGCTGGATGAGTTTATGCATGTCAAGGAACTGTCGACAATCCCTGAGAAGGTGACTTGACTTCGTTTTGCCGTCCTTGGAGTCGACATACGAGTGCAAGTAACGGGGGCGTTGATCTGTTCAGCATAGGGTAACTCGGGAGCCCTCTGTTGCCGTGGTTTATAATTGCCGCGGTTTCCGAGTTGTTTCGGTCGCCGTCTTGTCGATCATCTCTTCTTTCATCATACCGATCATCATGTCGGGAGTATCCTGCGGCTACCGATTGTTGTCGTCGTAGTTGCGATTTTTCCTCCTTTTGTTCCGATCCCTTCGGCTGCCCGAGTCGTGTTTTGGCTGGTCATCGTCTTCGTCATCGCGCTGTCGTGGTCTTCGCACGTTGTCCTCGCCATCAGCCCAACTGTTGGCGATTTCCATCAGCTTGGTGATGGTTTTGGCTTTTGCGTCCAAGTTCTTCTATGTAACTTTCGCGCCGGACATCGCCGAAAGCGTCGATTGCTCTGTCTACGATACATCTTCGGCAGCGCTTAGGAGTTTGGTAAACCTCCCTATGTAAGAGCGCATCGACTCCTTCGCTTTGGCCGGCAGTTGCGTAACTCTCGATCCCGACAGTCTTTTATATGTTGCAAGTTAGCAATGAAGGCATCTACCAGGTCGTCCCATGACTTGATAGAACCTTTCGGCAGTCCTCTTAACCAGGCCCGTGCCGAGTCCTTTAAGTAGAGCTGTAGGAACTGCATTGCTGCTATCTGGTTCACTGTGCGAATCACACTGCAGTAATCGTCTATCCAGATCTTGGTTCCCGCTGCCCGTCATACTTGGCAGCGTCGGTGGGAGTAGGCTTGAATTTTTTGGGTGGCATCGACTCGCGGATTTTGTAACTCAAGCAATCGGTTCCCCTTAGTTCACCATCGTACTCTTGATCCTCGTCTGAGGAATCGCTGTCGTCATCCTTCCTGGCGGCGCGTCGTTGTCTTGCTTTATCGATTCGGCTCTAGGTGATTTCATCCCGAGCATCTCTCGCCCGATGTTTCGAACCACTGGCCTGTGCCGTGGTTTTCTCCTTCTGCGGGACTAGATTGTTTCCCAATATGGCGAGGCTTTCTAGGGCACCGCGATGAGCTTGCGCCATGGATCCTTCGGGGCGTTGGTTGATGAGGTACGCGGCGAGATTGGTCGTTGCTCCCGCAACGTTCTTCGGCCGTGGCATGCCCGCGTATCCGTGGTCATGAAAGATTTGATCAGATTCGACGTTATTTCTCTGGCATCGTCTTCTGAGAGCCTGGATATCCTTGATCGATGTTTTCCCGCCCCAAGAGAACTTCGGGAGCGCTTCCTTGTGAAGCTCTCCGCCGCTCGCTGGATCGTTCTGCCGCGGATAGTCGTCTCTCGAGCGTGGCTTGCTCTCTCGACAGTGCTCCCGGTTTTTCTCTAGTATAGAGCGGTATGCATTTAGGGTTCCAACCGAGGTTCCTGCAGGGAGCGGGGTGTTGTTGAGCACGGCTGTCCTAGCCGCAGCCCATTCTTCGTCCGCGATGGTGTAGTCGCTGTCGCGATTACTAGCGCTATTTTCGAAGCTCGCCCTTCTGCTGGAACGAGGCGTGCGGTCTCCGTCTCCTCCGTGCCTTGTATTTCCTGTGTTGTTGGCGACGTAGACCTGATGGTGTGCTGTTCTTCGGGTGGTTCTCGGACGATGCTGCCGACGCTGTCTTCCCGACGAGTATCGGCATTGCGATGAACGGTGTGTCGCTTGATCCCAAACCGTGCCCGCGTCGCAGTTTGAGCAGTAGTAGGAGGTTAGTTCTGAAGTCATGGGTTCGTCGGATCCCACCGACATTGAGGACGGTGAACGGGGAGTCGAAGGCGCGGGCGAGCCCATCGACTCTGCCAGGCCAGCCATAGATCGGACGATGACGACGCACTAGGACTCATTGATCCGGAGGTGGGTGACTCTAGCAGCTGGAGGATTCCCTCCGCGTTGACGTTGTAGTGGACGCTGCCAATGGTCATCTCCATGTTTCCTTGCAGATCTGAGAAGTTCGAGCGAGAAGAATCGCTATGCGGGGTAAACTCGTAGGAGCCGAATCGGATCGGACTTCCCAGAGCTGGTGATGGCGGGGCCGATGAAGATGTCGACGACATGATCAGATCTGCCGATGACTGATCTGGTGCCCGCAGGTTTCCCACGACGGCGCCAATTGTCTGGGTGTTCCTCGACAATGTCCTCCGATTGGGACTTAGGGTTGATGGAATCCTAAGCCGATACGAGGCATCGGTATACGACAAACGGGGGAGCGATTTACCCAGGTTCGGGCCCTCGATGAGGTAAAACCCTTACGTCCTGCTTGTCTGTTCTTGATTATGAAGAAAATAGTGTTACAATGGGGTGCCGAATAGTTCGGCTGTGATCTCGTCGAGATAGCTAATTGCTAGGGTAACCTAGTTCTAAGCTCCTGTTGGCTAAGATCGCTAAGATTGGTTGTCCCTCGATAGCCCCTCTCCTGGCCTCTATATAGGTGGCCAGGTCCCGAGAGGTTTAATCGAGTACGAGTAGGTTTACAATAGATCTATCTCTAATATTTCCTTCTTCGGCTCTTTCCGTGTCTTGTACTTCAAGTAATCTTTCACCGCACCGTCCTAGTGGCCCATCTTGTCTTCGAGTACCTTCATGGGCCTCCACCTGGGCCGTATAGGGTAGAGCAATAGTGGTTACCTGAAGGGTAATGCCCACGTCAACGCGTATATCCTTCAAGCCCATCTTCACTTACGGCCCATCTCCTGATTTGGCCAAAATCTGGTGATAACACATGCCCCCCTGGTTTTGGCAATGATAATTTCAAAACCACTCTGGTTTTTTTTCTTCGAGGGGTCGTGTCGTGGGAGCAGAACCGTCGCAGATTCTTCATCATGATGCCTTGCCTTCTCAACTTCTCTGCACGATTTGACAGTTGTGGCACCACATCCTCGAAAACTGCTTGAGCATTAAATCTCCGCTATATCCCCTATTATTTAGCCACATCTTGCAGTTCCCTTCGCATTAGCACTCCAAAAACCCTCCTCTGCCATCATGTCTTCTTCTTCTTCTTCCTCCTCCGCTTCATCGGGTCTTTCCGTCCAATCCTCCCCCTCCGCGAGCCGACGCCGGAGTGGGTCCCAATGGCGGACCACGTTCGCCGCGCCCTAGAAGACGGAGACGAGGCCAGCCACGACTTCTCCATCCGGTCCGAGGACGACAAGTCCTCGACCGACGGGAGCTTCCTCGCCGACGGGGGAACGGAGGAGGAGAGCGATGACGATCGCTTCTCCTGGGAGGACTTCACCTCCTTCGAGGAGGAGGAGGAGGAGGAAGAGGAGAGGAGGACGAAACCTCCTCCGACGAGCCGCCGGCCAAGCGCCTCCTGGCCTGGCCCCGCGACTTCGACATCGACGACGACGCTGACGAGGAGGATGAGGACAACGAGGGCCCTGCCGGCGGCCGCGGCAGCAGCGACGACGAGCCCGCTAGGAGAAGTGCTGACAGCGGCGACGACGGCGACGACGAGGGCATCGACGGCCCATAGATAGGATTCTTAGCATAGGACCAGTAGTAGTAGATGGGGCAATGTATCGCCCGGTTCTTCCTTTTGAGAGCAATCAGCTCTTCTATGTAAGAACTCCCATTATTAATGAAGAACTCCCTTTGCCATGAAGAACTTCTTTTGATTTTGCCGATTTCCTTTATGCTAAATTAGCTGATTTCCCCTCATGCTGACTTTGCCGATTTATCAACCTGGTCAATGCTCAATGAGCCGATGGCCACGCATCAGTCCTTCATGATAAATTGCGAGGCAGGTCAATTCAGCTATCCCCAAATTTCCAATCGAACAGGTCCAACCCACAGCCGCGTGAATTCCAGGTTTTGGGCTCCAAATCACCTGAGCGTGCTGTTGGATTTAACGGCAAAAACTCCCGAATTAATGCCTTCAGTAGAGCTCTAGGACCGTTGCTGAAACACTTTGGCGCTGAAGCTGATACTCCTGTAGAACAGGTACCATTTGCCCACAACTTTCCTTGTGATGCTCTGTTTCTTCGCAGCAACAAGATGGGCCAGAGCCTATCAATGATGATGGCTCCCTCTTCAAATTCCTCCCACCAGTATCTGGTGGTTCTCTTCTGCAAGAACTCACCACCTTTTGAAAAGGTTGTAATGCAGAGCCAGCCGATTCCAACAAAATCGGCTCCCAAGAGCAAAGAATCTTCAGGGCCAGCTGTCCCCCGAGCCTCAGTCAGGGCGAGAATAGCAGTGAGAAAGGTGGCTGCCAGGAAAACTTTGAATGGGAAAACACCCTTCTAGGCTTTAGTAGCATGTTAAGTTCAGCTCTTGTAGACCTCTACTGAAGATAATACCAGCGAGGAGACGCAGTCCAGCCGACGAGGCTCGGCTCGGGCACTTCGAAGACACCACGTAAAACCAACCAGATGTGCCACCATCGGCTTCCAAGAAAAGGTCAGCCCGAACCTGCTGCCCCTTCAGCTCCCATCAAAACAGGGCACCATCTTTGGTGACGGCATTGTGCTTTGCTGCTCAGATCGGCTCACCATCTTTTTCTTGAAGACTGATGAAGCTTCCAATGGGGATGCTGATGAAGTTCTGATGCCCTCCACACCTTTGGACGCAACAATCTCTAAAGGTGACATCGACTAAGTCGCCACCTTGGCCAAACTCCAGGCAAAAATGCCACAGCCGATTGTATCGTAGTCGGCTGTTCCCATGGTCCTAGGAGAGGTATGCTTCCTTTGTTGGGCTCGCCCTTACCCTGATCTGCATGCTTATGTTGCTCTTGTTGTCTGTCAGGGTTGCCAACCCCTCCACAGCATGTGATGAACCAAGTCCCAACATCATCGCTGCCCAACTCCAACGCCTCAAAGTTCTGCTTTCTTCACCCACTGAGACATTGATCGAAACTATGAGGAACTATGAAATCCTTGAAGAAATCCAGCCCCACGTCCCAGTGACACTGCAGTTGAAGCTCCGGCCAGTCGACGTTGCAGTTCAAACTCAGTGGCGTTGCAGTTCAAACTCTGTAATTCTAGAGTCGATGGCTGTGCATCGGCTTTTTTATTCTTAAGTCGATGGCTATGCATCGGCTATGCATAAAAATTTTCTATTTTCGATTTTTTTATTAGCCGATCGATTTCATGAATCGGCTCCTCCTGGGTACATACTTCGTGGCCTTGTATCTTCTCTGTGTGTATGCCCCCGAGCCGAATCCTTCAAGTGATTGAAGATATCGGCTTTTCAGCCAACTATAAGCCTTTCACATCACTCACCATGCTAAATAGCACAGCGACTAGCAAATGTGGTGAGAATGTATTTTGGCCGATTGCTGGAATCGGCCTCCTTGCAGCGTACGCCAAGTAAAGGTATCTACTCTTCCCGTCCATCGATGTCGTAACCCATTCCCCGCTTCCCATCGCTCGCTAAATCAATGCCGAACACAGGTATGGGCATGGTGAGGTTAATTTTGGCCGATTGCTAGAATCGGCCTCCTTTTTCATTGCAATGTTTACGAGGGTTCACAACTTTTTGGTTCTCCGCTATGGCTACGTGACATGCTTGAGGTGAGATCCTTGCTTTTTATTTTTGGGGATCGCAGGGATCGGCCTTGCCACGTACGTCCATAGACTCGGAACTTGCTACTCTGTCAGGCCGGTGGATAAGACCAGCCTCACCCCGTTTTTGAAGCTTCGATGCGCTCACACGTCTGTGCTGATTCCAGAGAGCGCTCTTGGTCGTTTGCTTCCCAGATGTTCATGGCGGCCAAAGAGATTTCGACCGAATCGTCTGCATGAACAACCTCCACTTCATCTCCATCCCATTGTATGATGCACCGATGCATTGTGGATGGAATGCAACAGTTAGCGTGGATCCAATCCCTTCCTAGCAGACAGCATAAGTGCTCTTGCCGTCGACGATGAAGAATGACGTAGGGATGGTCTTTCGGCAGTTAAGTCCACGTTTAGAACACCCTTGGCTTCGACGCTTGGTCGTTGAAATCGCTTAGCGTGACGTTGGTTTTGATCGGATCTTCATTGAACGTCCCAAACGTCGTAACATGGAGTACGGCATTATGTTGATGCTGCTCCCGTGTCAACCACATCTTGCCGATAGGTTGCCCATTGATATAACCTTTCAGGTATAGGGCTTTCGATGCCTGCTCCTCTCTCGTGGCTTCTCAAAGATGACTGCCGCGGGCCGCAATCAAACTGTGCCACCGACACTTCCTCGTCTCTTGGAGCACAAAACTCGACGGAAGGATGAACACCATGTTTGTATCAGCCGATGCCTCGCATCGGCTTTTGTCCGCTTGCGTCGCCATACTTTCTTCGTGGCCGTGCCTCGTCTCCAATGTTTGTTGAATTTTCACGGCCAGATCGGGCCGTGCTTTCCTCAACGTGTACAGGTACTGCGCCTCGGCTTCCTCCAAGTTACGTAGCCGTTGCACTCTACGCTTCTGGGAGTGGCTGAGTCCATCAGGGCACCCTGGCCGGTGATATCTATCTTCTTCCTCTGACTCCTCGAAGTCTCCATCTTGAGATGACTCAGCTCGTTTTTTCTGAGGTGGGAGAGGTCCTAGACGCTTGAACACCGAAACTTCATTTGTTCCCTTCCTCTTCTCGTTTACATTCGGCAGCTCGATTGTAGGCAATCGGCTCATTCCTGAGTCCCAGCAGTGTTTGAAGAAAGGACATTTCCAATGCCTATCCATGTCCTCTTGCTCTCTTGACCTCCCTCTAGCGTGACACTCATACCCTTCGTATCGACGGTATCTCCGTCCGCATCGCACCGACGATATCTATCATCGTCTACGTCGTAGCGCCGACGTCGGTCATACGCTGCTCATATTTGTTGAGGAGGTGCGCGGAAAGTGGTCGTTGATACCGCACGCTTCTCACCTCTTCCTCGATCAGGTACCGTCATCATGTCGGGCGGCCGCGTGGATCGGCCTCCTCTTTATCTTTGCCACGGAGTGACCGCTCTCTGCTTATCCTTGCTATGGCGATCCGCAAGCCCTGCCATGTTGATATCAAAAGAGAAACCTGGCTCGCGATGCAGTGACCGAGATCCACCATGTTGACGTCGGAAACGGATTCGTATCAACTCTCATGGCAAACTGACCGAAGAGTAATCGGCCTTGTTCTATCGCCATTTGAATCTGTCCGCGCAAGACTTTGCAGTCATTGGTGGCATGAGTGAACGTGTGATGCCATTTGCGTATGGCCTGCCGTTCATCTCTTGTAACGTGGGGATTTTGTGGCCTTCGGGTAACTTCATCTGTTTTTCCTTTAGCAAAAATCAAAAATCTGCTCCGTTTTGCTTAAATCAAAGTCAAACCCTTTTGCCCCTGGTTGTTTCACCCACTTGCAGGACACGGGCTTTGCCCCCGAGTCCATTAGCGACTTCCCGATCTTCTGCCAATCTTCATCTTCTCCCGTCTCGATCAGGGCGACGCGCTTGAACTTGTCCTGGTACAATTCGGGTGGCGTTGTTCATACGATGTCAATTTCTGAACCATATGCGCCTGAATTGTAGTCCGCTTGGAAGGTCACATCCTTGAGCGGCGCTGACAGGCTGCTATCGCCAGCTCGACTGCTTCCTTCTGATAAACGAACCGAATAACATCGGTTCCGACGGACCTGAAGCGCTGAATGTATTCAGACACCGTCTTCCTCGCCTCGCCGAACCGTGTGTCGATCGGCAATGCGCCGTAGCTTCGAATGATACGTATGTGGAACTGCTCTTCCACTGCTTCCACGTTCGAACCGAATCTGGTGGCAACGAGGTGTACCACCCGAAGGCCGGACCCGTGAGAGATTGCAAAGAACCTCACACGCAGCTCGTCGAAGCTGAGACCATGCCCAACGTGCCAAATATCGGCTCACGTGCTCAATTGAGCTGGTTCCTTCGATCCACTGAATTTTGTGAAGTCGGGAGCCGATACTTAGGCGGTAGTGGGATTAGGTCATACTCGTTGGGATACGGCTTGGAATAGCCGATCATTCTCTTCTTCGGCAGATACCGAACCGGTCTCTCAAGATTGCAGTAATCTGATCCACCGTAGGAGCTGCAGAGGTTGGGCTTTCATGAGTTGTTCCTGGCATATTTGGCTAGCCACGCCGTTTTCTCAGCATCTACTCCGAACTGCCTCCCGCTGTGGTAATCCCTCCGTGTGGCAGTCCCTCCTGCGTAACCGGCTCATCCAGTTGTTGCACCGGCACGTATGTGCACACATATCCATGCGGATCTCCTTGGGCGGCTCATACAGAAATTGGTCGCCAGATCACCTCCAACCTTGTAGACGACGTACGCCGGTGAACCTTGTTGCTGTGGAGCTGCCATCGTGTACGGCAGTGGTGGCCTGGTGTAGAACGGTATTTCTCCCGGTGAGTTCCTAGAGCAGGTCCCGACGGAGAATACCGACGCTTCATGATTTCTTGCACCACGTGAAGCGCAACACGCTCCAAAGTGTTCACCAGGCTCTCGAATGCCGATGTAGAGAATGAGCAACGGCATAGTTAATTTCCTGTCGCAGGGCTCTGGTACGTTCCTCCGAAGGGAGAGATAGATCTAGTCCCTCTAACGCGCCTTCGGGTTGGAACCCTTTGAACTTGATGCCGTGCGAACGGGTCTTTCAAAAGAGCCGATGAGATCGGCAAGATGGCCTTGAGATCATCATATTTCTTATTGTGCTCAGCAGGCAAATCTTCGTACTTGATCGGTGCTTCCGCCATCTCGGATGTTGACGTGGATGTTGCGGAAGATGGTCCCATCGGGCGTGCCAGAATGTGTTGCCTGCCAAAACCCACCGGCGAGCAGTGGTTAAGCAACACGAAGAGCCGGAGGCTTCCAAGACTGCAGGGGGCCCTGGTCCCTCGACGTCGTCCCGCAAATGTTCCGGCACACGTCCCGGCGGTTGCAAGCGTGCCACCTGACCTATACCTGGTCAGGAAGGTGTTGAATTGCTTCGATTAGTTTCGCATGCGTACACGTAAACATTAAATACGAGCCCTATCGGCTCTCAGTTGCCCCGTGGATCGGCTCAAAGAGCCGATCGCCCCATGGCTTACGTCGGGTTAACGATGACATGGGGCTCCTGCTTGATCAATATAAAGTTAATCTAATCTACGACGCTTTAGGGTTTTCACCACATGATCGGAACATCCTTCGCGTAGTTGAGCCTAATAGACACGAAAGATAATGGAAAACTAACCCTAAAAGAGGCCTAAAAACCAACGTTAAGTTAATTCCCGGAACATCCCTCTTAGGACTAACAAACCATACCTTACGTACTACCGGATCGTTCAACCCGTTTGCAAGGCCTAACCATACAGATATTAAACCAATCCTTGAAGAATCAAGGAGCAACTATAACAGATTGGATCTACTAAATAACGAACAAGCAAGGTGCTTTCCTTATACCTAGGTAGGTATAAGGGCAGCTAGATATCGAGGGGCAGCATAGCTAAGCAAGCATGTATAAGAAAAACATCCATGCAAGCCCCAAAACATCTATGATAAATAGTGCTACTCGCCATCAACAACGCTTCAGCACGAGCAACACAAGGTAAACGAATAAACGCACGCTGCCAAGATCGCAAGATGCGATCTAGGCAGCATGATGCTTACCCGGAAGAAACCCTCGAAGGAAGGGGTGGCGATGCGCCTGATTTGTGTTTGTTGTGAACGTGATTGTCCTCCTTTTCGATAACCCTAGATACATATTTATAGTCCAAGGGACTTTCTAATTCGGGCGTGCACCTAACCGTGCACGGGTTAAACTCTATCTTTTAATTCTAAACTAAGATGCGATCTACTATATTACAGATACACGGGCAATCTAGCCCAAACTCTTCGTGCAAGGCCGCTTCAAAGATGCTCCACGCGTATATCCTTCAAGCCCATCTTCACTTACGGCCCATCTCCTGATTTGGCCAAAATCTGGTGATAACAAAAGCATATGAGATGAATGGAGTGATCTGAACAAAAGATTGCTAACAAAGATAATGACTAAACAAATGAATCATATAGCAAAACTTTTCATGAATAGTACTTTCAAACAAGTATTAATAAGAGTTGCATAAGAGCTAACTCATAAGCAATAAATTCTAAGTAGAATGAATTGAAGCAACACAAAGGATGATTAAGTTTCAGCAATGCTTTCAACTTGTAACATGTATATCTCATGGATATTTGTCAACATAGAGTAATATAACAAGTGCAATAAGTAAACATGTAAGAATCAATGCACACAGTTAACACAAGTGTTTGCTTCTAAGATAGAAAGGAATGGGTAAACTGACTCAACATAAAGTAAAAGAATGGCCCTTCGCAGAGGGAAGCATTGATTACTATTTTTGTGCTAGAGCTTTTGTTTTTGAAAACATAGAAACAATTTTGTCAACGGTAGTAATAATTCATATGTGCTATGCATAATACTTCCTACAAGTTGCATGTCTCATGCATAGAGTACTAATAGTGCTCGCACCTTGTCCTACTTAGCTCGGAAGACACGAATTATCATCACATGACATATGTTTCAACCAAGTGTCACAAAGGGGTACCTCTATGCCGCCTGTACAAGTGTCTAAGGAGAAAGCACGCATTGGATTTCTCGCTTTTGATTATTCTCAACTTAGACATCCATACCGGGACAACATAAACAACAGATAATGGACTCCTTTTAATGCTTAAGCATTCAACAACAGTTAATATTCTCATAAGAGATTGAGGTTGTATGTCCAAACTGAAACTTCCACCATGATACATGGCTTTAGTTAGCGGCCCAATGTTCTTCTCTAACATATGCATACTCAAACCATTTGATCATGAAGTCGCACTTACTTCAGACAAGACGAACATGCATAGCATCTCACATGATATCCAACAAAGGTAAAGTTGATGGCGTCCCCAGAAACATGGTTACCGCTCAACAAGCAACTTATAAGAATTAAGACACATAACTACATATTCATCACCACAATAGTTTTTAAGCTATTTGTCCCATGAGCTATATATTGCAAAGATAAAGGAATGAAATTTTCAAGGTAGCACTCAAGTAATTTACTTTGGAATGGCAGAAAAATACCACATAATAGGTAGATATGGTGGACACAAATGGCATGGGTTTTGGCTCAAGGTGTTTGGATGCACGAGAAGCATTTCCTCTCAGTACAAGGTTTGGGCTATCAAGGTTTTTTGAAGCGAACACAAGTATGAACAGGTACAGCAAAACTCACACAAGAACATATTGCAAGCATTATAAGGCTCTACATTGTCTTCCTTGTTGTTCAAACACTTTACCCAAAAATATCTAGACTTAGAGAGAACAATCATGCAAACCAAATTAAACAAGCTCTACGGTAGTTCTTCATTAATAGATTAAACTACATGATGCAAGAGCTTAAACATGATCTATGAGAGCTCAAACAATTGCCAAATTTACCAAACCATATGCAGCATTTTCCGATTCCAACCAAATAGCAATTTAACGAAGCAATTTAGACTTCGCCATGAACATTAAAGCACAACTAAGAACACAAGTGTTCCATATGAAAAAGCGGAGCGTAATATCTCCAATATAAGGAATGATGGGATCCAACTTTATTCAAAACAAAAACAAAAATAAAAGCAAACCGACGCTCCAAGTAAAGAACATAGGATGTGATGGAATAAAAATATAGTTTCACTAGAAGTGACCTGATAATGTTGTCGATGAAGAAGGGGATGCCTTGGGCATCCCCAAGCTTAGATGCTTGAGTCTTCTTAAAATATGCAGGGATGAACCACCGGGGCATCCCAAGCTTAGATCTTTCACTCTTCTTGATCATAGTATATCATCCTCTTCTCTTGATCCTTGAAAACTTCCTTCACACAAACTTCAAGCAAACTCATTAGAGGGTTAGTGCATAACCAAAAATTCACATATTCAGAGGTGACACAATCATTCTAAACACTTCTGGACATTGCACAAAGCTTCTGAAAGTTAATGGAACAAAGAAACTCATTCAACATAGCAAACGCGGCAATGCGAAATAAAAGACAGAATCTGTCAAAACAGAACAGTCCGTAAAGATGAATCTGGCAGGGGCACTTAACTTGCTTAAATGGAAAAACTCAAAACTAATGAAAGTTGCGTACATATATGAGGATCATGCTCGTAATTTTGCAGATTTTTTAGATTTTTTTACAGAGACTTCTGCGAGAATTCGTGACAGACAGCAATGCTGTTTCTGCGCAGCGATCCAAATCTATTATCAACTTTAACATAGAAACTTTACTTGGCACAAAAACATGATAAGGAGAGGTTGCTACAGTAGTAAACAACTCCAAGACTCAACAATACAGTAAATAAAATGAAACATGGGTTATGTCCCAAGAAGTGCTTTTCTTTAACGCCTTTCAGCTAGGCGCAGAAAGTGCAAATCAAGTAACATCAAGAGAAGAAGCATCAACATCATAGCTTGTTCTAATAATAGAATCAAAAGGAAACTTCATTCTCTTTCTAGGGAAGTGTTCCATAACTTTCTTGAGAGGAAATTGATATTTAATATTACCTTCCCTCATATCAATAACAGCACCAACGGTTCGAAGAAAAGATCTTCCCAACACAATAGGACAAGATGCATTGCATTCGATATCCAAGACAACAAAATCAACGGGACAAGGTTATTATTAACCTTAATACGAACATTATCAATCCTCCCCAAAGGTTTCTTTTTAACATTATCGGCAAGATTAACATCCAAATAACAATTCTTCAATGGTGGCAAGTCAAGCATATCATAAATCTTCTTAGGCATAACAGAAATACTTGCACCAAGATCACATAAAGCATTACATTCAAAGTCATTGAATTTCATTTTAATGATGGGCTCCCAACCATCTTCTAACTTCCTAGGGATAGAAGCTTCAAGTTTTAATTTCTCTTCCCTAGCTTTAATGAGAGCATTTGTAATATGTTTTATAAAGGATAAATTTATAGCACTAGCATTGGGACTTCTAGCAAGTTTTTGTAAGAACTTTATAACTTCAGAGATATGACAATCATCAAAATCTAAACCATTATGTTCTACAGCAATGGAATCATTGTCACCAATATTTTGAAAAATTTCAGCAGTTTTATCACAAACAGCAGTTTCAGCAGTTTCAGGCAATTTTGTACGCTTTGCACTAGGAGTAGAAACATTGCCAACACCAATTATTTTACCATTGATAGTAGGAGGTGCAGCAACATGTGAAGAATTAACATTACTAGTGGTGGTAATAATCCATACTTCAGCTACATTATTCTTTTTCTTTTTCTTCTCTATCCCACCTAGCATGCAATTCATCCAACAATCTAATATTATCATTAATTCTAACTTGGATGGCATTTGTTTTAGCAAACCTAGCATCTTCAACTTTCTCAGCATAACTTTCAATTTTAAAAGATCAACATCAAGAGCAAGACTATCAACCTTAGAAGCAAGAACATCAATTTTACCAAGCTTTTCTTCAACAGTTTTATTAAAAGCAGTTTGTGTACTAATAAATTCTTTAAGCATCACTTCAAGACCAGAGGGTACACTCTTATTATTGTTGTAAGAATTACCATAAGAATTACCATAATTAGAAGGATATGGCCTATAGTTGTTGTTACCATAATTATTCCTATAAGCATTGTTGTTGAAATTATTATTCTTAATGAAATTCACATCAACATTTTCTTCTTGAGCAACCAATGAAGCTAAAGGAACATTATTAGGATCAATATGAGATTTACCATTTGCAAGCATAGACATAATAGCATCAATCTTATCACCCAAAGAAGAGGTTTCTTCAACATAATTTACCTTCTTACCTTGAGGAGTTCTTTCAGTGTGCCATTCAGAGTAATTGATCATCATATCATCAAGTAGCTTAGTCGCGGCGCCCAGAGTGATGGACATAAAAGTATCTCCAGCAGCTGAATCCAATAGGTTCCTTGAGGAAAAATTCAATCCTGCATAAATGGTTTGGATGATCATCCAAGTAGTCAGTCCATGGGTTGGGCAATTTTTACCAAAGATTTCATTCTCTCCCATGCTTGAGCAACATGTTCATTATCAAATTGTTTAAAATTCATTATGCTACTTCTCAAAGATATAATCTTAGCAGGAGGATAATATTTACTAATAAAAGCATCTTTACATTTAGTCCATGAATCAATACTATTTTTAGGCAAAGAAAGCAACCAATCTTTAGCTCTTCCTCTTAATGAGAAAGGAAACAATTTCAGTTTTATAATATCACCATGTATATCCTTATACTTTTGCATTTCACAAAGTTCAACAAAATTATTAAGATGGGCAGCAGCATCATCAGTACTAACACCAGAAAATTGCTCTCTCATAACAAGATTCAGTAAAGCAGGTTTAATTTCATAGAATTCTGCTGTAGTAGCAGGTGGAGCAATAGGAGTACATATAAAATCATTATTATTTGTGCTAGTGAAATCACACAACTTAGTATTTTCAGGAGTACCCATTATAACAGTAATAAAGTAAACTAGGCAAATAAAGTAAAGACAAGTAACTAATTTTTTGTGTGTTTTGATATTGAGCTAGTAAATAAGACAGTAAGTAAAGTAACTAATTTTTGTGTGTTTTTAATATGAAGCAAACAAGACAGTAAATAAAGTAAAGCAAGACAAAAACAAAGTAAAGAGATTAGAAGTGGGGACTCCCTTGTAGCGTGTCTTGATCTCCCCGGCAACGGCGCCAGAAAGAGCTTGATGCGCGTAGATGTACACGTCCGTTGGGAACCCCAAGAGGAAGGTGTGATGCGCACAGCAGCAAGTTTTCCCTCGTAAAGAAACCAAGGTTATCGAACCAGTAGGAGCCAAGAAGCACGTGAAGGTTGTTGGTGGAGGAATGTAGTGCGGCGCAACACCGAAACCGGCGCCAACGTGGAACCTGCACAACACAATCAAAGTACTTTGCCCCAACGTAACATGAGGTTGTCAATCTCACCGCTTGCTGAAAACAAAGGATTAAGCGTATCGAGTGGAAGATGGTGTTTGTTTGCAAAGAACAAGTAAAAACAGTAGAATGTATTCAGATGTAAAAGAATGGATCGGGGTCCACAGCTCACTAGAGGTGTCTCTCCAATAAGATAACTAACATGTCGGGTGAACAAATTACAAAGGCAATTGACAAATAAAGATTCAATACATATCAACGATGATTACTATGTGATTTAATCAGGCATTACGACAAAGTACATAGACCGCTATCCAGCATGCATCTATGCCTAAATAATCCACCTTCGGGTTATCATCCGAACCCCTTCCAGTATTAAGTTGTAAACAACAGATAATTGTATTAAGTATGGTGCGTAATATAATCAACACAATTATCCTTAGACAAAGCATCAATGTTTTATCCCTAGTAGCAACAACATCCACAACCTTAGAACTTTCTGTCACTGTCCCAGATTCAATGGAGGCATGAACCCACTATCGAGCATAAATACCCCTCTTGGAGTTACAAGTATCAACTTGGCCAGAGCCTCTACTAGCAACGGAGAGCATGCAAAAACATAAACAACACATATATGATAGATTGATAATCAACTTAACATAATATTCTATATTCATCGGATCCCGCCAAACACAACATGTAGCATTACAAATAGATTATCTTGATCATGTTAGGCAGCTCACAAGATCTAAACAATGATAGCACAAGCGGAGAAGACAACCATCTAGCTACGCTATGGACCCATAGTCCAAGGATGAACTACTCACGCATCAATCCGGAGGGGCATGATGATGTAGAGCCCCTCCGATGATGATTCCCCTCTCCGGCAGGGTGCCGGAGGCGATCTCCCGAATCCCCCGAGATGGGATTCGCGACGGCGGCGTCTCTCGAAGGTTTTCCGTATCGTGGCTCTCGGTGGGGGTTTCGCGACGAAGGCTATTTGTAGGCGGAAGGGTACGTCATGGCGCACGAGGGCCCCACACACCAGCCGGCGCGGCCAGGGCTTGGGCCGCGCCGCCCTGTTGTGTGGCCCCCTCGTGGCCCCACTTCGTACCTCCCTCGGTCTTCTGGAAGCTTCGTGTAAAAATAGGACCCTAGGCGTTGATTTCGTCCAATTCCGAGAATATTTCCTTACTAGGATTTCTGAAACCAAAAACAGCAGAAACAGGCACTTCGGCATCTTGTTAATAGGTTAGTGCCGGAAAATGTATAATAATGTTGTAAAGTATGTGTAAAACATTCAAGTATTGTAATAAAAGTAGCATGGAACATAAGAAATTATAGATACGTTTGAGACGTATCAGCCGCCACTCTCCGAAATCCCTCCTCCATCACCACCGAACGGCAGCGTCAGGCGCCTCCGCGGTGAACGACGATGCGAGATTTGGGGGAGAGCGAGGCAGTCACGCCACGGAGCTAACTGGGCGGACAAGCAGGCGGAGCGGCGTACGGACGCGTGTCCGCAAGGGGCCTTGGAAGTAGTAGCGACGCCGCGGCTCGGCGACGTGGCATGTGCGAGCCCCGAGGTGGTTCCGCCATGAACAGGACCTCGGGCCGGACGCACCGCTAGGACTGCTGCCTCCGAAATGCTTCCATCGTTGAACGGAGCGAAGAGCTCTCCCTCTTCCTCCCGCACCTGAACGAGACGCGAGGATGGGCGGCGCCTCGCCGCTGGGAGAGTCAGGGCGGCGGAATTCCACCACCCCGCTCGCCAGCCGCGACCCGCGCTTCCAAGTAGCGGATCTGCCTCGGGAGATCTCGAGGAAGCGGGGGCCGCCAGCCACGAGGCTCGCACATGGCTTCTCGTTCCTCCGGTGAGGCCTGGAGAAGGTAGATGAGGTAGTAGCGGCGGACGAGCTTGTCCTGGAGATCCAGCTCCAACGCGCTCGCCCTGGAGGTGGGGAAGGCCCCGCGGCGCTCTGCTTGGAGACGACATTCACACCCTCCGCCGCGTTTCGGAGAACCCGGAAGGGGGAGGCGGCGGCGGAGGGGCGAGGGATGGCCGGCGGCAGAGGGCGCATCCAGAGCGGAGCGGCGGAGCGGCGGAGCGGCGGAGCGGTAGTCGGCCCTATGATTGGAGTGGGACCTAAACGTACCTATTTTATATGAGATTTCAGAAGAAAGTTATGAGTGTATCTATTTCCAGAATTCTGCACTGCCGAACCAGTCGAAACAAAGAACACTAAAATATTTCCAAAAGGTCCGCACAAGCCTCCAGGTTTGTCCAGAAGATTGCTATCAGTACACTTAGCTAAGATATACCGAGCAACCCTCATAAATTAGAATTATTTAAGTCTGTGAAAACTTCAATTATCGTCAGGAAAATACATGGAGCAGAATAAAATGATTAACTTTCATGTAGAAAAGCTTTCACAAAAAAAAAATGTAGAAAAGCTAAGGCAACAAAGTGCCAACTACGGTTTGGCGCTCTCGTTGGACTGGCATAACTACTATACTAAAGGTGAACAAACATCTTTTTTCACATAATTTTGAATTACTTTTTGGATTAACTCTGGGCTAACACGTGTGTTTTGTGGTGATTGATTACTGCATGTTTCTTTACGTGTACAGTTTTGGTGCTCTCCAAGAATTTGAGATAGTTTTAAATTTATTGGATGATGACGCATTGGGCCTTTGTAAGTGAGATGCTCTGGGTATTACCGGTGTGACCATAGCTGAGGTGATCTTGGGATGGTGGTGGGCCATGGGGGACAAGCACTTGATGGTTCTCTCGATTCTACTGCTCTGTTCCAGATAGCACCGCCTTGACCATTATTTTATCTCGATTTCATCTCCTTTCTTTTCACCATCATCTTCCCTGGCAGTGCCGGCAGTGTGCAAGGTCATCTGGATGGGCCGGCGGAGATCGGTCCTCTTCTCCCTCACACCTGCTCCTTTCTCTCTGTACTAAGCGGTCGGCAGAACGGAGGAGGTGCTCGGCTCCCCAAGACCCCAAGGCTGCTGGCAGCGCAGAGGAGGTGCTCGGCTCCCCAAGGCTGCTGGCGGCGCGGAGGAGGAGCTCGGCAAGCCGAGACGACGAGGCCCGCCGCCCTGTGCTTATTTGCCGAGTGTTGTGAAGGTGTTTGCCGGGCTGGCCGTTGGCCGCCACGGCTACCGAAAGGCCGTGCTGGGATCGAGGAGCAGCGCCAGGACAACGGCCGTCGGCCGATGCCTCGCGAGGCCTGCCGGGAGGAGCAGCGCCATAGTCCCGCGTCGGACAGTGCAAGGCCTTGCCGCTGGGTGTTCGGGCTGCTGCTGGCATACGTCCAAGTTGTGCCTCACGCTCGGAGCAGTCTCCGCCGATTTGGCGGGTTGGGAGCCGGCTCCGCCACTTTGTTTCTGTAGGACCCGTCGCCGTTCGCCAAGCCGCCGCCAGCAACGGCACAGGTAGTCCCCCCCCCCCCCCCCCCATGATTTACATCTAGGCGATGATGTGACGTACAGTGTTTTTTCATCCAAATCAGATCAAGAGGATGCAGGCACGTGACGCATCAGCCATGGTTCGGGCGCGGGTGGCTAACAGGCACGGTCAGAGACGTCGATCTCGAGCTTTGCACAATGGTAGGCAGGCACAGTCAGGCCATGGGCGAGAGACGAGCGGTGCCGACCAGAGTAGTCTGCAGTTTCTGGTTCTGGCCGAGCTGATTATATACCGAGGTAATGTCCAAATGTTCGGATTGGAGTTAGATCATGAACTCAGTTAGATGGCTAGCTAAGATTTGTTATTGACTTATTGTACTGAACATACAACGGAAATACTTGCCCAATTTGTTTGTTTCTTTTGTTAATGTAGAATTATTAAAACATGAACAGGATCACTAGCATTGCTTCCCTTTTCAAAAGCATGAAGCAATTTTCTTTTTTGCATCATGTTTCTCCTTGAGTTCTGTTATGCTTCCTGTATAATTTTGATTGTTCCTATTCTGCTTTTGCAAATTATGTCTGTTGGTTTCAGGATACCTGGACCTTTCCACTCTGGCTGCTGGTTCTGGGTAGGCTACCATTAAGGTTCAGCTCGCCGTCATCAGTACGTATTGAGACGAGCCGAGATTGTTGGTGCTTTGCGTTGTTCAATTCTCCGAGGTAGCTGCCCAATCGTGATCGACATGAGAATTCCCGTGAATATTTTTATTGGATGCCACAGCAGGGGGTTAATACGTGGTTGATTGAGTATATAGGTCGAGATCTAGAAAAGTCTGATTCCATTGAACTTCTAAATCTGTGACGATTTTTTTTTATCTAATGGAGATACCACTGTAGAGAGTGGAACAACTTATGAGACCAGAAACAGAAATTTTCTCCATGTTAACTTGATCCTCAGCATATTATTATCATATTTACTTATTTAGCCTGTTGGAAATTTTCATTTCATGTAGTCTTTGTTGCTATTTCGTATTAAGCTGACCTAGAAAACCTCACGTCTTGATTCGATCATTTTATGATCTGTAACCACATAGAGCTCATTTTCGAAAAAACCACATAGAGCTTAGAGCAAACTCAGTTGCACGATATTATATCAATTAGTTTTATTCTAGGCAACCATGGTGCATCCTACTGCATAGAAAACTTATGGAAATGTATATATAAACCAGATTGTACTTCTGGCTGGATCGTCCTAACTTCATCCTTGAAGTCTGAACACCAGGTCCAGCTGCGAATTTAACTTCACCGTCGGTTATGTGGTCAGTGTTCTGCATTCTATTACTGTCCACCCATTAATACCAATTTAAAGCAATATCAGAGCTGATGCTTCGTCTCACTCACTTCTGATTTTGTTTACACATTGCTTATCTTTTGATTTCTAACTCACCTTGGCGTCGCCTTAGTAATTTTACAATAGAGGCTTCTTTTATTCTTCAACTTGTGGCTACCACAAAGGCGTGGCGTATCAGCATCCGGTCTCAGGAAGATCATGGGTTCGGGCATTTATCTTGCTTCCATATCGTGAGGGAGGGCTTCACCCTATATCTCTGTTTTCCTGAAACTTTATATACTCAAAATATCCCACTTATGGTTTATAGGTTTTGAGAGGCGCTTCTTTAAATAATTTGATTTGCTTAGTCATGTAATTCCTAATATTATAGTTTGACTTATAAGTCGTTGGATATGCAAATTATAAACATCGATTTTCCTGAAGTCCTCTGTTCTCATGTTAATGGGAGGTGTATTTTGGATAATTTTCAGGTGATAAATGTGTGGGAGCACAAGAGAAAATTTTGCATTCCCATCCTGCTTGCAAATATCAAACTGTGCTCATCAGGTAGTTTGTTTCCATGGACAACTTCTGGCACGTAGGCGGCAAGTGATGCTGAGAGAAAGTAAGTCTATTACGAGATAAATATAAAATACATGTACCATGTCTGGAATTGTTTGGCCTTCCCAAGGTATGCTCCTACACAATTATATACGTTGGCATTTCCATGAATGACCAACCGCAAAGCACAGCATGTTCTGGCAAGTGTGAAGTTGGAGCGATAGTGTTATTGTAAGAAACAGAATCTAGCACGATTATTGAGGTATGCCCTAGAAGAGTAAGTCCCTCTTTGTTCCCTGCTCTGCTCCTTGCTTAGTTTTACACATCGGATTTAAGTTCTAAATCCTAGATTTCATAGATGCACTGTTAGTGTTCTTTATGCATATAGTGCATTTCACATTCTGTTCCCCTGAACGTTTGTGCGACTTAAGTTATTCCTCTCTGTACTCAACAAACGTGAATCAGGCAAAATTTCTATATACCTAGAAGCCTTCAGGTACCCTGCAATCTAATTGACTGATTAGATCTTAGATTAACAATACACGGCCTCCACGTTTCTTGTGTGTATAATTAAACCCTTACGGACTGTTAATTCTCCATGATTTTACAAAATGTAAGAAAGCATGGGAAAGACTTATAGTTTGCAGGCATTGCATTCTATTTTTCCACTAGGCTCATATGTTGCAATGTACCGTGGCTTGGTATACATTGCGCTGCATGGCTACCAAACAAACACGCTTATTGTCTTGGACTGTACACTACTGAATATTCTCTTCCAGTCAAATTTTCTTCCCTTCAGCGTGTCGTGTCGTATTTGTCTTCCTTCTGACTGGTGAGTAGATATTTACATATACCAGTATTAATAATTGAGATAGGATTCTTAATCTATTCCAGCTACGTCAATAGGGAATAATATTTTTGATTATGTACCCCACCATGCAAATGGTTCTGTCTGCATTTTGCGGGCAAAAATACCGAGGCGGCTGATAAATTTGTATCAGAGAAATGCTTTGAAGCATTGCTGTGCTTTGGTAGTGATTGATCTGTCTTTGGAACTGTTGTTTGCAGTATTTGTGAAGGGGCAAATTACTCGGCGATTTGACCGAGCCAAGTCACTGGATCTCATTATTGACCGACTAAGCGCGTTCAGGATGTTTCAAGCCTCCAGACACTAATAAGGCAAGATAATGCCTTATTAGCATGCCAGATCCTAACATGGAGTTCACGGCTGGCTGTCACCAACTCTGACCCTGCAGTTCAGAAAGGGGATCCTCACAATGTGGAGGCTTTGGAAGACGCGCAACGATGCCATCTTCAAAAACTTAGCCCCACACAGACATGACCTGGTTCAATCTATCCTTGAAGCCAAACCGTGGATGCTTGCCGGTGCTAGGGCGTTACGCCGGCTTCCCCTGGATGCTATGCCCCCTGATGACCCACCGGGACAGAACCTTCAGGATTAATGAAGTTAGCTTTGTACAGTTTGTTTTTCCTTGCTTTCTCTGAATTTTTTTCCTCTTCTTGATGGTTTTTTTCTAATACACAATGAGTTCGAGAAAAAAGTAAGGCAAGATAATACCGACACTTCTATTTTGCATAAGTGGTCAGGACTTATTCTTTGGCATATTGGCAGTGATTCTTTATGGTGGTATCCCATCCTTTTCTCCTTAATTACGATGTCTAATGTTTGATCTGTTCAACATGAGCTAATGAGAAATAAAGTATGGGCTTCCTTTACCCCATTTCTATGGCTGCAATTTGAAATTGATCAAAGCTGAACTACAGTTAGTGTGGTTCAAGTGCCGGCTCGACATGCTACACGTCTACACCATTATGATCTGACATAGATAAAAGAGTTCCAACTTTATAAATATATTGTCCTTCAAGTGAAAGATTTTTTTTGTATTATGCACATTGTTCTAATCCCCTTGACCCCGTGTGTGAAATGGTTGTTTGTGGTCATGGGAATAACTGTTTAATTGAGAAGTTAATTGTGCTTGGATTTTCTCTATTGGTATGGCCATATTTCTTCCAATTCTACATAATTGCTTTTTATGAATCTACGGACTCTGTCTACAAAGATTGAGGTTGCTCTCAAGATACCATAGACTTTGCTGATGCCTGATGGCAATCATGAAAATGACAGAAATTTGTTGAGAATTTTAATCAGATTCACTTTTTTTTTCAACAGATTCATTATGTTCAAAGGTATTCTCTTCAGTTGTAGCTTCACTATTTCTTCTCTAGATTCCATTTTCTTTTGTGGTCCGTATTACCTTATTTACTCAGTATTCAGTACAAAACGATAAGCGATCACAACATGAAGCGATGATTGTAGGATTAATTTTTATTTTTTTGTTCATTATATTGTTTCGGAATCTCTTATCTTTGCAGATTAATTTCATGCATAGTTTGGCCATATAACAAGAAAATTTTAACTTACAATACCTGCAGATCATCTGGAGGAATAAAATAGGGAGAAGGAAAAAAAAAACTCAGCAATGTGTACTGCATTCTAAGTTAACTACATGTGCAACACCATTTGTGTTCCGGCATCAGGTTTGCTCACATATATGCTAAGCTGCTAGGAATCACATAGCTACGTAGTTTATACATTAATCTTTTTCTGTACCGCAAAGTATTAATTGTTATCTTGCATATACACGATTCATCAGACACAATGCAATTATTGTCTTACTGAACTCATGTCACTTTTTAGAAAAAAATATTTTTCTTTTGAACATTAGTCCAAGTTTTTTTACAAGTATAGCCATCCTTTTAAGGGAGATAGTTTTATTTCTAAGCAAATATACAAAGTGTATTCTCACTAGAGATCGTCTTTGTTTTGCTTCAGCAATGGTCAGCAATGTGGTACCGAGCCATCATATAAGGTCAATAATTTATGTTGAAAATATAATTTGTTATTGTGTCTGTTTATGAGGACGGTAACACACATAATGGAACTTTCCTTTCAATCTTTTTTGGGCCCTCCGATCAGAATATATGTGGAACCTTTTTTGGGTCACTTTTTGAATAAAATAAAATTCTGCACCTAATGAAATATCTTAGGTTGTCAAACAAGTAGTGGTTTCCATAGTTTTTGAGTCGTTGTATAGTCGTCGAGTCGCTGCCAACGACTCGACGACTATACAACGACTTATGGCGACTATACATGTTTTTGGTCGACTATACATGAGTCGCAAGGTTTGGCGACTCACTTTTGAGTCGCGACTCAAAAACCATGGTGGTTTCTGAAAAAAGAAGTAGATAGGTATCCAAGTCCACTCTTTGTTTAATTGTAGACATGTGCAATACCAACTTTGCGATATTATATCTAACTCAGAGTTAATCATTAGAAACTTAATCCATGTTTCAGTCCATACTAAAGTCCCTCACTTTTGGCAGTGTGTCAAATTAGTTATGTTGTGAGAGTCCTGCCACTTTTTTGAGGTACTTGTCATTTTACAATTTAATTGGTTCATCACTCCTTTCGTAGACATTCAAAATAACCACATTGACCTGTGTATGCAAAAAAAAGTGTATTGAATCTATCAATCATCAATTTTATGGTTTGGCTGTTCGGTGGACTATAGAGTATTAGGATGTTTGTTCATGTTGAAAGGGAGTCGTTTGAACAAGTAAAACACCAAGCTTGCCCATTGAATTGAATCCGCAGTTAACTGTTTTTCCATGTTACTTTGCATGTATGTGCCTTCTTTTGTCTTTTCTAGATGCTCGACAATATTAGTATGATTCTAGAGCACCAGTAAACAAGGATATTTCACTGCAGGAGAATTGTGTTTGCGGCTAATGTTGATGCGGCATGCTTTGCAGAATGAAAGATGGGAGCTTGCTACCTGATCAGAGACACATTTAGATTATGAGAGTAAAGTTATTGTATTTCATCGATCTAGGGCATTCACTTGAGTATGTAACCATTTTTTAGCAGACATGTTTTTAAAGGTAATTGGTTCTTTTTGGAAATATATAGAAGTGGAAATTAGCCTCCAGATGTCCTTATTAGGTAGGTGTGTGCGAAATCAATGTAGGTTGAAAGTGGCTTTGATTTGAACCAGATGTACGGCCATGTGCAACTGGATCCTTAAATATTTCTGAATACTTACAATAATTGTAAAAACAGTACAAATGCTGACGCTCACATACACTCACCTCTATGAGCACCTCGCTGTCGTCAGGAACATCGCCTCCCATTGAATGAATATTCGTCTTCATGGGACAAACAGATGTCAAACCTGCGGTTTGAACTCCTGCGGTTTGAACTCTGTTGGGCTGGGGTACAACCACCCTACTAACCATCCAACCTCAGGTTGGTTCTCTACAATATGTAATCTAACTTATGTTTAGCTTTGCTATATTCTTACAAACTAATCGATGTCACACAGAGAGGATTGCAAAATTAATGGGAAAGAAAAACGATTCTCTCTAAAAGTTCTGCATTTAAACTATGTCTTTTATTGTTGGCCACTACACGGGTGTGTCGTTGGACCAACCTTACTATGCAGATACGACCATCAAACAGACAAACACAATTAACATCTAAGAATGCATGTCCACCCTTTGTGAGACACGACAATTTATGTAAAGGTGTCACATAAAAATAAAAACAACAAACCCGATGCGCCTAAAAATAAAGCCAGAACAATCACAATTCTAAAGGAAAAAAATACTAAAACCCGTAAGTATTTAACACCGCTAAAAATTATCATCGTCCTGCCACCAAATGGCGCGGCGTGCCGCCGCGCCCTTCATTTCTAGTATGAATACAAAAGACTTCAGAATTGGGGTTTTGAGGCCATGCTCTTGGGTATCAAAATTTCTGGATTCAGAAAGTGGTAGAATTTAAAAATGTAAAGGGTGCCCTCCCCGGAGTCTTCCAAGGATATCCGCGATAGGCGCATTGCACTTAGAGACTTTCAACGGATTAAAGTTTTTCTGGATGACGCACCTCGGAGGATGGGAATGCCCCCAAAACATGTGGCCCCACGTCTTGGTTTGTTTCGAGAACTAGGCCACGTGCCATGCCGTGATTAGCTCAATGGAGGAAACGAAAAGAGATCTGAGAAGGGGAAATATCTAGTGACCAGCCAATCCCTATCCCTGTTGTTAGAATGTAATGACCGGCTCTTTCTCTCCATTCGGACTTTTGAAAAACCTGGCTAGTGCATCAATTATATATGTGGCATCAAAGCCAAGAGGTTTTAAGTTCGAGACCATATCCGCGTAGCATTAAAAACAAAAGAAGTTGCGGCTTGTGCATCGAACCCATGCTAAGAACATCTCCAGTCATGTCCCTAAAAAAAACGTCCACACGATGATTTGGGACCCTTTTGGAGACAACGCCGGACAAAAATAACCCAAAAATCTATATAAAAAGAGACTCTTTTCAGTCGCGTCCCTCAAACAACATTCGAAAACATGCATTTTAATAAAGGGGACCAACCCATCACCATCACCACTATATACTAATAAAAGACCCAGAGGATCTGATCCAAACGATCTTGGCCATCGAATCGATAATATATCCAAGGGAGCACATGCCTCCCGTGTTTAGCGGAGAAAATTGTCCGCTCCGGATGCATATGCTGCCCCTGAAGCAAATCACTGTCACGTACTCGTATTCACAAACGCTAACTGCTCCTTCCCGCACAACTCAGATCCGAAATTGCAGTCACAGACTATCACGCACGCCAATGAAGGCAGTTTTGGATGCCTCCCTTTAGTGGCGAAGAAGGCCACAGCTACAGATTCTGCTCCTCCGGCGAAGCGGCCATACTACCCCGCCGGCGCCTGCCCGGAAGCTCTTGCCGGTCGCCCGCTCGCCGGATCCGAGTCCGAGCCGTCCCCCGCTACCGCGCCGGCCCGCCCATCTGCCTACACACAGCGACCTACACGACTTCCGTCCCCTCCCTGGCTCCCTCTCAATCGTAGCCTGCTCAATGCTACCACGGTGGCAAAGGTCCGCCTGCCCTCCCGCACGCGAGCCACCACGCGTCTGGCTGCCGCCGGTCATCGTCCCGTCTCTGCACCACAAAATCGCCGGAACGCATCCTGCTCGACGGCAGGGTCTCGCCACCATCGTTGGCCTGGTCGCCCATCCTCTCGACTCGCCATGTGAGTGTCCCACTTCACTCTCTTGCGAATTTCTCATCTATTTAATCACAGCCAGCTATCTGAATTATTTCATGGAAGAAACTTGGTTACTCTTCCCACTCTACTACTTTGCACAATGACGTTCATATATTTAATCACAGACTTCCCTCAAAAAAATTAATCACACAGTTATCTAAATTATTTAATCATGGAGAGACTTGGGTACCCTTCTCACCCTACTTTACACACATATTTAATCTTGCTGTCACATAGTACATTTTTATGGGAAAACAATATGGCCTTATGTACTAGCGAAGTTGTAAATTGAAGGCAGCCACATCATTTTGTATTTGAATGACTGCCAAAACTCCAGCATCCATTATTTATTTTCAATAGCATCCAGGCACGCATACTTCTGTACTAAGTAGTGGCACACCATGGAGATTTTATTCAGATATGTATGTGATGTTGAATGTATCTCCATTCGATATCATCCCAATGCAATGCTCTTTGTTCAACATGGCAATTGTTAAACTTGATGATACGCAGGTGAGCTAGCATTGATTGCAGGTGCTAAACTGGATGATATGCAGTTG
The DNA here is from genome assembly GCA_030979885.1 of Lolium multiflorum. Lineage (NCBI taxonomy): Eukaryota > Viridiplantae > Streptophyta > Magnoliopsida > Poales > Poaceae > Lolium > Lolium multiflorum. Next base: position 68,968,805 of record CM061748.1, on the reverse strand, counting down.
TTTAAGATGGCCTGGATTTTTTCAAAAGTAAATGGTATTCTTTGGAAAGAGATTACTTGGCCACAAATATCCTGAAGACTTGGTATTATAAGGAATAAGTCGTAACTCTGTTACATAAGCAATCTTCAATTAAACCATATTGTTTTAAAATTTTGTTTTCAATTAGGCTAAGACATGTTTAGCCCAGATGTATTTTCTTCTTCCTTCATTGTATAAGCAATCTGTTCTTCAATTATACCATATTAGTTTTCAATTAGGCTAAGACATGTTGAGCTCAGATATTGAAATTAAGACTTAGATATTGACATCTGAGTGGCAACATGTTCTAGAGATAATTATTACTCCTCTATGATTGCAGCTATATGTCAGTGGTTTTCAAATATTCTTTGCTCAAAAGTGTATAATTAGCTTTGTTTTGCTAGGGGATGCTTTGTATGATATGAAGCAAAAAAATGAATGTTAATGGTAGTCAGCTTTCAGATTGGAACCTAAACTAAGTTGACCTTGCACATGAAATTCTGTGATTTCTTACAGTAACAACAATATTGTTCCAAGTGTAAGTTGGAGCGCCAGAACCTTGTCGTGCTTCTTTTGTTTATCATGTTAATTTTGTTCAAGATATGATATCCCCCTCCTATTTCTTGGCCTAATTGTCTTGGTTCCGTGTTGATAATATCCCACAGAACATTGGCTGCACACGGATTCACTGGAGCTTTGTCACCAAGAATTGGAGAGCTCGAGTATTTGAGTGTCATGTAAGTTCACTATCTTTCTCGGTGGATTTATGCACTAAGGGCATCAATTTATGAATTTGAAAAACCTTGATTGTCCTGTAAATCACTTTATTACTTGAGCAGAACAAGTTCATTCTTTAAGGACTACATGTATTGAATTCAAACATTGGTGCGCTACGTCCTAAATGGACTAATGCTCAAATTAATTCCGGACCTCCGGATAATTCATTCTAACCATTATGTAACCTTAGAGTGTGTTCTTATTGGTCTTACAGATTACCTGTCGCATACGGCATGAGTTTTGTTTTATGTTTTCAGTTTTCAATCGACGCTACTATTCTTACCGAACCTGTCACTCTTTAACAATAGGTAGAATTACATTGCAATCTATTTAAATCTGGCTCAATCCAACATTAGGCAGTATTTCTTCTACATGGCATCTATTGAAATCTAGATCAATCCAACATAAGCATTAAATGGATTTATATACAAGCTTAAGAATTTTATTTTTCAGCTACTTATTGAACCGGAGTTGAGGACAAACAATCTAAGGTCAAGGATATATCACTTCCAGCCTGAGACCATCGTGTTTATGAACCTGGAAGAACTGGCTTGATGTTGAAAATTGATTATATAGCAGCAAAAGTATCTCCACCCTCTTTTCACAGCCAAGTTGTTTCATCATCTTGAGAAAAAATATATTGTCACACTTGTAGTAACCTTTCAGGTTGATGCTTGATGGATTTCCCCCTCACAAGTGCTATCTCACACAAGTCTTAAAGTAGTGAAGTAAATAAGGTGCAAATTTTCTCCGTTGGTATAATACAATAGAAGTTTGTTTTTACTAAGCGAAGTCCTGCAACAAAATATTTGAATAAAGTAACTCATGATATCCTATTTGAATATGGGAATACCATGTTGTCTGGATTATATATATATGTTTTACCATATTTATAGCCTCCTAGATAGTGCTATGCATCTGTAATATGCATAAGAAGAATGGTCATTACTATTTAGGCCATTATGGTACCATAGTTTCTACTTTCTACTGCCATTTTTTTCCGATATTCTTCTTTCTCTGAGCAATTCCACTGGCTTTTTCGGTATTCTCCTTTTTCTCAAGAGTTTGATTGTCGTAGCTTCATCTGCTCACTTGTGCTGTTTAGAGTTCCTCTCCATGTCTAATCGATCTGCATATTGTTACTATGGCTTATTCCTGCATATATATACTATTTCATGAGCCTATTGTACTAAGGCCGAGTTAATTATTGACTGCTCTGTTTACCCTCCCAAATAAATCCCCCTATCAAGTTCCAAAAGAATTTCCATGTGAACTTTACCAAACTAAGCTTAAATTGTTGTTGCTAGCAATGCCCCTTCAAACCAGGAATAAGTGCATGTGCATAGTGTATCACAGTGTGTAACAATTATACCAAACATGTGCATGGAGAATGTGGACATATCTACTCTCTTCTGGTTACTTGATTATCTGAATGTGTCACTGAGAGCTACGGTCATTCTTCACAAATACATTATTGCTTTAGTTCTCAATAGTTTTCTTATTAATTGCTACAAATTCTTACTCAACTCCTCATTACCCTGTTAACCTGAATTAGTTGTATGATTCTTTTTATTGTGTTTGTAATGTTGTATGTGGATGCTTGATTAGATCGATAATGTCCCAACTCTGTCTCGGAATCCTATACATACTATCAATTTAAATCTGCATCAAAATTTCCCTTTAAGTATTAGAAACATGTTGCAATGATGTTGGTTATTGCATATGCTTGATATGCTTGATTACTAGGGACTAAATGAGCGATGGAATTTTTATGATTACACGATTACTGTTTGATGCCTATGAAATTCATTTTATGTTGCCTTTTCAAACTAATTAGGTTGGTTCTAAATGTTGTTTTACAATAGAATTTTGATCGGAAATTCAGACGTGCGTGCACGTGCACACTTACTAGTGTGAGAAAAATAGGTGAGAAAAAATATGGGAAAAGAGTGGCATGTGGACTAGGAAGCTGCATGCATGCATCCGGCGCTCCATTTGTGTCCGGTGTCCAACACGTCTCCTATGTACAAAGTCTCAATTGGGGACGCCGGACACAAAATACAACGATGTTTAGCTTTGAAGGACGCGACTGAGAATCTTTTTTTGTCTGCGGTCCACCAAACACGTCGTTTGGGGGACGTGACCGGAGATGCTCTAAGAACTAAAATAGCCTAGACGTGAGGGCGTGTTGAATATAAATGTAGTATCTAGCCTCTTTCCATAAATTTGGACTAATTAATGAATTGGTTAGGTGCATACAACTTATACAACTTGAAACCAGAGATTATTGGATACCATGCACATGGTCGGGAGGCATGAGCATGATGACGAGTAGTGCAGCGCCAGGCCGTCGACGAACGCCCTAGCGCTCTCAGCACCCCATGAGGCGCACATCGACACGGGGTGGGGGAGTCATTGACAAGCGCCTGAAGGAGGTAGGGCTCCGCGAGCGCTCCTCTAAGCATCTCCACCCAGTCCCTTAAAGCAGTCCCCAAAGATATTTGGGGCGCGCAGGACAAAATTTCGTTCTCAGTCACGCGCCCCAAAGACCCTTTCCGTTCGGCGCGGTTCAATACGGTGTTCGGCGCTCCGAGCCCGTCCCCGCTCCACAGGGGACGCTCCGGGCATGCCGGACACAACGAAATGCGAGGCGAGGAGACGCGTCTGCGACACGGAAGTCTAACACCCCGTCGCCTACCTCTAGTCAAGCGACGTTAATGACGCCTAGCTTTCTCAGGCGACGTAGTGACGCGTCTCATCGTGCATGGCTGCATGGCGATACGCGCCGGCGTTTATTGCGGCCAACGCTACGCTGCTGCTTCGCCTGCCGCCACTGTACAATAAGAGTGCCTCCCCTTTCTTCCCCATTCCAATCTCGCCGCTGCAATCTCGCTGCACCCAATCTCTCGCCGCACCTCCTAGCCGCTCCAATGTCGTCCTCCCGCAAGAGCGTCGCGGCGAACGGCTTCGGCCGCGGTAGCCTCACCGTGGCGGAGGCGTGGACGTTGTACTGCACGGGGTATCATGTCCTGCTGGACATGCGCCTGCCAAGCAGCGGCGGGTGGAAGATGGCCGTCAACGGGGTCAGTGTCCCGCCGCCGCTGGGAAAAAAGCACTGGAGGGAAGCGATCAGGACCCGGCGGGCTCGCCTCGCCGCCAAGGAGCAAGCCGATCCGACCTGGGCGTCCACCGGTAACGACGACTGGTGGGCGGACTACTTCCAGGCGAAGCACGACGCCGAGATGAACAGCACCGCTGGCCTCATCGGCCGGAGGAACACCTGGAAAAGGGAAGGGCACCTCCGCTTCTCGGGCGTTCCCGGGCGCACCCTGGAGCACATCATCGACGGCATCCAGAATGACGCCCCTAGGCTGGAGATGCCGCCTTCGCCGCCACCATCTCCTACGCCCGTAGCACGCTGGCAGCCGAGGAGGACGTACTCGTCCTCCTCGAACTCTTCTTCGTCAGGGCCGGCGCGATCGACGCCTTCGTCGCACCACGCCGCACCCTACACCGTGCCTAAGAGCGAGGTGAAGGACGAGCCGGAGTTCGCGACGCCGCCCGTCAATCCGAGGCGCGGCGGCAACAACGTCAGCCGGCAGCAGCACAGGCGCGCCGGCGGCGCCCTCCTCATCCCGAAGCCGGAGATGAAGGAGGAGCAGGACGATGAGGAAGCCGCGAAGGCGGCGCAGCTAGCGGAGTACGAGCGCCAGCAATGCCTCGTCGGCAGCAGCGACGACCCCGGCGACTGTCCAGGGTTGCACGCGGTGTTCGCGACGTCGCTGAACGACAAGGACGCCTGGAGGGGCGACCTCGACTTGGCGATCACATTGTCCATCCGCGACACTGGGAAGCCACTCGTTGACCTCACCGACGACGGCGAGGCTGGACCAAGCAGCGCGGTGAAGGATGAGGCCGTCGACGAGCCCGACGAGCGCGGAAAGCGGGACGTCGTTGTCGACGAAATGTACAACTTCCACCAGTACTACGACCCATCTGGCCGCCGCAAGTACTATTAGGATTTAGGTTTAAATTTCATCGAATTTTATTCGAATCTATGTAATTTAGGGGTTGTTTGGTTCCTAGACACATTTTGCCAAGCCAAAGTTTGGCAATTTGACATGTGTTTGGTTCTTGCCACACTTCAAAGCTGCCACACTTTACTATTCATATGGCCCACCTGTCATAGAGTGTATTTTTTGCCACTTTGTGGCTTCCAAAATCCAAGCCATACTTGCTAAAATTAGGCTTGACAAAGTGTGCCCAGGAAACAAACAAGCCCATATAGCAAGTTTGAATGAATTCAAATGTTTTTGATTAAATTTAAAAAATCTCAAATTAGGTTTGGGAGACGCAGTTGGGGAGTGATGTCCCCAAACGCGGCACGAACAAAACGCGTCCTCCAAACACTAAATCCGCCGCCATTTAGGGACGCTTTGGTGGACGCGGCTGGAGATGCTCTCAATGTTGTTGTGCTGCTCACTCCTCCACATCGCTGTTTCCGTTGTTGTGCTCCGCCCGGCTGCCCTCCTCTCCTCCATCGCTGTTGCGCAAGCACGCAAATCAGAATTCAATCGCTGATAGAAATTTCACTTATGAATACTCCTTAATTTTCTCCATCTCTTAGACAGTCTATCTTGTGCTTTCTTCTTGGATTGCATATGCTAGAAGTGTTTTCTCACTCTTTTAAGTGAAGGGAAAAAAGCCCTATACCAGCATCCAGCTACAAGCCTAAATTAAAAAATAAACATGCCATATGCACCACAAGGGAAATAATGCGCCAATAACAAAAGACGGATCCATCTAGTTCATGGCAAGGAGGAAGAGGAGGTCGTGAATAAGGGAGCCGCAGTGGAGACCAACTAGTTGACCCACTCGTTCCCAATCACCTTTGGATTGGCCTTTCGCTTCCGCTTCTTCGTCTTCCACGGGTCATCAGCAGCCTTGACACAGCGACATAGTGGCGCCGGCACCACAATATCCCGCGAACGGCAGACGTACCGCGATAAATAGTCTATAATGCTGCCCGGGGAGGCGAGCAAGTTATATTTCATCCATTGATCATCTGGCACAAGGAAGACGTCGATCCCCGGCCGGCCCTCGACCTTACCGTACCTGTCACTACGGCACCTGTAGATTGCATTGGCCTTGATGGATGGGAAGAGCCTGGCGTTCACGGACAACGAGCGACCACGGCCCGCGCCACTGTCGCAGAGGAAGACGGCGCGCCCGCGCAGGCCGCGCATGGGCACCATCTCGCCTGCGTCCAGATCGACCCGGTGCACCTCGTACGGCTCAGTAATTCTTCTCCCGCTCGGGCGCAGCAAAAGCAGTTCGCCGCCGTTGTCCACTAGGTTCGCGTATCCAGACAGCCAACCGAAATCTTCGTCCACCTCGACCCCCGCCAGCTGCGGCGGCTGGCCGGCGTGGGCGGCGTCCACCACCTTGATGCGTTTCCTGGTGAGGCAATAGAAGCGGTTCCCGAACGACAGGGCTGTAACGATGGAGTCTTCGGGAGCGGTAACAGGATTAGATCGCATACGGCGGCTCCACCTCTCGGCGTTGGGCTTGGCGACGGCTAGCTCTAGCTCTAGCTCATGGTCGTTGAAGTGCAGCGCCACCGTTGAGCTGTCGGCGAGGCCGGCGTTGAACGCCTGTAGTTTCTTCAGTTTCCTCAACCTAGTTCTCGGCTTCCACCTGCTATACGGGCTCCCCGGCGAAGATAGCAGCGAGGTCACGTCCGGGAGGGTCGTGAGCTGCTTGGTGAGCGGGTTGAGGAGGCGCACTTCGCCGGTGCGCTTTCGGCACAGCAGGATGAGGCCTTCGGAGGTGGGCCCGATCACGAAGTGGTGCCGGAGCTTTGGGAGGTCCACCTGGATGCGCTCCCCGGTCGAGACGTTGAGAAAGTCGCGGCGACTGATCCGGCCGGCGAAGACCTCGGGGAGCATAATCCACCGGCGGGGGTGGAACCGGCTGTCGTCCAAGCTGCCGTGCGCGTCCGGAGACGGGGTGCATCGCCGCCAAGAGCGGCACACGGAGCGGAAGCGTAGGTAGCCAGCGACGTCGTCCGCGAGGACTTCCTCGGCGATGAGTGCCGCCGGCCCGTCCGTTAGGTTCGCCCAGTCCCTCCTGCAAGCCACGACGAATCTTGCTTTGTCGGACTCGGGAATCGACGGGAGAAATATGTGTCTGTTTTTTCATGGACGATGATGGATCGACAGAGGAACAGGAAACAGGACGTACCAGTTCTGCGGGTCGGCGACGTCAGCGCGTGCTCGCTTTGCTCGGCGGGAGCGCGTTTGAACGATCGGGGTGTTACGCGCCGCCGCCATGTTTTGCGAGGCTTTGCCGTGCTTTCACACGGGACACGGCGGGATTGGGACTTAGGGTTGCATTTGGACTGGTGATGGGCTGGTGATCGTGGTGGTTTTGTTGCGTGATTTGGAAGCGAATCCTTGGAGAACTCCAAACCGAGGCCCAGCCCATCCAGTGCTGCTATGAAAAAAAGTTGTGCACGGTCACCTAAACAAATACGAAGACGTGCCGGGAGTGGATGGCTTCACGGCAGGTTTCTACCAACGCCACTGGGATCTCATTCGCTAGGATCTCTGGTGAGTGCGGTGTTGGGATTTCTGGGATTTCTGAATGGAGGGGAGCTGCCTGTTTCACTGAACAACTAGATCATGATAGCGCGCTCTGTTGCGCCTAGCAATACAATGGTGGAATTTTCACAATGTAAGAACATGAATCATAAAAGTCAAATTTCTACAAATTTTTCCATATATTGGTCACTGGAGGTGGATTTTTAATTAGTTGGCAAACAAGTATCGAGTTAGTAGGGGAGCATGGGAAAAAAGTTAAACATGAAGGCATTGCTACACATGTCCATCTTCACGTAAAAAAAGGATACATTGGTTCAAAGATGCAGTGTTGAAGGTACAAAATTACGTAATTTCCTTAGTAATCTTTTTTGCAAGAGCTTCCTTGGTAATCTAGGAAGAGGATGTGGTATCTAAAGATCCAATGTATAGGATGAGTACCTAGAGACAGAACTAATTGAGCGTCATCGAAGAACCTCCAATGAAAGTAGAATTAACATCTGCTATTGGGTGGGTATGCGTTGCATACATTAAGTTAAATGGTACAGATGATGAAAAAGATGATGATCTACAACTGGTCTGTCAACATGTGTTTTTTGTTAGTATATTATTATCCATGTATAGTGAGGTTATACAGAAAACTATACTACTTGATTTCACCACCTATCGCCTAAAGCACAATTTTGACAACCCGTCTAATTATAAGGATCATTGAGGAAAAGCTTGTACACATATTAGGGTCATTTAAATATAATTGGTACGAGAATGCAGCCTAATCGTGCAAGTGTGACATTCAATTTTTTTTTCTAAATTTAGGGAGATAAAATAACATACACGAAAACACGCGTGTAAGATATCAATGTTGTATAAATCAGTCACGAAAGCATGCATTTGAGGGTATTTGGAGATCAGAAAATTCATTTTAAAGCAAGATTCAGCATATAATCACACAACATCAGTTTAAAATACATGATAATTTCAGTAATGTGTGAAAGTAACATTTAGATGAAAATGGTTCATATATTAAATCCAAACTCCAGAGCCTATCTAAAGGGAGGAGAACATGTTGGCTTTGGAAGTTTGATCTCATAAATAAGATAAATGAACAAGTGTAAAAATTTAATATAATTAAAAATCAGGTCTTTAAAAACTAAAAAGGGTACTTACCGGTCAAGATCAGCCAGAATACACAGATCCTATATAGGATGAATCACCCACAACATGAAGAGTCATTGCACTTGGAAATAAATCTTCTTGTATTTTTGGAAGGTTCTCATATCCGTAGCAAATTCTGATGGCTACGTGGTTTAATCAATTTCTCAACCTTGGCAGTAGAAAGAAGAGGTTTGAACTTCAGACCCAACATGGTATGTGATAAATGTTTCCTATTAATTTACAAATAAGACAAAAAAATCAAGGATACAATTAAAACAGTTAAACATATTTCGCAAAAAAAAAGACAGTTAAACATAGAAGGTAGGAAAACTTCAGTTTTAGTAGACAGCTATTACTTCTTGCGTGGTAGGATGGAATACCACATGCCGTATGAGAACATTGATTATTTAGCATGTGCTACCTAGCAGCGGCGGAGCTTCAGTAGAATACCTGGTTGGGCCAGGCTGCATAGGTCAAGTTCTTTGCTTCAGAATTAGAGCCTTACCGAGCTGGTCTAGCAAGCAAAATGAAAGACTGACTAAATCCAGATCGTTACCAACGTAGCTCCGCCTCTACTACTTAGTATTACAAAACTTCAGAAGATGTGCATACTGACAATTAGTCAACCAACAAAACTAAGGACACATCGGTACCTGTACAACTGCACATCAAAACGTCTGACTGTCATTTTCTTGTATTAGTATACAAAATTATTTAAGAGTCCATGCAACATTTTTCAGAAGCACTCATAAAATTTGACAGAAATGGATTTGGTATGATTATTAGCATTATGCATAAAAAAACCTTGGAACATAAAAAAAACACATTACCTGAAGGAAAACATGAACGTTTTGATAAGCGCAGAATTCCTTACTGGGTGCAAGTTCAGAATTAGTTACTGCAATCAGAGTAGTAGTACCACAAAAAACCATGTTGTTCGCATGGGTGATTGATTCCATAGTTGCAGCGCCAAAACTCACATTCAGGCACAACTGAACCACAAAGCAAGCTCCATGTCGACCCATGTGCTTGCCTCCGTGCAGTAATCGAGCAGACTGACGCAGATGGTGATGCGATGTTCTGTAGCTCGGCGACCATGCAGCGGCCGGCGAAGAGACAGACGTTCTCCAAGAGGGGCTGAGCCTCAGGGGCTACCGGAGTGGGCTGCTGGACGGAGAAAGAAAGATTGAGTGTGGCATATATATCAGGGCCGAAGAGAAGGCAAACAGACAGTAACGCCGCTGCACTAATATGGGACGGTTACAACCTTACAGAAACGGTCGAGCTTCAATGCGGCAGCGGCGGCGTTTCGAGGTCGGACTGAATAGAACGGCAGGAGATGGAGAGGAGACGACGTTCACAGACTGGGCTGTAGCGTCCGTCGGCCGGTCGAAAGGGCGGAGTTTCCAAGGCCCATGTAAGAATCGAGGAAGACGTGAAGATGGCCTAGCTGCACGAGAAAGACGGCCAATCAACAGGTTCTCCATCTGTTTTTGGGCCCGATTAACGACACGGCTCCCAGGCCGGTTCCCGGAGTAGCGGCCCTGAGACGTTGCGCCACGGTGAAAATGGCTGCCTCATCTTGTACGTTGGTAGGCCTGATCCAACGGCTGACGACCGAAAATGGCTGTGAGAGCTCCTAGCTAGACCCATTTTACTGTTAACTAATAATACAGCTATTATGCTTATTCCGAAGGTACGGAATCCCCAGTCTATATCGCAATTGTGCTATCATGATATTTATAATACGGTGTCAGGGCAGTAGGTTAATAGAAGCAAGAGCTCTATATCTTTTAGTCCTTGTACACGTGATCTGGTTCGTGAAGCAGTGAAACAGGAGCTTGATATTAATGTTGAAGCTTCCTATGAAAAGTAGCATCTTGGTCTATCGCAGCGGTTGGCAGACTCACAAGTGAGGCCTTCGAGTATATTACTGATAGTGCAAAGAGTAGCATAAACGAAAGAAATGCTCCTAAAGTCGGTTATTCAGGCGAAATCGACATATAGTATGAACTGCTTTGATCTCACCAAAGGATCATGTAAGAAAATCATATCTCTGATAGCTAAATTTTGGTGCAGAGGAAATCTCGACAAAAGATCAATGCATTGGCTCGCTTGGGAAAAATTAGCAGTGCCAAAGATAAAAAGGCCGCATGGGTTTCCGAATTTCCGTGACATGCATGCATTCAACTTGGCACTCCTAGGCAAGCATGGTTGGCGGTTGTTAACATCACCAAACTCCATATGTGCACAGGTCTTAAAGGGACAATATTACCCGGACCGTGACTTCATGGAAGCGACGGCACCTCGCGTTGCGTCGAGGACATTGAGGGCGATATTCGCTGGGAGATGGGCTCTGGAGTTGGGCCTACTAAGAAGAATTTGCACTGGCCATACAATGTATGTGTGGGAGGATAGATGGATCCCCAACACCAGGACTATGCGCCCAACGGGGTGACTTGTCGATACCCAGGTGGAGACGGTTGATGAATTGATCACTGAGGAACACCTGTGGAATGAAGAAAAGGTTCCTCCGATTTTTATTGCCCCAGATGCCACTAGTAGGAAAAAAGGCTACCACTCCCGTGTCATTTTGACTACCAGTCGTGTGGCCTGGCCCGCCAGTGGTAATGGCCTACTAGTCACGTGTGACCAGCACGCGACTAGTATGTCAGGTACTAGTCGCGTGCGCAACCAACATGCTGCCAATAAGTTATTGGTCGTGTGCTCTTGTCTGGTCCGCTGCCAATAAAATTTTTTCCAGTTTAAAATAAAGTTGGGGCCAACGCCCAGCTTTCCATGTGATATTTCGCAAAACACCCTAAAAACCAAAAGAAAGCAATTGATTCCATGGCATTGACGAGATCTAGGAGAGGAGCAGCTCACCGGCGGTGGCCCATCGTCGGAGAGGAGATGGTTGCCATTGTCGGGGAGGAGGTAGTTGTCGTCATCAGGGAGGAGGTGGTCGCTGTCGTCCGGGGAAGGGGTGGTCGCCGTCGTCGGGGGAGGAGGTGGTTTCCATTGTCGGAGAGGAGGTGGTCACTGTCGTCGTGGAGGAGGTGGTCGCCGTTTCCGGGAGGATGTAGTTGATACGTCTCCAACATATCTATAATTTCTTATGTTCCATGCTAGTTTTATGACAATACCTACATGTTTTGTTCACACTTTATGATGTTTTGATGCATTTTCCGGCACTAACCTATTAACAAGATGCCGAAGCGCCAGTTCATGTTTTCTGCTGTTTTTGGTTTCAGAAATCCAACACAGGAAATATTCTCGGAATTGGACGAAACAAAAGCCCACAGTCTTATTTTTCCACGGAGTTTCCAGAAGACCGAAGAGGATACGAAGTGGGGCCACGTGAAGCCGCCACCATAGGGCGGCGCGGCCAAGGAGGGGCCCGCGCCACCCTATGGGGTGGGCCCCTCGAGCCCCCTCCGACTCTGCCCTTCCGCCTACTTAAACTCTCCGTCACGAAAACCCTAGTACCGAGAGCCACGATGCGGAAAAAGTTCCAGAGACGCCGCCGCCGCCAATCCAATCTCGGGGGATTCAGGAGATCGCCTCCGGCACCCTACCGGAGAGGGGAATCATCACCGGAGGGCTCTACATCACCATGCCCGCCTCCGGATGATGCGTGAGTAGTTCATCCTTGGACTATGGGTCCATAGCGTAGCTAGATGGTTGTCTTCTCCTCTTGTGCTATCATGTTTAGATCTGTGAGCTGCCTAACATGATCAAGATCATCTATTTGTAATGCTACATGTTGTGTTTGGTGGGATCCGATGAATATGGAATACTATGTCAAGTTGATTATTGATCTATCATATATGTGTTGTTTATGTTCTTGCATGCTCTCCGTTGCTAGTAGAGGCTCGGCCAAGTTGATACTTGTAACTCCAAGAGGGAGTATTTATTCTCGATAGTGGGTTCATGCCTCCATTGAATCTGGGACAGTGACAGAAAGTTCTAAGGTTGTGGATGTCTGTTGCCACTAGGGATAAAACATCAATGCTTTGTCTAAGGATATTTGTGTTGATTACATTACGCACCATACTTAATGCAATTGTCTGTTGTTTGCAACTTAATACTGGAAGGGGTGCGGATGCTAACCCGAAGTGGACTTTTTAGGCATAGATGCATGCTGGATGGCGGTCTATGTTCTTTGTCATAATGCCCTGATTAATTCTCATAGTGATCATCATGATATGTATATGAATCTTTATTTGTCAATTGCCCACCTGTAATTTGTTCACCCAGCATGCTACTTATCTTATTGGAGAGACACCACTAGTGAACTGTGGACCCCGGTCCTTTCTTTTACATCTGAAATACAATCTACTGCAATCTCTGTTCTTTGTTGTTCTTCGCAAATAAACATCATTCTCCACACCATATGTTTAATCCTTTGTTTTCAGCAAGCTGAGATTGACAACCTCACTGTTAGTTGGGGCAAAGTACTGTGATTGTGTTGTGCAGGTTCCACGTTGGCGCCGGAATCACTGGTGTTGCGCCGCACTACACTCCTCCACCAACAACCTTAACGTGGCCTCATCTCCTACTGGTTCGATAACCTTGGTTTCTTACTGAGGGAAAACTTGCTGCTGTACGCAACACACCTTCCTCTTGGGGTTCCCAACGGACGTGTGCTTCACGCGTTATGAAGCTCTTTTTCTGGCGCCGTTGCCGGGGAGATCAAGACACGCTGCAAGGGGAGTCTCTCACATCCAATCTCTTTACTTTGTTTATTGTCTTGCTTTACTTCATTTTATTTTCTGTCTTGTTTGCTTTATATCAAAAACACAAAAAAGTTAGTTGCTTTACTTTACTTTATTTTCTGTCTTGTTTTCTCTATATCAAAAACACAAAAAATTAGTTGCTTTACTTTACTTTATTTTCTGTCTTGCTTTCTCTATATCAAAAACACACAAAAAATGAGTTACTTACATTTAGTTTATTTTGTTATCATGTCTAGCTCTGTACCTGTTACTTCTTCACCTGAGGAATTAATCTTTACTTTTAAACAAGGGGATGAGGAGAGTTTTAAGGATGCTTGGCCTAGAATTTTTGATTCTTATCGTAAAGCTGAACCTAAAATAACTCTAAGTCTGCTTCTTAGTAACTTTTATTGTGGGCTTATTCTTCGCTATAGATATGCCTTAGATGTTGTAGTGGGAGGAGATTTCCTTCATTGCGATGGGGATCAAGCTTTTAATGCCATAAAAAATTGGTTGCATCATATAGTTCAACTAATAATTTTGATTCATCCCTTGTTAGTATTTATAATAGAGTAAACACTCTTGAGACAAATACATCTTGCTTGAAAGAAGGGTATAGTCAGATTCGTGAGCGTCTTGATCATGTTTTAGTAAACTCTGAACCTTCAACGTGGGACCCTACTATTAAAGTTACTATTGGTGGTGAAACTTTTTATGCCCGTTGTGATATTATGTCTGAATTTTTCCTTATGCCTAAGAGTATTTATGAATCTTTGACACTGGGGACTTACTGAAGGTGGAGAAGGAATAACTCTTACTGATAACTCTGTTATAATTCCTAAGGGAATAGCCAAGGGTCTGTTCACAACCATTCTTGGAAGAACGGTATCCACTGATTATCTTGTTATTGAATATGTAGGAACAGGACAAATTACACTTGGAAGATCCCTGCTGAAACAATTGGGAGCAACCATAGATGTGGGAAAAGGCACCCTAAAACTCATCTCTACACCGGGAGGCGGTCATGTATTTCCTAAACCAAAGAGTAAGAATAAGAGTAAGAAGGGTAGGCGTAAAGCCCGAGGTAATAATGTTGATGCTTCTTCTCTTGATAATATTTGATTTGCACTTCCTGCGCCTAGCTGAAAGGCGTTAAAGAAAAGCACTTCTTGGGAGATAACCCATGGTTTTATTTTTACTACTGTTTTGTTGAGTCTTGGAAGTTGTTACTACTGTAGCAACCTCTCCTTATCATGTTATTGTGCCAAGTAAAGTCTCTGATAGTAAAGTTGATACTAGATTTGGATTTCGCAGAAACAGAATTGCTGTCTGTCACGAATTCGCGTCCTTCTCTCTTTAGAAGAATCAAAAAATCTGCCAATTTACGTGCGTGATCCTCAGATATGTACGCAACTTTCATTAGTTTTGAGTTTTTCCATATGAGCAAGTTAAGTGCCTCAGAAAAATTCGTCTTTACGGACTGTTCTGTTTTGACAGATTCTGCCTTTTATTTCGCATTGCCTCTTTTGCTATGTTGAATGGATTTCTTTGTTCCATTAAATTTCAGTAGCCTTGGGTAATATCCAGAAGTGTTAAGAATGATTATGTCACCTCTGAATATGTGAATTTTTGATTATGCACTAACCCTCTAATGAGTTTGCTTAAAGTTTGGTGTGGAGGAAGTTTTCAAGGGTCAAGAGAAGAGGATGATACAATATGACCAAGAAGAGTGAAAAGTCTAAGCTTGGGGATGCCCCCGTGGTTTATCCCTGCATATTTCAAGAAGACTCAAGCATCTAAGCTTGGGGATGCCCAAGGCATCGCCTTCTTCATCGACAACTTATCAGGTCACTTCTAGTGAAACTATATTTTTATTCCATCACATCTTATGTTCTTTACTTGGAGCGTCTTTTTGCTTTTGTTTTTGTTTTGGTTTGAATAAATTCGGATCCCACAATCCTTGTATTGGAGATATACACGCTCCGTTTTTCATATTGAACACTTGTGTTCTTAGTTTTGCTTTAATGTTCATGGCGAAGGCTGAAAACTTCTTCGTTAATTGCTATTTGGTTGGAATCAGAAAATGCTTCATATGGTCATGAATAATTTGATACTTGGCAATTGTTTTGAGCTCTCATAGATCATGTTTAAGCTCTTGCATCATGTAGTTTAAATCTATTAGTGGAGAACTACCGTAAAGATTGTTGAAATTTGGTTTGCATGATTGGTCTCTCTAAGGTCTAGATATTTTCTGGTAAAAGTGTTTGAATAACAAGGAAGACAGTGTAGAGTCTTATAATGCTTGCAATATGTTCTTGTGTAAGTTTTGCTGTACATGTTCATACTTGTGTTTGCTTCAAACAACCTTGCTAGCCCAAGCCTTGTACTGAGAGGAAATGCTTCTCGTGCATCCAAACATCTTGAGCCAAAACCCATGTCATTTGTGTCCACCATAACTACCTATATGTGGTATTTTTCTGCCATTCCAAAGTAAATTACTTGAGTGCTACCTTTAAAATTTCATTCCTTTGTCTTTACAATATATAGCTCATGGGAAAATAGCTTAAAAATTATTGTGGTGATGAATATGTAGCTATGTATCTTAGTTCTTATAAGTTGCTTGTTGAGCGGTAACCATGTTTCTGCGGACGCCATCAAATCTTTACACCTTTGTTGAATATCATGTGAGTTGCTATGCATGTTCTTCTTGTCTGAAGTAAGGGTGATTTATCATGATCAAATGGTTTGAGTATGCATATTGTTAGAGAAGAACATTGGGCCGCTAACCAAAGCCATGTATCATGGTGGAAGTTTCAGTTGGACACTAATCCTCAATCTCTTATGAGAATATTATCTGTTGTTTGATACGTCTCCAATGTATCTATAATTTCTTATGTTCCATGCTAGTTTTATGACAATACCTACATGTTTTGTTCACACTTTATGATGTTTTGATGCATTTTCCGGCACTAACCTATTAACAAGATGCCGAAGCGCCAGTTCCTGTTGTTTTTGGTTTCGTAAATCCTACAAAGGAAATATTCTCGAATTGGACGAAATCAACGCCTGTGGGTCTTATTTTTCCACGGAGCTTCCAGAATACCGAGAGCATACGAGGTGGGGTGACGAGGCGCCTGCACCACGTGGTCGCGCGGCGTGGTGGGGCCCACGTCGCCCTATGGTGTGGGACCCTCGTGCCTCCACCGACCCTGCCCTTCCGCCTACTTAAACTCTCCGTCGCGAAAACCCTATTAGCGAGAGCCACGATACAGAAAAAGTTCCAGAGACGCCGCCGCCGCCAATCCCATCTCGGGGATTCAGGAGATCGCCGCACCCGCCGGAGAGGGGAATCATCACCGAGGGCTCTACATCACCATGCCCACCTCCGGACGATGCGTGAGTAGTTCATCCTTGGACTATGGGTCCATAGCAGAGCTAGATGGTTGTCTTCTCCTCTTGTGCTATCATGTTTAGATCTTGTGAGCTGCCTAACATGATCAAGATCATCTATTTGTAATGCTACATGTTGTGTTTGGTGGGATCCGATGAATATGGAATACTATGTCAAGTTGATTATTGATCTATCATATATGTGTTGTTTATGTTCTTGCATGCTCTCCGTTGCTAGTAGAGGCTCGGCCAAGTTGATACTTGTAACTCCAAGAGGGAGTATTTATGCTCGATAGTGGGTTCATGCCTCCATTGAATCAGTGACAGAAAGTTCTAAGGTTGTGGATGTGTTGTTGCCACTAGGGATAAAACATCAATGCTTAGTCTAAGGATATTTGTGTTGAGTACATTACGCACCATACTTAATGCAATTGTCTGTTGTTTGCAACTTAATACTGGAAGGGGTGCGGATGCTAACCCGAAGGTGGACTTTTAGGCATAGATGCATGCTGGATGGCGGTCTATGTTCTTTGTCGTAATGCCCGACTAAATCTCATAGTGATCATCATGATATGTATATGAATCTTTATTTGTCAATTGCCCACCTGTAATTTGTTCACCCAGATGCTATTTATCTTATTGGAGAGACACCACTAGTGAACTGTGGACCCCGGTCCATTCTTTTACATCTGAAATACAATCTACTGCAATCTCTGTTCTCTGTTGTTCTTCGCAAACAAACATCATTCTCCACACCATACGTTTAATCCTTTGTTGTCAGCAAGCCGGTGAGATTGACAACCTCATTGTTAAGTTGGGGCAAAGTACTGTGATTGTGTTGTGCAGGTTCCACGTTGGCGCCGAATCACTGGTGTTGCGACGCACTACACTCCTCCACCAACAACCTTCACGTGGCCTTCATCTCCTACTGGTTCGATAACCTTGGTTTCTTACTGAGGGAAAACTTGTTGCTGTACGCATCACACCTTCCTCTTGGGGTTCCCAACGGACGTGTGCTTCACGCGTTATCATTGTTGAATGCTTATGCATTAAAGAGGAGTCCATTATCTGTTTTCTTTGTTGTCCCGGTATGGATGTCCTTAGTTGAGATCTATCAAAAACGAGAAATCAAATGCGATTTATCTCCTTGGACCTTTGTACAGGCGGCATAGAGGTACCCCTTTGTGACACTTGGTTGAAACATATGTTATGCAATGATAATCCATGTAAATCCAAGCTAATTAGGACAAGGTGCGGGCACTATTGGTATTCGATGCATGAGGCTTGCAACTTGTAGGAAGTTTTATGCATAACACATATGAATTATTACTACCGTTGACAAAATTGTTTCTATGTTTTCAAAATAAAAGCTCTAGCACAAAAATAGTAATCCATGCTTCCCTCTGCGAAGGGCCTTTCTTTTACTTTATATTGAGCCAGTTTACCAACTTCTTTCTATATTAGAAGCAAACACTTGTGTCAACTGTGTGCATTGATTCTTACATGTTTACTTATTGCACTTGCTATATTACTTTATGTTGACAATTATCCATGAGATATACATGTTACAAGTTGAAAGCAATTGCTGAAACTTAATCATCCTATGTGTTGCTTCAAAACCTTTTACTTTGAATCTATTGCTTTATGAGTTAGCTCTTATGCAAGTCTTTTTGATACTTGTCTTGAAAGTACTATTCATGAAAAGTTTTGCTATATGATTCAGTTGTTTAGTCATTATCTCTTTGTTAGCAATCTATTGCTTCGAATCACTCCATTCATCTCATATGGTTTACAATAATGTTGATCAAGATTATGATGGTAGCATGTCACTTCAGAAATTATTGTTTTTATCGTTTACCTACTCGAGGGCGAGTAGGAACTAAGCTTGGGGATGCTTGATACGTCTCCAACGTATCTATAATTTCTTATGTTCCATGCTAGTTTTATGACAATACCTACATGTTTTGTTCACACTTTATGATGTTTTGATGCATTTTCTCGCACTAACCTATTAACAAGATGCCGAAGCGCCAGTTCCTGTTTTCTGCTTTTTTTTGTTTCAGAAATCCTACACAGGAAATATTCTCGGAATTGGATGAAACAAAAGCCCACGGTCTTATTTTACCACGGAGTTTCCAGAAGATCGAAGAGGATACGAAGTGGGGCCACGAGGAGCCGCCACCATAGGGCGGCGTGGCCAAGGAGGGGCCCGCGCCACCCTATGGGGCGGGCCCCTCGAGCCCCCTCCGACTCTGCCCTTCCGCCTACTTAAACTCTCCGTCACGAAAACCCTAGTACCGAGAGCCACGATACGGAAAAGTTCCAGAGACGCCGCCGCCGCCAATCCCATCTCGGGGATTCAGGAGATCGCCTCCGGCACCCTGCCGGAGAGGGGAATCATCACCGGAGGGCTCTACATCACCATGCCCGCCTCCGGACTGATGCGTGAGTTGTTCATCCTTGGACTATGGGTCCATAGCAGTTGCTAGATGGTTGTCTTCTCCTCTTGTGCTATCATGTTTAGATCCTGTGAGCTGCCTAACATGATCAAAATCATCTATTTGTAATGCTACATGTTGTGTTTGGTGGGATCCGATGAATATGGAATACTATGTCAAGTTGATTATTGATCTATCATATATGTGTTGTTTATGTTCTTGCATGCTCTCCGTTGCTAGTAGAGGCTCCCAAGTTGATACTTGTAACTCCAAGAGGGAGTATTTATGCTCGATAGTGGGTTCATGCCCAAGGAATAACTTGTCAATGCCTACGATTGTAGACTAGGGTTTTGCTAGAAGTAGAGGGCAAGTAGATCTCGAAGGTTTCAGCCGAAAAGTACTCGCTGATTGCAAAAACTAGGGTTCTGTTGACAATAGATTCGATCCTTTTTTTTCCCTCGACCTTTATATAGGAGGTGGAGCCGAGGGTTTCGTAATACACAAGTTACAGAGTCCGGGAGGGTTTCGTACCCGTCCCGCAAGATTACAAATCTATATTTCCTAATACAACTCTATTTTCCCTTAGCACTAATTGGGCTTCCGAATCTTCTTATCCTTCGAGTCCCGGGCCTTCAATAAACCCCGGGTACTATCTTTGGCAGGCCCATTGGGGATGCCTATGTCAGTAGCCCCCGAGATTTTGCTTGAATCGAAGAATCAGGAAAAATCTCCAACTTTAATCATTCAATAATCTTGTCAAATTTATCGCATAGCTTTTGGATATGCGAACACTATATTTTACAGGGATAATGGTAGTTGGGGCTAGTTCATCTGACGGATCAGGTACTAGTTAACTGCTCTAGTGGCAATCCGCAAAAACCTACTTCAAGATCACGTCCCTGGACATGATCCCGGGATACTGGTGTAAACTTCGACAGGTGCCGCTTAAGGTCTTACCATTTTGTCGAGTCCCAGTCATATTTTATCGGTACCTAACGCGTCCGTTAGGATTTTTCTTCGTATCTGTTGATACGGAAAAAGTAGCAAACCGCCGTCAGAGACGGTGCCACGCCGCTCAGAACGGATCTGGGTCTTACCTTCGCAAAGTTCTGCGGCATTCAGAGATTATTCGCGACTTTTAGCGCTCTGAGAATATATTGTCGAGTGCTTTTCGCTGTTGGAATAGCACATTTTATTGAGTCATATTTGATGACTTATTTTGTGTTCCCGACGGGAGTATATGTAGAGTTATCTGTATAACTCGAAATATACTCACTTCTTTTTATTTCTCTATATTTCTGTATAATTTCATCGGGCACGCGGACAGTGTTCCCGATGGGAGTAGCCCCCGAGGCTATAGCCAAGGACTTGTGCTTGGTTGTAGGCTCCACAGATTAATATCTTCTGCCGATATATTGTTAATCCTTCTCGAGCTTTTCATATCTATCGGGTGCGCGACCAGCGCTCCCGATGGGAGTAGCCCCCGAGGCTATGAACAAATGCTTGCATTTGGTCATAGGCTCTCGTCGTTTTTATTTTGTCATAGTTGGAACTTTCTTTCTTCCAAAGTAGCCCCCGAGCATTTGGGCAAAACTTGTATTTGATCAAAGGCTCCCGAAATAATCTTCTGCTATCGACATTTTTACCAAGCTTCAAAGTTGAGTTTTTTGCTCTTGCCAAGGTGACATCATTGCTGACGTTAGCCACGATTACTGTATCGGGAACGTGCGAGAACCACTTCTCTCTCTGTCTTGTGGGCCCGGATTTCCTATCAAGTTGACACGTCGTGCAAGTGGGGGACACATGTCCTCCGCTTTTACTGGCGCACGCACTGTAGGTCCTGTGTTTTCTCGTCTTAATGAAATTACCTTTTACCCCTTATCCACGTGTACACCATCTACTCCGCAATTTTTTCATCCAACGGTGCGTCGTCTCACCGCACCTGTATTTAAGGTCTTCGTCTTCCTCCATTAACACTTCCACTCGCGCCGCACCTCTGTTCCTCTGCAAAAAATCATCCATTGCTCCCATTGCTCTTTGCGCTCACCCACGCTCGTGTTGTTCTTCTCCGTTCTACTTGATGCCACCACGCGCGCGGCTCACCGGGCATAGCACTCCGGAATCCCAGATGGCTACCGAAGATTTGGAGTGGGAGAGATCCAAGATCTCCAGCCAAGATATGAACTTGCTGAAGAAGCTGGGGTTCGCCAAGAAGGAGAATGCGCTACGCTTCCCCCACGAGGAGAGCTATCCATCTCCTCCAATGGAGTACCGGGTCAGTTTTGTTGACCATCTCATCCGCGGTCTTTCCCCTCCTATCCATGAGTTTCTTCGAGGTCTTCTTTTTGTCTATGGGCTGCAGCCCAATTCTATCTTGCACGTGTCGATTTTTATCACATTGTGCGAATGCTTCCTCGGAGTCCATCCCAATTGGGCTTTGTGGAAGCGTGTCTTCTGCCTCCGCCGTAATGGCTCTCACGGCGTCGCCTATAATATCGGCGGCGTCGTTATCTGTGTTCGCTCTGACGTCGATTACTTCGACGTCAAATTCCCCGATTCCGTCCAAGGGTGGCGCAAGAAGTGGCTGTATGTACACGAAGAAAGCTCTGATTCAGTAGAGTACAACATTGCCCCTTTTGACGGAAAAACCAAGATTCTTCGCCGCCGCTCCTGGGACGCTGAAGCTACCGAAGAAGAGAAATTGGCGACAGAAGCGCTGATGAATCGCATTCGTGAGCTTCAGAATACTCATGGCAAGGAGCTATCGGGTATTCAAATCACAGCCTACTTCCTTAGGATTAGAGTGCAGCCTCTGCAAGCTCGAAAAAATCCCCTTTGGACTTATGCTGGTGATGAAGACGTCGAGAGGCTCTCCAAAGACCTTCTTGTGAAGGACTTGGAGAAGTTGATTCGAAGAATCTCCAAGCTTAACAAGAAGGACACCATTCCATCTTCTTGCCAAGTTAAGCCATTCTGTAGCGCCAATCCCCTTCCCGAGGTAATTTTTCCTTCTGACTATTATATTGTCTTCTCGAATTTTTGGTATCTGTCGACTACTTTTTTGCTAGCGCCCTTTTTTTACATAGTTTTTGTCGATACTCCTTGTTTTTTCCCAGGGCCACCCTGTTCTATCTTCTCTTCCTCCCCTTCCCGAAGGTGGAGAGGTCGAAGAACGGGCCGTTGTCACCGACGACAACCAGGGTACTTCTCGCCCTGAAAGTGAAGTCGCGGGTTCCCAAAAATCCGCGGCTTCTCTTGAAAAGGAGAATGAAACTGAGGCTACCTCATCGACACCTTCTCCTCCTCCAGCTGCTTCTCCGAGGAACAAAAGGAAGAGGGATGAAGTTGTCGATTCCGGCACCTCCAAAGCTGATGCTGCTCGTGCCGGAGAACCTGCACCTGGTGCTGGGAAGAAGGCTATCGACCTTTACGAGGCTGCTCTTGTCAGTTCGTAAGTTCTTGTTGAACTATTTTTTGTCTGTTCTCAATAATTTTTCGAATTGCTTTCTTATCTTGTCGCTTTATTTGTTGCAGTGGTGATGAAGAGGAGGATGCTCCTATTGACGCGACTGCTCGAACGAGCACGTCCCGTACCGTAGTTGTTTCCGAAGCTCAACCCGATGGCGACAAAACTTCCCCCCCCCCTCATCAGAACAGAGAGCATCCGACGCCAGCTGCAAGCCCTCAAGCTCCTTCACCGAAGAGGGCTAAGGTAGAACCAGCCAGGGAACCTCCCATGTTAAGTGGTTGTTCCTCGACTCCTTTAATGGAAGAAGTAAGTTATCTTCTTCGCCCTATATTGACTTCATTTCTCTGAACTTCCATCTCCTTGTTTCTTCGTGATGTCGAACTTTTTCACTTCCTATATTGATCCCCTTTTTATGATCTTTTCTTTAGCCTTTCATGAAGGAGCTTATCCGTTTCGGTACCCAATTTATCGGGTACCACGAGTATGCCGCCAATCTTGAAGGTACGCTCTTTTTTCTTGTCTGTCTTTCCTTAGCGAGTATATTCTGTCACTATTTTGTGCTACAATATTTGACTTGTTTGTCTTATGTTGGCAGAAAAAATTGCGGAAGCCAACAAACGCGCTGACGCTCTTGCTGCGGAGTTAGAGCAGAGCGAAAAAGCTCGTATGAAAGCTGAAGCAGATGCTGCTGCCGTCGAAGATCTTCAGAAAAGACTTGACGACGCAAAAAATGCTCTGAGCGAAAATATAGCTCAGCATTCTGCTCGCGAAGAGGAAATCCTTAGTCGACTGGAGTCACAAACTCGACGCTTTATTAGTAAGTGCTTAGAATCTCATTGCTCCTTTGAGTCGTCTTTCTTCCCCTATTCATTTGATCAACTCTCTTTTACTTTATTCAGGGAGAACAAATCAAGAGTATGAGCTGGAGAGCCCTGAAGTTGACCAACTCCTCGACGCCCTTTCTCTTCTTGAAATCCATAGTGATGAGGCCCGTGACGGCCTTTCTGAAGCTAAGATTGGCCTGTCGCGGCTTTTCCCGTATTTTTTCAAGAAGAAGGAGGAACCCGCAACTTTTGTTTCTCTCGCCAAGTGCTTCTCTTCGCAAGAAAAACTTGGACTCCAACTTCGCCAAGAGGGATTAAAAGTTGGTGTTGAAGGTACAATTGCCTTGGTTGCTGAGAGCCAACAAGAAATCGACTGGGCAAGAGTTGGCAGCACGGAGGAGATGGAAACGAAGAGGTGGCAGTCGCTGATTAAGGCGGCCAAGCCCAACTCGAAGAAAATCCTTGCCCACCTCGGATATGATCCTACTCTTGCTCCCAGTTCATCGAAGCCGGAGGTCAAGTAGACCACCCTGTCTTTTCTTTTAGTTTTTTCTTTCTTTTGGCGCTGTCGCCATAGTAGCTTTGTCGGCCACTGCTTCGGTAGTTCGCTAGTGATCCTTCTTTTGTAATATCCATGTATATACTTTGAGAATCAATGGAAATCTATCTTTGCTTGATGATTGATGTCGAAACTTTTGTTTTCAGTTAATTTTTGACAACTATACTGCAACTCCTGGTCCTTCTGAAGTTTTTCCTGCTTCATCCCATTTGAAGAAAATACCTCTTGCTGCCGAACTTATTGAAGATTCATCGAGTAAAGGTTCAGCGCAAGATTTTGAAGAACTTCGCCAGCAGCTCCAGTCCACGAAGAAACAATCGCTTATGATCATGGAGCAGTCTCGAAAATCTTCTGAGAGGGAAAAGATTGCGCTTCAACAGGCTCAAGATGCTATAGCTGAAAAGGGGAACGCGGTTGCTGAGGCTGCTGCAGCTTCTGCGAGAGAATTTCATGCTTCAATGACGGATGCTAGCTTGGATATGGCAGGTGTGCTTCATTAACTTTGTCATGCTTCTTTTTTCCTGTTGCTCGTCTCCTCTTTTTTTTGATGATTCCTTCAAAATAGGTTCTTTCTTGGATACTGCTACCGAAGATGAGCGTGTTGAAGCTCGATCCAATGCGCTTCTCAAACTTGCGCAGGATCATGGTTCCAATTTTTGGGGCACACCTGATCGGACCCGCCAGATCGTCAGGTTTCAAGATCGCGCGCATCAGGTTCGCGAATTTCTCGACTTTTGTACCAGAACCTTGTCTCTGGTCTATGGCACCATGTTTCCTCGTAATAAAATGCCAGAAACTCTTCCTGCTCTGATGGACAAATTTCGGGATGCTCCGCGAATCCACGGGTTTGTGCGGGCCCAATTAGCTGCTGGCGCGAGGTTTGCTATGATTATGATAAGAATCTGCTACCCAAAGTTAGATGTGGGTCAAGTTGTTCCAAAGTGCCTGGCCAAGATGGCGAAAAAGGAAGAAGAACTTCAGCAAGTATGACGACGTTGTGACCCCTGTTGCCGAAGATATGATGGATGAGCTTCTTCGGATGGATGCCGAATTCTTCGTGAAGGGCAGCTATGCTGAACATAGCACTCGCTCTATAAATAATGGACGGTTGACGATAGATAATATACTGGGCAACCCTTGAAGATTTATTTCCCAAGAATTGTATCCTGTGTGTTGTAGACATAATCTATATTGTAAAGTCACTAGATTTTTGTTTTTCAATGTCAAGCCCCCGGGCGTTTTGATGGTGATGTTTTCTTTTTATAATGCGAGGTTGACCCAAGGCAAGATAAATTATATTGAGTGTACTATTTTGCGGGCGCGAGCCCCGAGCTTTATGTTGATCACTATTTTGCGCCACCTTTTATTTTGGCGAGGTGCTTTGTACCAAGGCGAGATATTTTGCAAGTTGTATTCGTCGACATTGTGTATATATATATTGTATCTTCTGGGTGCAAGCCTCTGAGCCTGTCGAAAAGATATATAACTCCACTATCTTTATTATATTGCAGCACCGCGAGCCCGCCTCATTAAAAACCTTTCCCGGCCCCACTCGGTGCCCCGAAAAAGGAAAAGAGTGCGTCTGAAAACTCGCGGGCGTTTCAGTACATTGTATTGTTACAAAGGAGACTATATTTCGGCTTCTAAGCGTAAAACCGCCTGAGCTGCGCCACGTTCCAAGGATTTGGCTCGGCGATTCCCGTCTTGTCCTTGATTATGTATGCTCCTCCTTCAATTACTTCTGTGACGATGTAAGGACCAAGCCACGGCGACTCGAGTTTTTCGTGACTTTTTTGATTGAGTCGTAAAACCAAATCTCCAACTTGAAAAGATCTTGGTCGCAATCGTCGACTGTAGTTCTTCAGGTCCTATTGGTACTTGGCGACTCGTGACAACACTTCATCTCGAGCCTCATCGAGCGCGTCGACATCATCCTCCAAAGCTCTTCTGGAAGTTTCTTCATCATATTCTGTAACTCTTGGAGATTCATGCTCTATTTCTATCGGCAATACGCTTCAGCTCCATGGACCAGAAAGAACGGCGTCTCCTGTGTCGCTGTATTTGGTGTTGTTCGGATGCTCCACAACACGCTTGGCAACTCCTCTGGCCAAGTATGTCGAGCTTTTTCCAATGGTCCTAACAGGCGCTTCTTGATACCATTGCAGATGATGCCATTGGCTTTCTCGACTTGACCGTTGGTCTGTGGATGCGCGACAGGCGCGAAACTCAATTTGATACCCACTTCTGCACAGTATACTTTGAACTCCTTGGATGTGAAATTACCGCCATTGTCTGTGACGATGCTATGAGGGACTCCAAATCGAAAAACAATGCTTTTCACAAACTTGATTGCCGACGCGCCGTCCGGTGAATTTATCGGCTTTGCTTCTATCCACTTGGTAAATTTATCGACATCAACGAGCATATACTCATATCCTCCTGGCGAAGCTTTGTGTAATTTTCCCACCATATCGAGACCCCATTGAGCAAAGGGCCAAGACAACGGGATAGGCATCAGTTCTGCTGCCGGAGAATGAGGTTTTGCTGCGAATCTCTGGCACGCGTCACAAGTTCGCACTATTTCCTTCGCATCCTCAATTGCTGTTAACCAATAAAATCCTTCTCTGAAAACCTTGGCCGCAATAGCTCGACTGCTTGCGTGATGCCCACATATTCCTTCGTGTACATCTTTCAGGAGTATCCTTCCTTCTTCGGGTGTAACGCACCTCTGGAGCACACCTGAAATACTTCGCTTGTAATTCCCCTTTGACCACAGTAAAAGCTTTAGAACGTCTAATTATTCGTCTTGCTTCAACTGGATCGTCGGGTATTATTTTCCTTAGGATGTATGATATATATGCCTGCATCCATGGAATTTGCACCATCATGACTAGCTCTTCTTCTTCCAGTGATTCTTTTGTAACACCCGAGGGTTTTTCATCCTTCTCCTTCTTCTTTGGTTTCATTGGCTTTGTTGATCTCTCGCTTATTTCTTCCCAAAACACGCCTGGAGGAATCGCGAGACATTGCGACCCGATATTTGCAAGAACATCGGCTTCATCATTGCTTAACCTGCTGATGTGATTTACCTCGCATCCATCAAACAGCTTTTCTAGCTCATTATACATCTCCTTGTATGCTATCATACTCTCGTTGACTGCATCACATTGATTCATAACCTGTTGTGCCACCAATTGTGAGTCGCCAAAGATTTTCAGTCGGGTTGCACCACAAGCTTTCGCCATCTTCATCCCGTGTATGAGAGCTTCATATTCTGCTTCATTGTTAGACGCGTTTGGGAACGTCATCCGTAAGACATACTTCAATTTGTCGCCTTCAGGTGATATTAATATCACGCCTGCTCCAGCGCCTTCTAACCTTTTGGACCCATCAAAATTCATAGTCCAGGTTCTCGATAAATCTGGAGGCCCTGTATTTTGTAGCTCCATCCACTCTGCGATGAAATCTGGTAAGATTTGCGACTTTATTGCTTTTCATATGTGATGTCCCGAGGGAAAGCTCTATTCCCCAAAGGGAGACACGACCCGTGGCTTCCGGGTTGTTTAATATATTTGATAGAGCCTCATTAACCACTATTATCATGCGCCGAAAAATAGTGTCGCAACTTTCTTGCCGTTGTAAACACTCCATACGCCATCTTCTGGTATTGCGGGTACCGCTGTTTTGAAGGTGATAATACTTCACCGATGAAATATACCGCCTCTGTACTCCATGGAGTTTTCCTTCTTCCTCCCTTTCGACTACTAGAGCCGTGCTGACCACCTGAGGTGTGGCTGCGATGTATAACAGAGGGGTTCTTTCTCTTTAGGCGCCACCAAGATTGGTGGTGTCGAAATTGTGCGCTTGAGATTCTCGAAGGCTCTATCTGCCTCGTTCCATTGAAATTTCTCTCCTTGTTTGATCAATGCATAGAACGGCGCTTTTTCTCCCAGCGGCGACGAATCCTTAAGGCGACTCGCCCCGTCAACTGTTGTATTTCTTTCAACTTTGTCGGCTTCCTCATCGTTACGATGGCCTGGATTTTATCTGGATTGGCCTCAATCCCTCTTGCTGATACTAAGAACCCGAGAAGTTCTCCTGCAGGAACACCAAAGGAGCACTTAGTCGGGTTCAACTTAAGGCAGAATTTGTCGAGGTTGTCGATTTCTTTCAAATCCTCGATCAGCATTGTCCCCTTTTTTGATGTTATGACGACATCGTCAATGTAGACTTGTACATTTTTTCCAATCTGTGTTGCAAGGCACTTCTGCATCATCCGCTGATATGTTGCTCCCGCGTTTTTCAGACCAAAGGGCATTGTTCTATAGCAGAATACGCCGTAAGGTGTTATGAACGCTGTCTTGGCTTCATCATCTTCTTTTAATCTGATTTGGTTATAACCAGAGTACGCGTCCAAGAAGGAAAGACGTTCACATCCTGCCGTGGAGTCGATGATTTGATCGATCCTTGGGAGGGGAAAGTGATCCTTTGGACAGTGTTTATTGAGACACGTAAAGTCGACACACATGCGAAGGACTTTCGTGTTTTCTTCGGCACCATCACCGGGTTAGCTACCCACGTGGCTTCGTAGATATCTCTTTAATAAAACCAGCATCTTTGAGTCGATCTATTTCTGATAGCATAGCTTTGCGGTTTGGTTCCGAAAAACGCCGCAAAGGTTGTTTGATTGGTCTCGCAATAGGATCCAGGTTTAGGTGGTGCTCTGCAAGTTCCCTGGGTCCTGGCATGTCAGCTGGACACCATGCGAAGATTTTCCAGTGCTCACGGAGGAACTCGACGAGCGCGCTTTCCTATGCGAGGTCCATGTTTGTTGCAATGGACGTCGTTTTCTTTGGATCCGTCGGGTGAATCTGCACCTCCTTGGAATCCTTAGTAGTGTTGAAGGTTGGCTCCCTTAGTGGCCTTCCTGCATCTGGCAACACATCATAATCAGTTGTGAGCCTTGACGCCATATATTCTGCTTGCATCCCGAAAGTTTCCGATAGTCGATGAAAATCTTTGTCGCACTTATCAGCCAGCGCGAAACTTCCTTGATTGTGATTGGTCCCTTAGGTCCAGGCAACCTCCACAATAAGTACGTGTAATGAGGTACCGCCATAAACCTGGCATATGCTGGTCGTCCCAACAAGGCGTGATAATGCGACGGTAAATCCACAACTTCAAACTCTAGGTTCTCTATTCTGTAGTTTTCTCGGGTCCCAAACTGAACGTCGAGATTGATCTTGCCCAACGGATAACTTGGCTTCTCCGTGATCCCGTGGAAACGTGCATCAGTTGGTTTTAGATTTGCCAGGGATATGTTCATCTTCCTTAATGTATCTGCATACATAAGGTTTAAGCTGCTGCCACCATCTATAAAGACTCTCGAAACGTCAAAACCAGCAATTACTGCGGGTAAGATAAGTGCAGATTGCCCGGTCGAGGAACTTGCTGGTGATCCGCAATTGTGAAGCCAATGTCCTGTCCCGACCAATTTAGGTACTCGATCGTTGGTGGAGGCATCTTCTCGCCATGAACACTTGCCGCGAGATTACTTTCGCGCCTTAGATGGCCTAGCTTTCTGAATCATCGAGACCGCACCATTGGAGTTAGGGTCAACATATGGAGGTGGGTGTGGTGCTGCCGCTATTCGAGCTGATGCCGATTTTCATCCGTAATTGCGGGAGGCGGTGGAAGATGTATTTCGCTCCTTGGCCCCTGGGGGTTTCTATTCATTGCTTGAGCATTGGCAATCCCTGCGGCTCGCAACATTGCTTGGAAATTGCGACAGTCTTTCGGAGATGTCCCGACGCCTCTTTCCATTACGTCGAGATAGAAGTGCATCTGACATGGTCCATTCATCATTTCTTCGGGAGACACATAAGGTCTCTGAAACCTTGGTCCATTATTTTGCCTGTTACCACGGAAATCACCTCTTTTGTCGCCTTGTTGCTCATTACTCCTTTGGTAATCATCTCGACTATTCCCTCTTCCTCGAAACCAGCTGATATGTGGCCAGGAGCATCATTATTGTAAAACTGGCGAGAAAATCGCCTTCTATTTTGAAAATTTCGACGGCGGTCCTCCTCTGGCGACCTATGTCGCTTGTTGTGTATCGCATCTTCTCCATCTGCCCATTTATTTGCTATTTCCATCAGTGCTGATATTGTTTTTGGGTTGGTTCTTCCTAGGTCCTCGATGAAATCTCCTCGTCGAATTCCTGCCACGAACGCATCTATTGCCCTCTCGTCAGATATGTCTTCTGCCGAGTTTTTGATAATGTTCCACCTCTGTATATATTTTTGCATTGATTCGTCGTGTTTCTGTCTACACGCCCTCAGCTCTTCCAGTGATGCAGGTTTCTTGCAGGTGGATCGGAAATTCCTCACGAAGATGTCCTAAAAACTATCCCAGTTGTCGATGGAACCTGGGGGAAGTTTCTTTATCCAGGATCGTGCGGCTCCACTCAGATGTACTTGGATGCTCTGCATGGCTGTTGCCCTGGTTCCTCCTATCGGCTTCACCATCTCGAGATAATCAACGAGCCAATCTTCGGGATCCTGTAGGCCGTCGAATTTCTTGAAATTTTCGGGTAGCTTGAACCCTGACGGGACTCGAGTTTTTCGAACCCGTCTCGTAAAGCACGGTAACCCGCACATATCTTCATCGGCAACTTCTGGTGACTGCCGATGTTCTCTTCTTTCTTGTCGCGCTCTATCCACCCTTGCTTGTGCCGCCGTATCCCTTGCTCCACTTGTCCTTGGTGGATCTTGCACTGTCGTGGGTCGTGGGCTATTTTGCCTTGCGTTCCTTCGGGAGGTGTAGCTGCGAACGTTGTTCCCATGACTCCAACTCCGCCATTGCCATGTTGAACAATGCTTCTCTCGGGTCCCCGGAGGTGGTCTGGATGCAAGGATATAAGCTTGCGTTGCCATGTACCCAGCTTCGGTGTTTTTGGGATGATATTTCCCCTTGTATCGATCGTCATGAAAGACATGTCGAGATTTTGGATTGTATTTCCTCTCTCTTCTTCAGGTATATTTTGCAGCCGAGATCTTGCTCTCCTCCGAGCTTCTCTATGGCTATCTCCCGAAGTTCTTGATTGTCCACTTAGCTCTGCTCGTCGCCTACTTGATGCGGAAGCTGCCTCCTTTCTTCTATTCAGGAAGCTGTCTGTTTTTCCAACTCCCTACTCACACGAGCAAGTCTATATTGATAGGCTTGCAATTCCTCTGCAGTAGCAGTTGTGGTCAATGGTTCTGAACCATCCATGGCTCTTGCGGCTCTATCCCACGCTGCCTGCGGGAGCTGAACTCTTGTACGTGGAGTGGTCCCGACATATTTAGTGCCTAGGCCTCTTCTGAGATCAGCGGGATCGACGTATGGGTTTTCCCAAATCGTCGAAAGCCTCTGACGTCTCTGGTTCTTCTCGGTTTGTCTCCTCGATTGCATAGACTTGATGATATTTTGAGTGTTGGTTTTTGTCAGGATTGGTGACACCATCATAGAGATTGGTGAAGACCTTTCCAATGGCAGTAGATTTGTCGATGAAGTTGAAGCTGTCGACGCTGTCGTCGCTGCTTATAACGAGTCCGCAGACGACTCGAAGGATGTGTCGCTGAAGATCTTGGCGAGCTTTCCGCTTGCCTTGGTGTCGATGAAGCGTGGCGACGAAAACTCTTCATCGCTCGATGAAAAGTCAGAACCGATCGCTGAAAATTCCGACGAGATCGGAACTTCGAGACGATAAGATCCTTCTTTGTTGACGCCAAATCGGAAATCTCCGAACGTCATGACGATGGGCTCCTCCAGATATGCACATGCATCCAAACGGGAGGGCGGGTGAGGAATAAAATCGACTAGATCAGTTTTTCCTGTTTACCTCGATCCATCGCATTGCTTGCTACCGATGAAGTCGACGATTCCGGACGTGCCATCGAGATCAGCTCCTTGCAACCTCTAGTTCCCACAGACGGCGTCAATTGACAAGGATTAACTTGTCAATGCCTACAGATTGTAGACTAGGGTTTTGCTAGAAGTAGAGGCAAGTAGATCTCGAAGGTTTCAGCCGAAAAGTACTCGCGCAAAAACTAGGGTTCTGTTGACAATAGATTTGATCCTTTCTTTGTCCCTCGACCCCCCCTTATATAGGAGGTGGAGCCGAGGGTTTCGTAATACACAAGTTACAGAGTCCGGGAGGGTTTCGTACCCGTCCCGCAAGATTACAAATCTATATTTCCTAATACAACTCTATTTTCCCTTAGCACTAATTGGGCTTCCGAATCTTCTTATCCTTCGAGTCCTGGGCCTTCAATAAACCCCGGGTACTATCTTTGGCAGGCCCATTGGGGATGCCTATGTCACATGTCTCCATTGAATCTGGGACAGTGACCAAAAGTTCTAAGGTTGTGGATGTGCTGTTGCCACTAGGGATAAAACATCAATGCTTTGTCTAAGGATATTTGTGTTGATTACATTACGCACCATACTTAATGCAATTGTCTGTTGTTTGCAACTTAATACTGGAAGGGTGCGGATGCTAACCTGAAAGTGGACTTTTTAGGCATAGATGCATGCTGGATGGCGGTCTATGTTCTTTGTCGTAATGCCCCGATTAAATCTCATAGTGATCATCATGATATGTATATGAATCTTTATTTGTCAATTGCCCACCTATAATTTGTTCACCCAGCATGCTACTTATCTTATTGGAGAGACACCACTAGTGAACTGTTGACCCCGGTCCTTTCTTTTACATCTGAAATACAATCTACTGCAATCTCTGTTCTCTGTTGTTCTTCGCAAACAAACATCATTCTCCACACCATACGTTTAATCCTTTGTTTTCAGCAAGCCGGTGAGATTGACAACCTCACCGTTAAGTTGGGGCAAAGTACGTGATTGTGTTGTGCAGGTTCCACGTTGGCGCCGGAATCACTGGTGTTGCTCCGCACTACACTCCTCCACCAACAACCTTCACGTGGCCTTCATCTCCTACTGGTTTGATAACCTTGGTTTCTTACCGAGGGAAAACTTGCTGTTGTACGCATCACACCTTCCTCTTGGGGTTCCCAACGGACGTGTGCTTCACGCGTTATCAGTGGTCCCTGAAGGAGGTCCGGTGGTCGCCATCGTCGGGAGGAGATGGCCGGCCGTTGCCAGAGAAGAGGAGATGGTGGAGAAGTGAAAGAGGAGGAGGGAAAGAAGGTGGAGAGGGAGAAGAGGAGGATGGGAGAAGGTGGAGAAGTGGAAGAGAATGAGGATGGAGAAGTGGAAGAGGAGGAAGGGAGAAGGTGGATACATGGAAGAGGAAGAGGATGAGGGAAAGATGGTGGAGTAGTGCGAAAGTTTTTTTTTGGAATATTTTAGATTTAGAATTTTTTTGCACCAAAATCTTAAACCTTAAAAAAACTTTGTGTTCCTTTTCGATTTTTGGGAATGTAAAAATTCTCTAAACGCCCGGTGCAAGAGCCTCCGGTGGCGTAAGAGGAGCACTTCGAATGGTCATCCTCCGACGACGAAGACGAAAGAAATCTGAAGGATGACGAAGACGAGGCGATTGCGAGCGATAGAGCGGCAGGACGAGGAGCAGGAGGTGCTCTTGACGTCCTTTGCGTACAAACACGAGGAAGACAGAGAGCACGCGGATATAGCCGCCGCTGCTAATATCATCGTCATCCTCGACGACGACGACGAGTAGATTTAAGATCTAAATATATATATGTAAATATATTAAATGTAAAAAAAATGTTTATGTATGTCGACCGGATTCATATATTCCTGCTGTTGTGTGTTTGACATCTGATGCCTTTCAATTAGCACAAGCACGGTTGCTTGATTGTCCTGACATTGATGTCTAAAAATACTTGCTATCAAGTTGAGGGTCATTGGTAATACTCTCTTCGTCCATGAAAATGTATTTATTTATATTTAGATAAATCACTAAATACTAGTGTCTACACACATTCAAAATTATACAAATCTAAGACATACTTTATGGACAGAGGTAGTACTAGTTAATAGTACTAGATGATACCCCGCGCGTTGCGGCGGGATTGGTGGTAGAAAAGGGTGAATATGATATACCTTTGTCATCTTTAGCAAAATATACAATATTTCATGAGATTCATCAATGAAAGACCTGAAAGAAATATAAGGCGTGTGCACTAAAAGTAGGAATTAGAACAAATCAACAGCTATGGTGTGTGTGCAAATTGGATCATTGCCGATGCAAGGGATTTATGACTTATGAGGAGTGAGAAAAAGTACTACACTGCATGTTGAAGTGTTTCTAATACAATATCAGTGCCATATCGTATATAAATGTTTGAGCGAAGTCCTTTGGCCTTGCTTAAAAAATAGGAAATATAATGTCAACATATATTTGTAGACTAACCCAACTGATCAGAACAAATTACACATGAAACAATATAAATATGTACTCCATCAATATTGGAGGCATTGGCCGCAGTGCAAATGTGTGCCATAGAAATATAGAAATACAGCGGCATGTAATCTTTTCATACATGCGATCGAGCATTTCAACATTGAAGTTGATTTACTGCGTCAAATGATGACCCCACAATATTTATTCAGTGCATACTTTTCTTCATCAGATATGGACATATCAACTGAGCTTGCATTAACAACCTTGTTTTTTAAATCCAATATATGCGAGTCTGTAAAATCTCATCAATAGTGGAGTTAGATATTCAATTTAGAAACCTGATGTGATGCCAAAAATTGCACAACATTAAGTGGTGCTGCCAACACTTTTGTATGAACCATGCCAACCCGTAACAAAAGAATACAAAATGAGTCTCTGCCATACTTTTACCACCACTATCAAACTCTACGACCATAAGTTTCCATGATTAAATAAATTAGTGATACAAATTGACTAAATATTAAATAAATTATTGAAATTCCAGTATAATAATACGTACGATTGTATTGCCAGTAACACGGTATAAATACTTAGATTGCCGAAAAAACAGGCTAGACAGTCCCAAAGACAACCATTTGCCACTATGACAACGGAAGCTGATAAGTGAAGTGAATCTTAACGATTATGCAAACCAAATGTACGTAATTGACCAAAGATCTAGGACCGAAGCACTTCTAAATCAATAAAAACAGACAATATAACAACAATTACATGAGGGTATGTTCCAGTCTCGGATGCATATAAG
Organism: Lolium multiflorum; assembly: GCA_030979885.1. Taxonomy (NCBI): domain Eukaryota; kingdom Viridiplantae; phylum Streptophyta; class Magnoliopsida; order Poales; family Poaceae; genus Lolium; species Lolium multiflorum. Next base: position 68,933,666 of record CM061748.1, on the reverse strand, counting down.
ATTTGGATATTTAGTTTTCTACATGACAATCATTCGAGAGAACACACAAAAATATTCCATTCCACTGTAAAAGCGTAGTAATATCAATATGACCCACGTGATGTGAAGTTGTGCACCTATTCCTTTGGCTCTGCAAATCTACTCGCAAATTCACCACGAACATGCGTTAGCCTGCATATTGTGAAAATCAAATCTACAGAGAAGCAGAAGCACCATGAGGTCATGCCAGGGCATGGTGTACGAAGCATGGATGAGAATCTGTACATGGTTGGAATAGATGTGTAAGATGAAAAAAAATCTCGCCACAACATTCAAAAGAATCACCTGCATTCATATATCTGGATGAGGATAGAACGATAGAAAACAATGGGCAAGTAGGTACTCTTGTGCTCCTTGAAACAGTACCGAACATCTTCACCCTTCTGTAAGGCTTGAGCATTGGGATTCTGCATACCACGTAAACATACCCGGACCAAAAGCTGATGAAGTAGGTCAAGTCAGAATAACCACCCTCGTTGATAGAAAGATCTGCGTATACTTTCTTTGCTGGAGCAGCTGAACTGTCGGGAGACGGCATGCTGCCGATGAAATTGGGGTAATGAGATGGATCGAAATTTGGAAGAGGAAGCACAGGGCGGAGTGGAGATTTGGAGATGTGGAGTGGACGGATTAAGTAGACCACCAGGAAAATTAGAGGTCTTGAATGGTGGAATGGCAATTGTTTGTGGAGATCGTGGGAAAGAGAAAGAGGTTGCGCCGTTACAGAGATTGATGGAGAAGACGAAAGCGATGTTGCCTTGGTCAATATATAGATTAGTAACAGAAAATATTATGGGGGAAGTAATGGGCTGCTGTATTAATGGGCTGCATGTGAACCTGATGGTGCCATGCTGGCTCGGAACAAAACTGAATTAGACTCGTGCACTGACCCACGTCAAGGAGGGAATGGCGGAGACGTGGTGGGTTACAACGTTGTATGTAAGTGGGGTAAAAACGATGACGTGGGTGGCTGTGAGACCAGCAAAATGGGACCATCTATTAAGAAAGAGAAGATTATCTCTATCCATAAAAGAATGTCAGGTATTTATTTTAATTCAGATCTATATAGCTAGACGGATGGGGTAGCTAATACTTACTGAAAAACAACAAGAGAACGGCACACAAACTGAGTGCTGTAGTATTAGTAATATGTCTCTGCAACAAGTTACGTGTTGCTACCTCGAGTAAGAGCTAAGAGGGCACATACTCTCCCGTTTCATTCTCTTCTACATATCACCAAAACTCATTCTCCTGTAAGAGTACTTGCTTTACCGATTGAGAATAAACATACAACACAATTTTGTTCAGTATACATACACATACATATAGCACGACCTGGCCACACAACGCCCAAGAACATGCCAAGATTCGTTCAGTATACATACATACATACATACGTGACGAAAAATGATGTTCTTATCAACGGCATTTGCATCGCACCTTGATCATTAATGTAACAAATAAACCTAGAAAGAATCTCATGGCTCCAGTTATATTTATCAAACTCCTTGGATTTCAACAGAAACAGCACGCCAGCACACGTGTTCATGCTGCAATGCTCCCTAGTTCTGATCTCCGAACCTCTTCCGATGCAGTACAAGGACGGCAATGGCTTCCTTCTATGGTGGTGCGAAATTGCACTGGCGAATGAATGAGTCGCCATAATCCACATACTTTGTCCATAGGTGCCTGAATTGGTTCATACCAATATCCAGCCAAGGCTTCATGTTACCATTGAAATGCACAACAGCAGCATTTCTGATCTCCTCCATGCTGATGCTTGGATTATACCCAAGCCCAAGAACATGCCAAGATTTGTCCAGAGGCTTTGTGGTCGAGTAGAATGTGATTAAACCGGGGGGCAATGTTCCTAACTTCCATAATAAGCGGTTCTCATTCTGAAGAAACATAGCCAGCAAGGAAATCAATACATATACGTGGATCAGATATGCGCAATTCAATATAAAAATTAAGTCACGGTGAACTATGGTGTCTTGAACAAAAAAAAGACTACAGTTTCAAGGGGAATACAAACATGTATGTTCCTGTACTAGCCTATAGCCTCAGAGGACATAGAAATGCTAACTTCAGTCAATTATCTTACTTTCCTGGTGAGATAAGAAGATATAACAATTAACCTTAACTCTTTAACCAGCCATACCTATATATACAATAACAAGATGGAAGTGACAGCTCAACTATATTCAATTATAATTTACTATATAAAGTAATCTGAGCTATCGTCATCTATCATGAACAAAGTTTCTCTTGTATAATTTTTTAGGCCAATTGTTGAAACATTCATTGTTACCAATGCAAATTCTTAAAATTCCAGCAATGAAAGAAACAAAATATCAAGGTTCTGCTAGGAAACATACCTGATTCTGCCAGTAATGGTACTGCTCAGTAGATTTTTCCCTCCTCCAAGAATTAAGATCAAAGAAGTTCATGCCATAAGCCCATCCACATGCATTAGGGTTGAACTTCTCTTTGATAAGGGGGTGCGAGAAGTTCATATACTGCCAATATCGATGAAATGATCCGAAGCATGTTTCTACTGCTCCATTCACCTTTCCATCCATGTCAATCTTCCACAATCCTGTAAGATCCCTCTGTACCACAACATCATCGTCCAAGAAAAGAATCTTCTGCAGCTTTGGGTACATCTCAGGTAAGTAGAACCGCAAGTGGTTGAGCATCGAGAGGTACTTGGGATTTCTGAACTTCATATTGCTAGCATCTTTAGTGGCATTCTCAAGCTTATTCTCAAAATAGAACTTTTGGAGGTTCGCCGACTCAAGTTGCCGTAGCACGGGAACATATGAAGAGTTAAGAAATTTGTAATCTTCATATGCTTTGACCTCATAGTGTGCCCCTTGTAAGTCCATTAGACGGATTATCACCTGCGGATGGATGGCATAACTTTAGCCACTTTGATAAACATTAGAACCACAGAATCTAGAACAATTTATTCAAGGTGCAAACCACTAAAGACAGACACTGGAACAGTTCGAAAGAAGACCTACACATACTGGCAAGTGGCAACCACATTGCATGTCTATGAAGTCAGTCCTATGCTTCTGGGGTGAGGGGTGGGCATAAAAAACCAAAACCGAACCCGAATTAACCGGAACCGAAACCGAATACACCAAAACAGAAGTAACCGAGACTAATTTTGGTGCGTAAATGTGATAAACCGAATTTATCAATTTCAATTCGGTTTTGAACCCTAATTGACCGAAAAAACCGAGATACCAAAGTATTGCTATCAGGTCTCTTTATCTCTTTCTCAACGACTAAGCACTCTAGCAGCCCCATGCACGTGCGATGTATATACACACGTCTTGCATTCCTTTTCTTTGCTACACATGCATTCATCTTGATTTTTGATAGGCGCTATGTTTTTTTTTGCTAAGCGCTGTGCACTTGACTATGGTTACTTCTACAAGCAGTGGTGTGTGCGTGCTCAACACGCACGCACGACTGGCTAGCTCCACGTATTGTAGGCTCCCGCCATTTTATTTTGTGTCAGTCTATGTCATATTGGTTAAAAACCGAACACCGGACCGAATTATTGGTTAACCAAAATACCAGTTAACAAGAAAACCGATATAATTTCGGTTATCATTTCTTGTCACCCGAATTTTAGAAAAAAAACCGAACCGAAATTTCGGTTAAAACCTAATGCCCAGGCATCAATGCCTCTATCATCTTCCAGGGTGACACTGAAGTTCAAGCCACTACCAATGCCTAAATAATCTTCCAGGGTGAATCTGAAGTTGGAAGTCTATTATCAATGCCTAAACCAACATTGGGTTCAGATACAAACTCTGCTCCAGTTTTATGCTTATTTTTAGCCAGCTATTAAACAGTTTTACGTAGTCATTTTCACTTTGGTTCTGACACCTCTCCACCTCTACCGAATCTAACATTAAGCTTGTTGAACCAGCATATAAAAATGCAACTAGTTCCCCCTTTACAGATTGAAACCACAGCACAGGTCAATCCAACAAGTGGTAACATTTTACAGCAACCAGAGTGTGTTGATGATTCAAATGTTTTGTGCAAGACCACCACAAGGAGGCTGAAATAGCTGCAGGTTTCCTGGGAGCGTCAAGAAATTGTGTCAACGACGATAGTGTTTCTCCCAACAAATGAGTAGCTTTTATGAGAGAAGCCAGCACAATCCAGATAACCTTCATCCTAATTTGCGGCCGTTATGTCTTTTAGTCTAAGGGTACACATTAAGAGTAAACTACTTTATAGTTACTACTGTCTGTCTCTTTAATCAGCCAGGGCAAGATTAGTACTACAAGAATCTGCCAATTTATATGTTATTTGTATTACGCTAAGGAACTCCTTACAGCTATACATGTGATCTGCCAAATCTCTGGGGAAATGAATGAAACTGAGAATCTAAGCCAGTCTTGCGTAGTGTTGCTAGTAAATAACCATGCCAAATGCACTAGATAGCATCACATCAAGACGAACCAATCTCTTGTTTTTTCCAGGATCTCAATCAGCAAAAAAGTTCATTAAACGAACTAGTAAATGTCAGGATTTCATTTAGACATGGTGAATTGGTGGTCACGGTTGGGTTGACACACAATCACTCACTACAGTCTTGGTATTTATGAAGTACGATTAGAATGATATAGATAGCGATACACATCTGCGAGCGAGATGGAGAAACTGAATCGCGGACAAACCTGCATAGCCCCGAGGTTCATTCGGTCGGTGACAACGTGGAAGACGTGCTTCGATGGGTCCTGCGAATTGGCGACGGCGGAGCGTACGACGACGGAGGCCGCGAGGACGTTGTCTGAGAAGATGGCGTAGTGGAATAGCGCGGGGTCCTCGAGCGCGGGCGGCGGCGGCTTGGGGTCGGCGAACTTGTCGGGCAGCGCGATCCGCTCGGCGGTGAGGCGCACGGCGAGGCAGTGCAGCGGCTTGGGTATGGATTTGGCGGCGATGAGGGAGGCGAAGGCGCCGCGCTTCTTGGCGCGCGCGAGCAGCTCGTTGCGCGCGAAGATGGCGTCCTTGAGGCGCTGGATTTTGAGCTGCGGGTCGAAGAGCGGCTTGGCGTCGGCGATGGCGGCGCGGGCGGCGCGGATCAGGTCCTTGGCCTGGAGGTCGAGGCGGCGGGCCTGGTCGGGCTGGGACGACGCCGGGTCGGGCGCGGAGGAGGAGGCGGAGGCGAGGTCCCGGAGCGTGGCGGTGAGGTTGCGGTGGAGCGAGGAGAGGAGGCGGAGGTGGCGCGCGCGGTCGAGGTGGAGGCGGCGGGAGGCCGCGGCGAGCGCGGCGGCGGAGGCGGCCGCGTCCGACGCCTGCTTCCGGATCTGCTCCGCGCGGAGGCGGTCGCCGGTCACGGCCGCGGACCCGCCGCCGCCTGCGGCGGGCGGTGCGGCGGCGACGAGGAGGAGGAGCACGAGGACGGCGACGGAAATGGTGGCGAGCCTAGAGCTTGCGGCGGCGGCGGCCATGGGTTTAGTGCTCACAAGCTTGGGAAGCTCGTCGCATTGGGGAGAGCAGGGAAGAGAGCAGTGTGCTTGGGGAAGAGGAGAGATTAGTGTTTGGGTTTGGGTAGTGGCAGAGGATATATGGCACTGGTCGTGTAAATAAATAAACCAGAAAAAAGACTAATCACGTCGCCGACAATTCCTTGTACATCCACTCATCCACTGACATGTGGGGTTAGATCTGTGGGCCCGCGCCGTCAGTTTAGGTTTGTTATAGCAATTGCGAGCTACTGGCATGATGATCAGGATTATCGCTCATGGTCGCGTACCAGATTGACATGGACTGGCCATAAAATGCCGGGCCGACCTGATAATGGTTTGGTCGAAATCACACGGGAACACGCGCTTTGGGGAGTGGGAGGCGGCCGGAATTCTGGTACGATTATAAGGGCATGTATTTTTTTAGCAGTCCACTCAACTAGAGAAGATGTCATTTCTTATTGTTATTTAGCGTTAGTATCATAAGGAGTATCATGAATGCCACCTTGGCAAAAATCTGATATGGTACTATAATTAATGGAGAGAGATATGCTAGTGGTATCATAATATGATAATGTATCATAGCACGTGAAACTAGATAATTCAATGTCAAATACATCATATACACACAATTGCATTGAGATTCTACAAATAATTAAATATCATGAGATTATGATACTAGTAGATGATACTAACCACTATAAGGGTACTATCATAGACTGGTATCATATGGATGATACCACTATATGATACTTTGCACTATGGCCGGCCTAAATGAGAATTAATTATTTTTAGTAGAAAATTATGTGGCTAAGGGAAGACAAGTCATACAATGGGGAAAATGGTCTTCTCTTATTTCATAAGAGAACATCCCTTAGCTAAGGAAAGATAACCTTATATATCTTTCTTCATTCTCTCTCCTCCAACTAAGCAAATATCCTACGTGACAAGCGTAAGGGAAGGCTGACGTCACCCCATTGTACATGCCCTAATCGCTTAGGCGATCGAGCCGAAAACCTTGTGTTCTAACGGTAGATTGAACTTCATATATTAGATGCAATGTCATCGAAACCCTAGAACATAAACAGGGTTTTGATGCCACTGTTTAGAATCACGACAGATAAAGAGAACGAAAAAAGATCAGCCCCGCCTCCTGAAACCTTAGCCTCTCCTTCACCTCCGTCTCCACAGATGGCTTTCTCCTCCTCCGGTCGGCCTCGCCGGCGTCAGGAGGGGCAGGGAACCCGATCTATGCGTGAAGTTTTTTTTATTGAAGTAGTATTTTCATATATTAGATTAGAGTTTCATTGACGTCTTCTTCTTGGTCTCTACCCCAATGAAGATGATATCGTTTACAATAAGTGATCTTCAACTCTTTGTTCGACGACGAGATCTTCTTCCCAACGTCAATGTTGGTGTTGGAAGATTACAATTCTCTAGATATGGCCCTTCAGATCTTGCTTCGCCAGATCAATTTTGGATCTTTTCTAAAGGTTGCCGCGAGGAAAATTGTCCTCGCAATATTTTTCCCGGCTGCTACGTCCTCGACAATGGTGATTCGTCTTCTCGACTCTCCAACGATGTCGACCAATATGTTCGGTTATTTTTCCCTGCCATATTGGTGTTGGTACTCTTGCAGATGTTACTTGACTACTTTAATGGTTGCGCGCTTGCACGTAGCCTTGGCATTGCGGCTCAAATTAAAATTATGGGAGAACCTTCATTAGTATTCATAGGTCTATTGTTTGGTGTTTATCATCGGATGCTTTTAGACAAGTACAAGATTGTGTTATTGAAGAAGAAAGAATGTGAAGACCTTCAAGATTTGCTCGTTTCTTTTAGGCTTTATTTTGTAATAGTTCAAATCAGCTCATGTATCTCTACCATGTACTATTTTTTATAAATATATGGTATTGATTGTCAAAAATAAGAGAACAGAAAAATATGAAAACAGTAGAGGACACGAGGATTTTAATTTGAAAAAAAAACACTCCTACAAAAACTTTAAAAAAATAACAAGCACCAGCCAACAAATCTTCACTATTCCAAACGGTATTTCACAGATTCAACTTATCCTATGCGGCGGCTTACAAGAGGTATACATAACAAAGGTGACCTAAGTCGATGACTATCTGGACCGGTGGGGCTCGCTCCACTCATACGAAGTTAGCCCCAATATGAATTTGGGTCACAGCCAGAAAAAAAAGCTAGGAGACGGATCTAGTCGAAATGGAGCACAACCGTTGAGTCACCGATGACGGTGATCCCTAGACCTTACGACGCAAGTATCTTTTTTAAACAAAGATTGGTTCTCAAGGACCGAGAGACACTACACTAAACGGCGGTGGAGTTTCATATTACATCAAGGCCTCTGAATAACTTAGAAGTTACAAACAAGCCCTTAGAAAGTGCAAAAAGATCCTAGAACAAAATATTAAAATACAATCAAGTCCTTGTCCATGTCCTTCTCCATGGAGCTTGGTACACGACCCTCCACGCGGTTATCGGGAACTAGGCCACTAGGAACAAAGCAGACGAGGCACGCCACGCTAAAGCTGAGGGCCTCCCTTTTGGCAAACCGGCCAAGAGGTTTGAACAAAGTTGACGTCAGCATATCGGCAACACAAAGCTCGGAGCAGTCGCACTTCGGCTATAAGAAACGACGGTTGAAAGTGCATGGAGCCCCCTTGTGTGATTTTGATAATTATAACAATTTATATGACCTAATGTTCGTATTGAGTTATATTTGTAAGACTTGTCCATAAACAATGCTTGAAGCATATGTTGGTTTCAAGGCTGAAAGAAGAAGAAAATGAAGAAGATCAAGTGATGACCAAGATGTTCATGGAGTGATCCGAAGATTGGTCTAGTACGATTTGAACCCATGTGAAGTATGTCTTGAAAAGAACATGGAGTGAGCTCTCGTATGTATCTTCAAGACATCAATATAATGAAGAAAGGTGAAATAAAGTGCAAGTTTGATAGCGGTTGACGGGAATGATGATTCCACAGCAACTACGCCAGAAACATCTTGATACGTTGGGACTCCAAGTGCAAAGTGTTGGTGACTCGAGGGTTTATATCGAACTCTCGGGGAACTGGATGGAAAAGTATTTCTCTTCTCTCTTCTTCAAGAAATCCTGCAAATAAGTAAATGCCTTGTGTCCCCAACTCCACCGTGTTGTTGTCAAGCACAAGGTTTCACGTAAGTAAATAACACAAGTAGTAATAAAACAAGTAGTAAACTAAACTAGACAAAATAACTAAGTAAAAATTATAAATAGGTTGATTGTTTTTGGTGTTTTGAATGTAAACAAGAAAGATAAATATTTTTGTATTTTCGGAATAAAATAGTGCAGCCAATAGAAAACAATGTGCATGCAAGATAAAGGTGTTTCTTATGATAAAAAGTGGACTGGGGTTCATGGGTTCACTTGACTATTCTCTTGTAAAGTTTTGGTGGATAAAAAGCAATTCATCAATGAGATATGAAGGTACACATCATATTATATGTAAGATCAGATATTAATATGGGCATCACGTCCTAACATAGAGATGATGCAACACACCTCTCTTATGATCCACAAGAATGAAACTTGATCAGTCTTGTATTAAGAATTAACAGAACATAGCAATAAGTACTTTGACATGAAGTTTGAATATCAAATTTGCTACCTTGAACAAACAAGATTACTGTCACATGATGAACATAGCACATGAATTCACTTTATCCCTAGTGAGGTAGCAAAATAAAGGCAAAGCCATAATAGATCATGAACATATTGTCACTATCCAATCACTAAAACCTTGCTACTCCATCTAACACACACATCACCCCACACACGCTCTTACATAGATGTTGGATCAGAACATGAACTTAAGAACGGGGTACATAATATGCATCTATCAACACATCTCACAAATATAATACGATCAGATCTCATATAACAATATCATAAAACAAGGATCCACCACATGGGTATTACAAATATGACCATAATCATGATAGGTAGGTCATATGGCACTAAGTACTATGAAGAACATGAGAGAAATAGATCAATCTACTGCCACAAACCCGTAGTCCAGAGGTAGACTACTCCCTCTTGATCATGGTGATGATGATGAAGACGTTGGAGAAGGTGAAGATCCCTCCGGTGGTGATCCCAACGGAGTTCCCCCCTCCAATCTTCTCTGCAGCAGCCTCCATTTTGGTGTTTCTGTCTTTCTATGGCGCTCTCCTCCCGAGAACTCTTCGTGACCATATATATAGTCGTTTTTAGGGCAAAATACGTCGGTGGGTGAAAATCAGGGCAATCGAACAATCGGGGTGCGAACGAAGGTGGGTGATGCGACCAGGAAGTTGGGCCGCACCACCTGGCCTCGTTTGCTCCTCGGGCCTTTCTAGGTGTGCTCCAAAATTCCATTATGTTCCTTCTAGTGAAAAAATTATGTTCCAAAAAATTGAAGTCAATTTGACTCCGTATAGGTCTCTAAAAGTGAAAAATACGCGAAACAGGGTTATAAACCAAATAAAGGGGATCATTGGTAAATCCCCATAAATCAATGTAATACATGGTATCATCATCATACATGTTGAAAATATGTGAGAATTAAATATGATAAAGGACAAAGTTCATGTATGCATTTTACATGCATCAACATCCCCAAGCTTAACCTATGCTCGTCCCGAGCATAAAGGTGATAAACCAACATGAACTTTGGAGTTTATAATATATAGCTTCTAAATTATGCAAAGTATCACCAGGTTCAGTCAATAGTGAATAACAACAAGTAACATGAACTCATAAAGTGATAACTCTTACATTGTACATAGCATGCATAAAAGTAAATAGCATTGTAAGTAACATGAATGACAAGTACTATGAATCATAAAGCATGCTTGAGAAGATCCTATGAAATTGTTGGAAGACTTTGTGTCTTCTCTTTTCAGGAATATTTCCTCTGACTCTTGAACACAAGAAAGTAAGCAGAGAATGCATGTGCTAAACCTCCAACAAAATAAAAAGTAAGCACAAAACATGGTTTTGAGATATGCAATTCAAGTCAACAATAATAATAAGGATGAGGTACCAAGTATCTTGTGTATAAAGATATCTATGTGTCATTAGTTTTACCTCTTATGAGTAAGTGTTGCCTCATTTTCTTTAATGCTAAGGACTACACCTCTTACTACTCTACTCCAGGTTACTAAGACTTTTCGACATACATGTTTTAACCAAGTATCGTAATGGGGTACCTTCATGTCACATGTACAAAGGACCAAAGGAGATGTGCATCTCAATTATAGGCCATCCATACCAGGAAAACATGAACAACAGACGTTGAGCATCCTCTCTAACTCTCTCACTTTTTCTCAAACTCTTTTTTGTTTCTTTTCTCATACTCTTTTTTCACACAACTCTTTTTCACAACTCTTTTTTCACACAACTCTTTTTTCACTCTTCCTATTGAGAATGCTCGTTGTTGAAACTTCTACCATGATTAAGCATGGCTTCGGTTAGCGTCTCATTACTCTTATCTAACAATGCATGCTTACTTGCTTAAATAACCTCTACTTATTTCACAAGAGATAGTCATCAACAAAACAAAATAAATGATGATCAACAAAGGGTGAAATACCTAAAAGTGAAATGTTGAAAGACTTCCCCAGTAAACATGGTTACGGTCTAGCTCATTACTCATATTCAGTCAAACCAACAATATGCATAGTGGTATTTCCTACCAAACCTTACTTTCTTATGAGCTTGAAATTACACAAAAAAGGAAATTTTGAAACTGTTTGAGGAAAACACACACATTATACTTGGAATAGCAAGTGCTATGTAGGTAGGTATGATAGACATTGGATTCGAGTTGACCTTGGAAAAAAGTCTATGCTTGTGTAAGAATTCAAATCTTTTGGCTAGCAAAGAGGTCTAAAAGCATGCAATACTATCCATAGACTATTCATTCATAATCAAACAATGATACTTAAAATTAAACATCTATGTATACTAGCAATAAGTAATACCGAAAATTCTATGTTGCTCAAAAAATTGTGTTTAGAGGTGCTCAAACCAGGGATTTTAAAATGAGTCCAATGGGGTTGAATGAGCATCCCCAAGCTTACGATCTTAATCATACTTGAATCATCTTAGTGTGATATTCCTCCATTCTCTGTGAAAAAACTTCAACACGAACTTTTCTGCCCATTCTTTTCTATGGGTGACATTAGAAGTATAAATAAATCATGCTTGCTGCTGTTTTACTCAGGAATACAATTATATATTCATGAACCAGAGAGCATATAATGTTATACTCATTCTATCATATCAAAATATCCAAGTAAAAAATCACCTTGATACACAAAAGAATGCATCTAACAAAACAAGGCAGAATATGTCTAGAATTTTTGCTACAGAAAAACTGATTTTTTGCTCGACTTAGACACCTCAGAAAATTAAGCCAATTTACGTGAATATAGAGGATGAAAATTTTCAGCTACATCATTAAGGAAAAAAAAATTAGGATCTACTAGTAAAAATAGTAAAAGCATGCACTAAAAAGTACAGCGCAGGAATCAACAGCTCCATATTAAGTTTGCAACTTTAAACATTCAAATGGGTAAAAACTTGATACTTTATTTAAAAACCAGAGAGTAAACTAAAGGAAAATTAACATGCTACTGTAAGCATGAAAAAATAAAAACATCTCGGGTTGCCTCCCGTAAAGCGATTTCTTTATAGCCATATAGCTAGGCTTACTTACTTGATTCAAATGACATGAAATTTTTGGGGTAGCATAAATGCTGCCTCCATCTTCCTTGGAAATTTTTTCATACACTTCTTATGAGGGAAATAAAACTTAACATTCCCTTCCTTTGAATCAATGATAGCCCCTGTTGTTCTCAGAAAAGGTCTTCCAAGGATAATATGACTAGAGGAATTTCTTTCCATATCCATAACAATGAAATCAACAGGTACATTTCTCATATGTAATTCAACTATAACATCTTTTAATTTTCCTAATGCCTTTGTGGTTGAATCATCAGCAAGTAATAAATCAATAGAGCACTTTTCCATATTTTTAAGGTTGAGTAGATAATATAGCTCTTTAGAGATAACATAAACACTAGATTCTAGATCAAGAATAGCATGGTGTGTTTCTTTGTAAATAGATATTAAAATCTTAGGGATCCACACATCCCCAAGCTTAGGTGATCATGGCATCATTGTTATATCTCTGAATCTTTTCTTTAATAACATTGTTGGCAATATAAGAACCAAAACCAGCTTGATTAACATTGATAGTGGGATTTGTAGCAAATTTCTCTAGTATAGCAATCAATTCATTCAAGCTACATTTATCAAGATCCAAGAGTGGTTCCCTAGCTTCACTAAGCATTTTAACTTCATCAATTTTTTATCATTAGTAAGCATAAGAGTTTATTTTTCATCCATAGCATTCAAAGTTTCCCAATATTTATCTATAACTTCTTGCACATATTTAATTGTTTCTTCATGGCTTATTTGTTGCAAGATATTTTTTTGAAGGAGATGACTTCTTGTGTTAACAATTCAACTTTATCAATCAAAGCATCTTGCCTTTCAAATTTTTCTATGAATTCTTTATTCAACTCCTTTTGTGAAGCAATAAAATATCTAATGTATCTTCTAATTCATTAGAGTTGTTACCACTAGCATATTTGTTGGGTCCATAAGTGGGTCGACCATAGGTATTGTTGTAATTATTATTCCCATACCCATTGTTGCCAAAGTTTCTTATAAAATTAACATCCACATTTCATTGTTGTTGCCAACTAAATCTTGTAAAGGGACATTATCATTATTATGTTTAGATATGTAAGCAAGGATGGCATCAATTTTATTAGATAAAAGATTTTCTTCTTCAATAGAATGCACTTTATTTGTGGGATTATGTGCTTTTTCAGTATGCCATTGACTATGATTATGCAACATGCTTTCTAATATGGCTTTAGCTTCACGTACAGTTTTTTCCCATAAAAGCACCTCCCACAAAAGAATCGAAAGAGTGTAGGATAGTCCATTCATTAACTCCATGTGATGGGCAAGTTATAAGCATGTTTTTAATTCTTTCCCACGCTATTGCTACATGTTCATTATCATTTTGTCTAAAATACAATATGCTATTTCTATTCTGCAGGATTTTAATATGTGGATAATACTTTTTAATAAAAGCCTTTTTAAGATCATCCCAAGAATTAATACTAGCAGTAGGTAAAAATAATAACCATTCTTTTTCTTTTCCTCTAAGAGAGAACATGAATAATTTCAGCTTAACAATATCGTTTTCCACATTCTTAAATTTTTTCATACCACAAATTTCACAGAAATCATGTAAATGCATAGAGACATCTTCACTAGAACTACCGCCAAATTGTTCCCTAGTTATAAGATTTAATAACCCATGACTTACTTCAAAGCTTTCAGCAGTTATCTCAGGTGTAGTAATAGGATTAGCAATAAAATAATCATTATGAGTGTTTGTATAATCACACAATTTAGTATTTCTTCCCCCCATGATTTTCAGAAGATAGTTGCTACTACTTTTTATGTGTTTTTTAATTTTTAACAAGGAGAAATAACAAGCAAAACAAAGACTAAAAATAAAACAATAAAATACGATGCAAAATATAAAAGAGATAAGAGAGCTCATAGTGATATTACCTCCCCAAGCTTTGGTGAGACCCGGTGCCAGAAATGTCTTCAGGCGCCAGAAAATAATTTGTGGTGTAACTCTTCTCAGTTCTCCGGCAACGACGCCAGAAAATACTCTTGATAGCGGTTGACGGGCTTGATGATTCCACAGCAACTACGCCAAAAAGATCTTGATACGTTGGGACTCCAAGTGCAGAGTGTTGTATCAAGGGAGTATCTTCCCCACAAGGGTGACTCGAGGGTTTATATCGAACTCTCGGGAAACTGGATGGAAAAGTATTTCTCTTCTCTCTTCTTCAAGCAATCCTGCAAGTATGTAAATGCCTTGTGTCCCCAACTCCACTGTGTAGTTGTCAAGCGCAAGGTTTCACGTAAGTAAATAACACAAGTAGTAATAAAACAAGTAGTAAACAAAACTAGAAAAAATAACTAAGTAAAAATTGTAAAGAGGTTGATTGTTTTTGGTGTTTTGGATGCAAACAAGAAAGATAAATATTTTTGTATTTTAGGAATAAAATAGTGCAGCTAATAGAAAACGATGTACATGCAAGATAAATGTGTTTCTTATGATAAAAAGTGGATTGTGGTTCATGGGTTCACTTGACTATTCTCTCGTAAAGTTGTGGTGGACAAAAAGCAATTCATCAATGAGATATGAAGGTACAGATCATATTATATGTAACATCAGATATTAATATGAGCATCACATCCTAACATAGAGATGATGCAACACACCTCTCTTATGCTCCACAAGAATGAAACTTCATAAATCTTGTATTAAGAATTTACAAAGCATAGCAATAAGTACTTTGACATGAAGTTTGAATATCAAATATGCTACCTTGAACAAAAATGATCATCATTTTTGTCACATGATGAACATAGCACATGAATTCACTTTATCCCTAGTGAGGTAGCTAAAGAAAGGCAAAGGCATAATAGATCATGAACATATTGTCACTATCCAATCACTAAAACCTTGCTACTCCATCTAACACACACATCCCCCCCCACACGCTCTTGCATAGATGTTGGATCAGAACATGAACTTAAGAACGGGGTACATAATATGCATCTATCAACACATCTCACAAATATAATACGATCAGATCTCATATAACAATATCATAGAATAAGGATCCACCACATAGGTATTACAAATATGACCATAAGCATGATAGGCAGCTCATATGGCACTAAGTACTATGAATAACATGAGAGAAATAGATCAAGCTACTGCCACAAATCCGTAGTCCAGAGATGGACTACTCCCTCTTGATCATGGTGAGGATGATGAATATGTTGGAGAAGGTGGAGATCCCTCCGGCGGTGATCCCGACAGAGTTTCCCCCTCCAGTCTTCGCTGTAGCAGCCTCCGTTTTGGTGTTTCTATTTTTCTGTCGCGCTCTCCTCTCGATAACTCTTCGAGGCCATATATATAATCTTTTTAGGGTAAAATACGTTGGTGGGCGAAAGAATCGCGGCAATTGGACGATCGAGGTGCGAACGGAGGCGGGTGGCGCGGCTAGGAAGTTGGGTGATACGTCTCCAACGTATCCATAATTTCTCATGTTCCATGCTTGTTTTATGACAATACCTACATGTTTTGCTCACACTTTATAATGTTTTTATGCATTTTCCGGAACTAACCTATTAACAAGATGCCACAGTGTCAGTTCCTGTTTTCTGTTTTTGGTTCCAGAAAGGCTGTTCGGGCAATATTCTCGGAATTCGACGAAACGAAGACCCAATACCTTATTTTCCCCGGAAGCATCCAGAACACCGAAGGAGAGTCGGAGAGGGGCCAGAGGGCCACCATACCATAAGGCGGCGCGGCCCCAGGCCTGGCCGCGCCAGCCTATGGTGAGGGGGTGCTGGCGTGTAGTCAACACGTCCGTTGGGAACCCCAAGAGGAAGGTGTGATGCGCACAGCAGTAAGTTTTCCCTCAGTAAGAAACCAAGGTTATAGAACCAGTAGGAGCCAAGAAGCACGTTGTAACATCCCAAGTTTTCAACAATAATAAAGCAAGTGAGAGTTTCATTTACTCAAAATTCACAATAAACAAAAACTTTTCTATGCATATAGTGCCACATATAGATTCATGCATTTAAGTAATTTTTCTTTTGTGCAATTGCCATGATGAGTGTTAGCATGTTGATCTATGGCTATGTGAACCCTAATCAAGATCACAAAACCCTAAAATAAGGAGAAGTCAAGAAAATGGGAAAAAAAACCCATTCATCACTTACATACACTTTATGTAGAAATGCAAATACTTCACCAAGGCTAAAATTGCTTGCTCCCTTGCTTCTAAAATGCTTCAATATGATAAACTAACACAATTGCATCATTGGATCAAGAATCAAATCAAAAGAAATCAAGAATTCACCATACATGTGATAATGGTCACTTGGGCTAAAAATATTTTCTTCACCACTTTACACCCCTGTATTTCTCAAATCCTAAACTAAACTTTGTCAACCAAAGCCATGTCATCAAAGACCATGTCAAGGTGAATACTTTTCATGTTGACCACCCTCCCTAAAGTTGACTAGGTTGACCAGAATTAAATTGCCAAAATGGGATCTGAGAATAAAAACAAGATCACCTCAAATTTGAAAAGTTGCAAATCATTTCCAAATTGAGTGCTGATGACCCACAAGTATAGGGGGTGTATCGTAGTATCTTCGATAAGTAAGAATGTCGATCCCAACGAGGAGCAGAAGGTGTTGGCAGCAGTTTCGATGGAGGATTCACTGTAAATGCTCACAGACAAGTATTCAGGGGGTTTTGATATTGCAGATAAATAAAGTACAAGTAAATAAAATGCGAGAGAAATAATTGCAGCGAGTGGCCCAATCCTTTTTAGCACAAAGGACAAGCCGGTTTGTTTACTTATAATGACCAAACGTTCCTGAGGACACATGGGGATTTTAGTCTAGTACTTTCGCTTCAAGTGGCTAAATAATCTTCATTGTTTTGATAAGTGTTGTGTGGGTGAACCTATGCTAATGCACCGCCCTTCCTAGGACTAATACATACTTGTGATTATACCCCTTGCAAGCATCCGCAACTACAAGAAAGTAATTAAGATAAATCTAACCACGCCTTAAACTCGAGATCCTGCGATCCCTCCGCATCGATATACTAACGGGGGCTTAGGTTTCTGTCACCCGGCAACCCCGCAATTAGCAACCGAATACAAGATGCACTCCCTAGGCCCATAAATGGTGAAGTGTCGTGTAGTCGACGTTCACACGACACCACTAGAAGAATGACACCACAACTTAAATATCATAACATTGAATATTACTCAACCATAATTCACTACTAGCATTTAGACTTCACCCATGTCCTCAAGAACTAAACGAACTACTCACGAGACATCATATGGAATACAATCAGAGGTGATATGATGATGAATAACAATCTGAACATAAACCTTGGTTCAATGGTTTCACTCAATAGCATCTACAACAAGTATAGAATAACACCGGGAGAGTTTCCCCTATCAAACAATCAAGATTTAACCCGAATTGCTACAGCGATGACGAGGTGCAGCGGTGGTGATGGCGGTGTAGATGGTGGAGATGATGATGATGGTGATGGAGATGATGTCCCGCTCGATGACGATGGCGATGGCGTCGATTTCCCCTCCGGGAGGGAATTTCCGGATTCCTGCCCGCGGAGAGCTCTTTTCTCGGTGTTCTCCGCAGGCGGCTGTAACCCCTCGTGAGGTCCTCTCTGTGGCTTAGGTTTCGGGACGAAGGAGTACGCGAAGAAAGGAGGCGAAAGGGTCGTGGGCCCCCGAGCATAGGGTGGCGCGCCAGCCATGGGCCGCGCCGCCATGGTCTGGGCCCACATGGCCCTCTCTTCTTCCCCTTCTCTCCTCCGTCATCTGGAAAAATAGGAATTTTCGTGAAATTCCCTTCCACAGCTGATCTTCCGAAATATTGCGTTTCGACGGTGCTTTTTCCAGAATCCTGGCTCCGGTGCTTGATCCTCCAATGATGATGAAACATGCAAAATAGATGAAATAACATAAGTATTGTGTCCCAATATGAAATATATCAATGAATAACAGCAAATTATGATACAAAATAGTGATGCAAATTGGACGTATCAACTCCCAAGCTTAGACCTCGCTTGTCCCCAAGCGAAACTGAGCTCGATAAACAAGACCACATGTTTATGGAGTGAAGAGTCGATAAATAAAATACGGACAAGAAGCATCATATTCATTCACACAAGACATTCTAGTAAACAACTTCCTCATATAACTCATCTCGAAATAAGTAAAGAGAAATCACAAGTAAAGGTGCATAAGAAATCATAATTGGTGATGGCAAACTTTGTTCTTGGTCAGAGAACTACTAACGGATTGTACTTCTAAGCAAAGCTTTCATATTAGAATTTATAGCTGAGCCTTCATATTTAAGCATAACAATCTCTTCATAATCATTGATAACTTCAAAGTTATATTCATTCAGATAAAATTGGTACTAAACAAGAAAGTATAAAAGACATGATTAACTGAATCATAGCATAAATGATTGGTTCACAACAACTCAATTGCTTGCTTGAGATAGAGGGAAATAGGTTTACTGACTCAACATAAAAGTAAAAGACAGGCCCTTCGCAGAGGGAAGCAGGGATTAAATCATGTGCTAGAGCTTTTCAAGTTTTGAAATCATATAAAGAGCATAAAAGTAGTATTTTGAGAGGTGTTTGTTATTGTCAACGAATGGTAGCGGGCACTCTAACCCCCTTGCCAAACGAACCTTCAAAGAGCGGCTCCCATGAGGGACGGCATCTCTACCAGCAAGGTAGATCATCCCCCTTCTCTTTTGTTTACACATGTATTTTAGTTTTATTATGGGTGACACTCCCCCCAACCTTGGCTTTCTCAATCCATGGCTAACCGAATCCTCGGTGCCTTCCAACATTCACATACCATGGAGGAGTGTCTATTGCAAAATTAAGTTGCTTAATGAATCAGAGCAAAACATGTGAAGAGAATTATTAATGAAGGTTATTAATTGGGGCTGGGAACCCCGTTGCCAGCTCTTATTGCAAAGTTATTGGATAAGCGGATGTGCCGCTAGTCCATTGGTGAAAGTCCGCCCAACAAGATTGAAAGATAAAACACCACATACTTCCTCATGAGCTATAAAACATTGACACAAATAAGGAGTAGTAGTTTGAATAATTTAAAGGTAGCACATGAAGTATTTACTTGGAATGGCAGAAAATACCATGTAGTAGGTAGGTATGGTGGACACAAATGGCATAGGTTTGGTCTAAGGTTATGGATGTATGAGAAGCATTCCCTCTCGATACAGGTCTTTGGCTAGCAAGGTTTGATAGCAAGCATAAAGGTTGAGGGAATCAAACAAATATACATATGATAGAACAATCATGCATCTTTCTCATAAGCACAAGCAACTTTAACTTTAGAATACTAAGCATAGAGATAATAGTAATATATCTAATCGTATTTCTCTCTTTCATTAAACATCAGGGTATTGTTGCTATTGACCAATGCTAAGTTTGCCAAAACCAAATAGATTTACTTAATGCTCCCTAAGTGATATCAATACTCATGTCAAGAGTAATCATATAATAGAGATTGCAAACTAAAATAAGATGTGCAAAAAGTAAATGATAAGACTTCTCATTAATATTCCATAACGATAACTCACACCAACGGATACATAGATAACTAACTAAGAGAGAGATACTTCCACATTGCATACTATTCCATATGATAACTTCCCTACTCATGATATGACACTACTTGATAGTAAAAGATAAAGGTGGTGATGTGATACCGCGGCACTCCCCAAGCTTGGAACAAACCAAGGGGATGCCAATACCGATGATGAATTACTCCTTCGGCGATGGTGGTGATGAATTCTTGACAAGCTTCTCAATAAGCTCCTGGAGCTCGTCAATCCTGTATATGAGATTGCGAATCATCTCTGAATTGTGCTCGACGCTTAAGAGTCTGTCCGACGGTGAGTCCCAACTCTTGGAGTTATTGCCCCACTCTTCAGCCTCAGGCTCCTTCTCTCCTGCAGTGTCGAACGATTTATATCCCAATTACTTGCAACACTACCTTGGGGGTCCTTTCAGTTTGACGATCGTAGATTAGATTGCGGTAAGGGTTGTAATGGCTCGGAGAAGATGTCCTTGGAGCCAAGTAATGGCGTGGAACCGCTCCTCCGGTAGCGATTCGTGCACTCCTCTTGACGTTGGATGGATTTGATATCACGCCAATACTTGCAACGGTGGCTTGCTGCGGAGCTTCCTCCACTTCTTCCTCATCCTCTCTTGCATCTTCTTCTTCAGCTCCGGGTCTTGAATATTTTCCTTCAAAGGTTCCTTATCCTTGTTGTTGGAGGCCATGGCGCTTCTAGATCAAAACAAATCTGAAAACAGCTCGAAACAAAACACGACGAGAAAACGATATTACGGACCTCCAGGGGTCCGGGGATTATATAGCAAATATTTTTACGACAAAAGGAAGGTTCCAGGTCGAAAACGAGTGGAAACGGACGCCGAGGCGGCCAGACCATAGGTCGGCGCGGCCAGGGTGGGGCCCGCGCCGGCCTATGGTGGCACGCCCTCGCGCGTCTTTTCCACTCCGTTTCGATTCCGTAATTTTTCATATTTTCCAAAAACAGCAGAAATAATATTCGGAAAGGTAAACGCGGACTTTTTATTACCTATACTGTTACCTATTCAAAGTCCAGTTCTGGCGGACTGTCAATTTGTCCTTTGATGAAAGCCTCCGGTGTTTCCACTTGAATAATATCAACATCAACATTATAAGAATCGCCCGAGATATAATGCTTGAGTCTTTGTCCATTCACCACTTGTGTGGCATTGCCTTGGAGAGAGCTAATTTTAATTGCTCCTGAACGATACACCTCCTCAACAACATATGGTCCTTCCCACTTCGAGAGTAATTTCCCTGCAAAGAATCTGAGACGAGACCGATACAATAGAACTTGATCTCCAACATTAAATTCTCTTTTGATGATCCTTCTATCATGCCACTTCTTAACTTTTTCTTTAAAGAGTTTAGCATTTTCATAAGCTTCACTTCTCCATTCATCTAGAGAACTTAATTGCAACAACCTCTTATTACCGGCTAATTTAGGATCTTTATTTAGTTCTCTAACAGCCCAATAAGCTTTGTGCTCTAATTCTAAAGGTAAATGACAAGCTTTTCCATAAACCATTTTATAAGGTGACATTCCCATAGGATTTTTATAAGCAGTTCTATAAGCCCATAACGCTTCTTTCAATTTGCTAGGCCAATTCTTTCTAGATTTATTAACAGTTTTACCTAAGATAGCTTTAATCTCTCTATTTGATAATTCTACTTGACCACTAGTTTGAGGATGATAAGCAGAAATTCTATGATTAATACCATACTTAGCAAGAGTTTTTCTAAAACCTCCATGAATGAAATGAGAACCTCCTCAGTCATAATATATCTAGGTACTCCAAATCTAGGAAATATAATATCTACGAGCATTTTTATAGAGGTCTCACCATCAGCACTTTTTGTAGGTATAGCTTCTACCCATTTAGTAACATAATCAACAGCGACAAGTATATGAGTGTTACCTTCGAAGGGAAAGGTCCCATGAAGTCGAATCCCCAACAATCGAATGGTTCAATAACAAGAGTATAATTCATAGGCATTTCATTGCGTCTGGAGATATTACCAACTCTTTGACATTCATCACAAGATAAAATAAATTTCCTTGCATCTTTGAAGAGTGTTGGCCAATAAAAACCTGATTGTAGAACCTTTTGCGCGGTTCTATCTCCAGCGTGATGTCCTCCATAAACACTTCCATGACATTTATTCAATATCTCCTGTTGTTCATATTCAGGAACACATCTTCGCATAATATCCACTCCTTCTTTATATAAGTGTGGATCATCCCAAAAATAATGCCTCAAGTCATAAAAGAATTTCCTCCTTTGCTGAGCTGAAAAGGTTGGAGGCAAATACTTCGAAACAATAAAGTTAGCATAATCTGCATACCAAGGGCTCTCTGAGCTCACCTTTATTAGCCAATTGTTCATTTGGAAAACTATCATTAACAGAACAGGATCATAAGCAATATTTTCCAATCTAGACAAATTATCATATTATCAGCACCTTCCTATCTATAATATGTAAATCAAATTCTTGCAAGTACCCATCTAATAAGCCTTGGCTTAGCATCTTTCTTTGTCATAAGGTATCTAATTGCACATGATCAGTATGAATTGTAACTTTAATCAACAATATAGGGTCTAAACTTATCACAAGCAAAGACTACAGCTAACAATTCCTTTTCAGTTGTAGCATAATTTCTTTGAGCAGCATCAAGAGTCTTACTAGCATAATGAATAACATTTAATTTTTATCTACCCGCTGTCCAAGAACAGCGCCTACAGCAAAATCACTAGCATCACACATAATTTCAAAAGGCAAATTCCAATCAGGAGGTTCGACTACAGGAGCAGTTGTTAAGGCTTTCTTTAGAGTTTCAAAGCTTCCTTACAATCATCATCAAAAACAAAAGGTACATCTTTTTGAAGAAGATTAGTAAGAGGCTTTGAAATTTTAGAGAAATCTTTAATAAATCTCCTATAAAACCCAGCATGACCAAGAACACTACGAATACCTTTAACATCCCTTGGATAGGGCATCTTCTCGATTGCTTCAACTTTAGCTCTATCAACTTCAATACCTCTCTGAAATTTTATGTCCCAATACAATTCCTTCATTAACCATAAAGTGGCATTTCTCCCAATTAAGAACAAGGTTAGTTTCTTCACATCTCTGCAAAACTTTATCAAGGTTTCGCAAGCAATTATCAAAAGAATTTCCATAGACAGAAAAATCATCCATGAACACCTCTACAATACTTTCGCAAAAACCATGAAAAATAGCAGACATGCATCTTTGAAAAGTAGCAGAGCATTACATAAACCAAAAGGCATACGCCTATAAGCATAAGTTCCATAAGGACAAGTAAACGTGGTTTTCTCTTGATCTTTAGCTTTAACAGCAATTTGTGAAAACCCAGAATAACCATCAAGAAAGCAAATGAGTATTTTTAGATAACCTTTCTAGCATTTGATCAATAAAGGGTAAAGGGTAATGATCTTTCTTAGTAACTTTATTAACTTTACGAAAATCAATGCACATTCTATAACCTACAACTATTCTTTGAGGAATAAGCTCATCATTATCATTAGGCAACAGTCATTCCTCCTTTCTTAGGAACACAATGAACAGGACTAACCCATCTACTATCAACAATAGGATATATAATACCAGCTTTAATACCTCGTTTCTTACCACTTCCTTCATCTTCGGAATTAGACGACGTTGATGTTCAACAACAGGCTTTGCATCATCTTCCATATTAATAGCATGTTGGCAAATAGAAGGAGAAATCCCTTTCAAATCATCAAGAGTATAGCCAATAGCTCCTCGGTGTTTCTTCAATATTTCCAATAACCTTTCTTCCTCAATTTCTGAAAGCTTAGAACTAATAATAAGATATATTTTCTTATCATCAATATGAGCATATTTAAGATTATCAGGTAAAGGCTTTAAATCAAAAACAGGATCTTCCTTTGGTGGCGTGTTGTACCCAAATCTTCCACCTAAATCATGCTTGAGAATAGGTTAGCAAAAAATTTCCTCAAGCTCATCTCTTTCTTAAAAAAGCTTCACTTTCACTATTCTCCAAATGTTGCTGCAAAGGATTATTAGGAACAAGAACAATAGATGCACACTGCTCCATTTTAAAATCATTACTAGGCAAGTCAGCTTTATAAGGAGTTTTGGTAAATTTAGAAAAGTTAAATTCATAAGGTTCACCAACAAATCTAGTCAAAATTTTCTCTTTCTTACAATCTATAATAGCTCCACAAGTATTTAGAAAAGGTCTACCAAAAATGATAGGACAATGATCACTAGCAGCAGAACCAAGTACCAAAAAGTCAGCAGGATATTTAATCTTACCACATAGAACTTCCACATCTCGAACAATACCAATTGGAGAAATAGTTTCTCTATTAGCCAGATGAATAACCACATCAATATCTTCAAGTTCACAAGAACCAATTTCGTGCATAATCTCCGTTAAAGTTCATAAGGAATAGCACTAACACTTGCACCAATATCACATAAACCATAATAGCAATGATCACCAATTCTAACAGATAGCATAGGAACACTAACTTGTTTGGATTTATTAGGATGTGAAACAATATTAGAAGCATCTTCACAAAAATAATATGACCATCCTCCACATTTTCAGTCACAAGATCTTTAACTATAGCAACAGCAGGTTCAATTTTAATTTGTTCTTCGGGTTCTCTAGGTTTCTTTTCACTTTTATTAACCGCACTAGATATGACAGAGTACTCCTTCATTTTAGCAGGGAAAGGAGTTTTTTCAATGTAAGCTTCAGGAATAACATTATCAACAGTTTCAACCACTACACATTTGTTTACAGATGAATCAATTTTATCTTTATACGGTTCATGATACTTATCAAAATTCTTCTTAGGCGTTCATAATGAGAGGCAAAAGCTCTATAAAGATTTGCAACAACTTGGGAATCAAGACCATATGTAGCACTCATATTACGAAATTTATCAGTATCCATAAAAGCTTCAATGCATTTATAATCATAAATTATACCGATTCTCTATCTTTGTCGTTCTCCCATCCTTCAGTATTTTCTTGGATCCGATCAAGAAGGTCCCTTTTAAACTCTTCATTCTTGCGTGTAAATGATCCAGAACAAGAAGTATCCAGCAAGGTCTTGTCTTGAAAAGAAAGTCTTGCATAGAAATTATCAATAATAACATTACCAGAAGCTCATGAATGGGGCATTTGAGCATTAAAGACTTCAATCTCCCCAAGCTTGGGCGATACTCTCTCCATCATGAGGCCAGAAATTATATATGCGGTTCCGATCTTTGTGAATTTCACTTGGAGGATAGAATTTAGAATAAAATAAAGGCACAATGTCCTCCCAATCAATAGAATCACCATTCTTCAGCAATTTATACCAGTGCGCCGCTTTACCAGACAGCGATATAGTGAATAGTTTCTTCCTAACTTCATTCATAGAAATACCTGCACATTTGAATAACCCGCATAATTCATGCAAAAACAGTAATGATCACCAGGATGGACAGTCCATCCCCTTCATAGCGGTTATCCATAACACGTTCAATAATTTTCATAGGTATTTTATATGGTACTACTTCCTCACCTGGCGCTTCATCCACTACCGTTGCAGTAGTAGTAGATTTCCCAAATAGAAATTGAAGAGAAGATCTCTCCATAATGATTTATAGCAGCAGGCAGAAATAAAATCAGCACAAACAGTAAATTTTTACCAATTCCACTTACCAATAGCGCTTCACCCCCCAACGGCGCCATAAAAATAGTCTTGATGACCCACAAGTATAGGGGGTGTATCGTAGTATCTTCGATAAGTAAGAATGTCGATCCCAACGAGGAGCAGAAGGTGTTGACAAGCAGTTTTGATGGAGGATTCACTGTAAATGCTCACAGACAAGTATTCAGGGGGTTTTGATATTGCAGATAAATAAAGTACAAGTAAATAAAATGCGAGAGAAATAATTGCAGCGAGTGGCCCAATCCTTTTTAGCACAAAGGACAAGCCGGTTTGTTTACTTATAATGACCAAACGTTCCCGAGGACACATGGGGATTTTAGTCTAGTACTTTCGCTTCAAGTGGCTAAATAATCTTCATTGTTTTGATAAGTGTTGTGTGGGTGAACCTATGCTAATGCACCGCCTTCCTAGGACTAATACATACTTGTGATTATACCCCTTGCAAGCATCCGCAACTACAAGAAAGTAATTAAGATAAATCTAACCACCTTAAACTCGAGAGATCCTGCGATCCCTCCCCGTATCGATATACTAACTGGGCTTAGGTTTCGTCACTCCGGCAACCTCAATTAGCAACCGAATACAAGATGCACTCCCCTAGGCCCATAAATGGTGAAGTGTAGTCGACGTTCACACGACACCACTAGAAGAATGACACCACAACTTAAATATCATAACATTGAATATTACTCAACCATAATTCACTACTAGCATTTAGACTTCACCCATGTCCTCAAGAACTAAACGAACTACTCACGAGACATCATATGGAATACAATCAGAGGTGATATGATGATGAATAACAATCTGAACATAAACCTTGGTTCAATGGTTTCACTCAATAGCATCTACAACAAGTATAGAATAACACCGGGAGAGTTTCCCCTATCAAACAATCAAGATTTAACCCAAATTGCTACAGCGATGACGAGGTGCAGCGGTGGTGATGGCGGTGTAGATGGTAGAGATGATGATGATGGTGATGGAGATGATGTCCCGCTCGATGACGATGGCGATGGCGTCGATTTCCCCTCCGGGAGGGAATTTCCCCGGCGGATTCCTCGCCCGCCGGAGAGCTCTTTCTCTCTCGTGTTCTCCGCCCGCAGAGGCGGCTGAACTCCTTCGTGAGGTCCTCTCTTAGGTTTTCTGGACGAAGGAGTACGCGAAGAAAGGAGGCGAAAGGGTCGTGGGGCCCCCAGAGCAGGTGGCGCGGCAGGCCATGGGCCGCGCCGCCCTATGGTCCTGGGCCCACAGGCCCCCTCTCTTCTTCCCCTTTCCCTCCGTCATCTGGAAAAATAGGAATTTTCGTGAAATTCCCTTCCACAGCTGATCTTCCGAAATATTGCATTCGACGGTGCTTTTTCCTGCCTCCGGTGCTTGATCCTCCAATGATGATGAAACATGCAAAATAGATGAAATAACATAAGTATTGTGTCCCAATATGAAATATATCAATGAATAACAGCAAATTATGATACAAAATAGTGATGCAAATTGGACGTATCAAGTGCCACCACCACCAATACCTCACAATAATTATATCATTGAGATGTACCAAAAAGAATTTCAAAATTTGAAAATTTTCTTCATGCGGCCATTGTGTCGAACAGGTGGCAGGCATGAATTCAGATTTGAGTTACACTCAATTGTCCAGCAGTTTCTTCCCTAAACCCCTTTGATCTTGTGATCATTAGCTACTTCTAGCTCCCCTGCATCATCCCTGTACCTGCTGTGGTCGATTAAAGTGAGAGGAGGGAGAGAAAAATCCTAAACTAAAGCATGCCGTGGCCATGCCGGCCACCTTTGGCCAAAACCCTCCCTGGCCTCTCCCTTGTCGAATCTCCATGTCCTCGAGCATCTCTGCATCACAAGGACTCACCCTGTACCGCCCACTCGATCGCTCGTGCACGGCATTGCCCAGAACGGCCGTGTCCAAAACCATGCCAGCACGCGCCCATGCACGCGGTGAGCGCGCACTGGCTGCGCCAGGACGCCATGCACTCGATCGCTGCCGTCCTCGCCCTGCATCCCTACCGCCGCGTCGAGCATCTACTCCAAGCCCTCTACACGCTAGACATGCTCAAGCACCGCCCAGGGCCTTGTCACCGTCGTCCTCGCCGTCGACGTACCGCGGGTACCGTGATGATTCCTGCAAAAGCTCGAGCGATCCTTTCGTCCCCTCTCTGCGCCAGCAGCTCTCGAGCACCGCTAGGACGACGCCTACACGATGCCGTCCTCACCTTGCCCTTTCGCGCACCACAGGAGCCGCGCCATGGCCGCGCCCTCGCAGCACCTCACGGCCACCATGTCCGGCTATAAATAGAGCTCCTCAGCCCACGATCCCTTCACACCATCTGCTCCTCTCCCTTCTCTGAACACGCTCGCCACACCAATTTCACACCATACCACCGGAGTTGCTCCAATTGCAAGACGAAGCCCGCCGGAGCCAGGACATCGCCGTCGACGATTGGCGCCACCCCGAGCTTCGCCACTGCTACCAGACGGCTCAGCATCCTCGACAACGTCCCTCGTCACCAGCAGAGCACCGCGGGAACCCTGGTAGGCTCTCCGACCCCCTACTGACGCCACGGCCTCGTCGGAATCTCGCCGGAGACGACGAGCGTGGAGCCGTTGATCAGCCTTTGATCTGACGCTCCTCCTCGCTCGTACCGCTTCGGCGTGTTATGAGGCACTGACGGGTGGCCCCCAGCCTGTCAGGGCAGCCCACCCGCACCAGTTGCGTGTTGGGCTGCGAAGTGAGGTTTAAATCGTTTCGGCCCAGTAACGTTTCCCGCCAAGCCCAACCATTCAAAAATTGAATTTCTGTTTAATTCCAAATTCAATACTGATGCTGACTTCAAATTTGAATATCTGGAGATCTACTACACCATTTTTAACCAATTTTATATATTTGGAAAGCTCATAAAATTATCTAAATAATGCCACTGGTCTCATATCCAAATTCGTAGTAGATTTTAAATGACAAAAATAACAAGGCAGGGCCTTTTCTAACTTTAAATAATTATTAAGAATAATCTATAAATGATTTTAAGTTGATTCCAATTCTAATAAATCACAAATGATGTCCTCTAATTGATTATGCAATAATATAGCCATGTTATTTGTATGATCATGGACTAGATCAAATAAGATAGCTATGTAGTAAATTCTAGAACAATTCAACTTGGAATTCAAATTTAATAAATAGTATGAGGGCTACTCTCTCATTTAAATCTTGATCCTAAGTAATATAACCAGGGGGAATGACCTAGGCTAATGAACCCCTGATAATTATTACTTAGAGATTTTAATGCATTTAAAATAGTAGTATGATAACATGTGTAATATAGCCCTTTAATTAAATCATACTCACATATAATAGATATGAAATGTTGACTTGGGTCAACCTATATTTCATACCTGATTATTATATGAAGAGGTTAAATCTTAATATGAAGTAATAAGAAGAAATGAATTTCTCTAAGGATCTACATATCCAAATTTAAGAAATAGGAATAATGAGAGGAAATTATTTTCTCCTAAATAAGAATTCCTCAAATAACTCACCATGCCATGTTTGATTGATAATAGGACTAGAGTGTGAACTCTTTGAGTGTTCCTAGTTTAGCATGTGAGTTTGGTTTAGTATTTATACCTCGTATTCGTATATAGACGCTAGTAACGAGGAGTATCAAGAGGAGGAGGCCTACTCCCAAGAAGAAGAAGAGAACTTTGATCACTACTCAGCTCAAGGCAAGCTAACCCTTGCTAAATACAAATGCTTAGCTCTACAAGAGCAAAGGCATCATCACATTTTACTTTTATGTATTACCTATCCCATGTTTTTACTTAATTTTACTTTGGCTTATTTATTTCAAAGTACTTTTTGGATTTATGATTTACTTGGTATAGAATAGAACAATACTTGGATTAGATGAACACCACTCAAAGCTAGATAGCACCCCTCATATAGTTGCTATTGCTAATCAATTTAAAATTGACTACTCTAGATGGGAACAAGTGATTTTGATATGATTTTGAAACCTTGGAATGAGGGTTCATTCCATAGAATGACTTTGAAGGTGGATATGACCAAGAGAAGATAGTGATTTTTGATATAAACCTGATATGGTTTTGAATGCGATACCTTTCCAATTATACAAGTACCCCCACAATACCTGATTATGGGTAGGGCTTAACTAGAAACTTGTGTATTTTAGTATGGGTTCCCTCTAAACAAGCATCATAGGGGTTACGCTGAGGCTGCCTCCGTGTGTGAGGAATGATGTGAATATGAGGTGAATATACGACCCAAGCCCTGTGCAGTTCCCGGGTTAACAGTTGGTTCTCACCGGGGGGCCAAGCTCATGGGGAGAGGTGCCTATACTAGGACATATAAGTGAAAGGTTATGATTGATGATCCGCGTACTGAGTTACGATGATTCGGGGTTATCCTCGGATGATGTAATCAAAAGTTGTGGCACAAGAGTACAACCTCTGCAGAGTGTAAACCTATTCGAATAGCCGTGTCCGCGGTTACGGACGGTTGGAAAGGCCATACTACTTCCTTTATCAGAATTTATGTTGAAATAATGATGGTGATTGGGAATTGATTTGGATCCCCAAATGAAGTGCGGGAATGACACTAATGTTCCCATTATAGTTAGTCTATTAAATAAATGAGGATTTTATTAAATGTTTATCAAAGGAAAACTTGGCTTTATGCAAATAAACCTAGAGCTTAGTACCCCTTTACTACACTTAATATGTTTTACCATAGTATTAGTTTGCGAGTACTTTAAAAGTACTCATGGCTTTGCCCTGGCTATTCAAATGCCACTATGAAGAGGAGCAATGTATCAGATGACGGACAGGATGTCTACGATAACTAGGATCGTCTTCTAACGTCAAGCGTTGCTGTGGAACATATAGTCCACTACTACGCTTCCGCTACTTATTTGTGATGTTGAACAATCTATTTGTGTAATATTGGATCATGTGATCCCTTGTTATAAGACCTTATGTGTTGTAATAAATGATGACTCTGAACGACTTACTATTATGTCTCGCAAAAACAATCTTCCTGGGATTGCGATGTATGATATAATAGGGCATCCGGACTTAAAATCCGGGTGTTGACAAGTTGGTATCAGAGCCATTGTTTGACCTTAGGAGACCCTAGTTAGAATGGACGTCCAACAAACTTAGTTTATAATAAAATAGTTATGAAAATACACTCATACCCTTACCTTGAAAATCTTTTTCAAAATAATCCATTTCTTGATTATTACTTAAAATTTTGAATACTTACAATTATTAACTTATTTGTCACTCCCTCTACAGATGGAGCCTATCATCCCGACGGAGCCCTTCATCCAGACCCAAGTGTACGACTTGGCGAACGGTGGGGATCTGATCTTTGAAAGGGATCTGTTTGCTCTCACCGAGTTCCTTGGACGCTCGCCTCCCGTGTTCTACGGAGGCCAGATCTCGGACCAAGCCAACGGCCAGCTCCAGTGGCTCATCATGGCTAACCTTCCTGGGAAGCCGGAGTCGCCCATGTTCCGCCAGATCAGTTCTCTCTCCGCGAGAACACCTGGGTGGATGGACTCGCCCATGCTCTGCAGGAGTCTCTCGCTCGTCTGTGCGGGCAGAACTCGCTGGCCATCGAAGGGGAACGCTTTGCGCACTTCGCAAGGCACTCCTCTGTTGGTCTGCCCCTCAGCCTGCCGTACCACCCCGTGCTGAGGCACCATGTGGATCACCTCGACTACATGCTGTACGAGACTCGGTCTGCGCTGAGTAACTCCCGCTCCGCCGCCAACCACACTCAGCAGCAGCTGAACCAGTACGCGGATACCATCAAGGTCATCGCGAAGGAGCGCAGGACTCTGCGCCAGCTGGTCGCGAAGAGGGACGCCACCATCCACCGCCTCAAGACCAAGATCGCCGTCCTGAAGGAGACCATCTCCACTCAGGTGGAGCAGCTCCAGATCCTGGAAGGAGAAGGCGAGGGGGAAGACATCCAAGGGGATGGCTACTCCTACGTCAGCAACGACAACGACTACGAGCCGGAGGAAGAGGAAGACCGGGACTTCCACCAGCACCTGCCTGCCGGGATGGACACCACCTTCCCGCTCCGCATCGATGGATAGCTTCCATCCCTCCCTGAGCACCGCGTAGTCTGAGATGTATCGGTCCTTTGTATTCGCCCCTTGTATCGTAGATTGTTGAAAGGGTTCTTCAAACCCTCCGGATTGTTAGCTTGTAATAATTGCTACCTTCATGACTATGTTCGTGTGTGTAATATTTTTTATATTATGAATCAAGTTTTAAATAAATGTGAGTTTACTCCCCAAAATTAAGCCATAGAAATTGTCCCTCTCATCTTATGATCCATATCTCTGTTCAGATGGCACCTCCCAATCGCAACGCCAACCCGGATGCGCTGACACAGATACTGCAACAGATGTTGGCTGATCGAGAAGTTGATAGAACTGAAAGGCAAGCTAACCTAGCTGTACTTCAACAGTTAGCACAGAACAACCAAGGCCACGGGAACCATGATCACCCGGGCTCCAAGCTGAAGAACTTTCAGAACACCAATCCACCGGTGTTTAGCAAGACGGAGGAACCCCTTGACGCCGATGATTGGCTCCAAACAATGGAGAACAATCTTGAGGTTGCCGGAGTGGAAGAGGATGACAAGGTGCTGTTTGCCACCCACTATCTGGCAGGACCTGCACGTGCCTGGTGGACGAGTGCTCGCGCATTGAATGCGGGGCAACTCATGACTTGGGCAGATTTCAAGCTCAAGTTTAGCAAGTACCATGTGCCACCGGGTCTCATCAAGAAGATGCGGGATGAGTTCCGCGAGTTAAAGCAAGGCCGTCTGACCGTGGTAGAATACCGCGACAGGTTCCTCACCCTGTCAAGGTAATGAGACGGCCACCACCGAGAAGAGGAAGGAGAGGTTCCTGAACGGACTGCACGATGAGATGCACCGTATTGGTCAACATCCCTTTTGTGACCTCGAAGCCCTTGTTGACTCCGCCATCCAGATGGAGGGCAAGCTGAACCAAGCCAATGAAAACCGCAAGCGCCGCATGATGCACCAGAGTGGGCCCAGCAACACCTCCAAGTTTCTGGCTCAAGCGGAGGATTCACCCCCAGGAATAACAGGCCACCGACACAGATGTCGCGCCCCGGTTATCAGAACCGGAGCGGAGGGAACCCCAGGACAGGAGGGCACCACCACAACAGCAACAACTTCGTCCACCACAACAACAACTTCAACCGCGCTCCGACAAGAGCCCCTGCCAACCCCAACACCAACACTGCTCCAAGGACTGGGAGCAATGCTATCCCTGTCGCCCCCAAGGACAAGTCCACCATCAACTGCTATGAGTGCGGTGTGGTGGGACACTACTCCAAAGAGTGTCCCCAGAGACTCGCCAAGATGGCCGCCAACACCACTGGCCCTGCTCAGCAGCAACGCCGTGTCGCCAACAACAAGAAGTTCGCCCCCAACAACCCGAACAACCGTAGCGGCCGCCTCTTTCACATGAGTGCGGAAGAAGCTCAGGAAGCCCCAGATGTCGTGCTGGGTATGTTCTCTGTTAACTCAATACCTGCAAGAGTGCTGTTTGATTCTGGAGCATCTCATTCATTTGTTACGGAAGAATTTGCATGCACTAGTAAGATTCAACCCATCAGTTTGAAGCATGTCATGGTAGTGCAAATACCTGGATCAACCACTAAAGCTAGAAAAATTTGCAAAGATGTTCCTATCAGAATTCATGAAATAGACTTTTATGCCAATCTGATTGTTCTGGGAACAAAAGGTTTGGAGGTAGTACTGGGTATGGACTGGATGTCCAAACATCATGGATTGATTGATTGTGCCAAGAAGGCCATCACCATGACTAGTAGCACCGGAGTGTTAGTTGAGCATATCTCAGAAAAACTGCCCAGAAAATTTACCTGCAACCAGAGTTTAACCAAACCCACCCTGGATCAAATCAGAGTCGTCTGTAGATACTCTGATGTGTTTCCGGATGACCTACCCGGTATGCCCCCGGATCGGGATATCGAGTTTATCATCGAGTTAATCCCCGGAACAGGACCTATAGCCCAGAGAGCTTACAGTATGAACCCGGCAGAATTGGTGGAACTAAAGAAACAACTGGATGATATGTTAGCCAAAGGTTTGATTAGACCAAGTGCATCACCCTGGAGTCTTGTTTGTGGACAAGAAGGATGGTACGATTCGTTTATGTACGGATTACCGCAAGCTCAATGATGTCACCATCAAGAACAAGTATCCCTTGCCCAAAATAGAAGACCTGTTTGACCAGTTGACCGGTGCCACCGTGTTCTCTAAGATTGATCTTAGGACAGGGTACCATCAGCTGAAGATCCGTGCATCGGACATCCCCAAAACTGCCTTACCACCAGATATGGATTGTATGAGTACAATGTCATGTCCTTTGGATTAACCAATGCCCCCGCTTACTTCATGAATCTCATGAATAAGATCTTCATGAACTTCCTGGATAAGTTCGTCGTTGTCTTCATCGACGACATCCTTATCTACTCCAAAACCGAAGAAGAACATGAGCAACACTTGGAAATGGTCTTAGATACTCTTCGGGAACACCAGCTGTACGCCAAGTTCAGCAAGTGTGAGTTCTGGTTGAAGGAAGTAGGATTCCTGGGACACATCTTGTCCGCAGGAGGAATTGCCGTTGACCCTCAAAGATAAAGACTGTGGCCGAATGGAAAGCCCCAACCACCCAGACCGAGGTCCGTGCATTTCTCGGATTGGCGGGATATTACCGCCGATTCGTTGAAGGATTCTCAAGCATAGCCAGACCAATGACCCAATTGTTGAAAAAGGACAAGAAGTTCGAATGGACGAACAAGTGTGAAGAGAGCTTCCAAAAGCTCAAGAGCAGACTGACTTCAGCCCCAATACTAATCATGCCAGACATCACCAAACCCTTTGATGTATATTGTGATGCCTCCAAGATTGGTCTTGGATGTGTGTTGATGCAAGAAGGCAAAGTGATCTCGTACCTGTCAAGGCAACTGAAGCAGCATGAACAGAATTATCCGACCCATGACTTAGAGCTAGCAGCCGTAGTGTTAGCCTTGAAAGTATGGCGTCATTACCTCATGGGTAATCGATGCGAGATCTATTCGGATCACAAGAGTTTGAAGTATATCTTCACCCAGAAGGAACTGAACATGAGGCAAAGGAGATGGTTAGAGTTAATCAAAGATTATGATATGGATATCCACTATCACCCAGGCAAGGCCAATGTGGTAGCGGATGCTTTAAGTAGACTGCCATGTCAGTTGAACTCCATGATTGCCGAAGAACAACCTAGCCTTCACCAAGAGTTTGAACAGTTTAGAATGGAGCTAGTAAGTGAAGGATTTCTCGCCAGCATTGAACTTCAACCCACCCTGATTAGTCAAATCAAGGAAGCCCAGAAGAGCAATGCAAGCATTGACGGGATTAAGAGCCAGCTAGCAGCAGGAAAGGCACCGGGATTCACTGTTGATGAAGAAGGAGTACTTTGGTACAACGGACGCTTGTGCGTGCCGTCAGATTCGGAGTTGAAACAAGTGATTCTAAAGGAAGCCCATGACACCTTGTATTCTATTCATCCCGGAGGTACCAAGATGTACCAGGACTTGAAGGAACAATTCTGGTGGCATGGGATGAAGCGAGAAATCGGGAGTTACATCGCCAAGTGTGACATCTGCCAGAGAGTCAAGGCAGAACATCAACGACCCGCAGGACTGCTACAGCCCCTGCAAATTCCCGAATGGAAGTGGGATTCAGTAGGAATGGACTTCATCACCGGATTACCCAAATCTAGTAAAGGGAATGATTCTATCTGGGTAGTGGTCGACAGATTGACCAAAGTCGCCCATTTCATTCCCGTCAAGACCACCTACCAAGGACCAAGACTTGCAGAGTTGTATATCTCACGAATAGTCAGCCTGCACGGAACCCCGAAGTCAATAGTATCCGATAGAGGATCCCAATTTACCTCCAGATTTTGGCAGAAGGTACATGAAGGACTCGGAACTAGGCTGAACTTCAGCACCGCCTATCACCCTCAGACGGATGGACAGACTGAACGAGTCAACCAGATACTAGAGGATATGCTGAGAGCATGTGTGTTAGAATATGGATCCAAGTGGGAAGACTATTTGCCGTACGCAGAATTCTCATACAACAACAGCTATCAAGCCAGCTTACAAATGGCCCCCTTTGAAGCCCGTATGGAAGGAAGTGCCGTACCCCTCGAATTGGTCGGAAGTCGGAGAGAGTCAAGTCTTTGGACCAGATATTCTCCGAGAAGCTGAAGAGAAGGTTCACAAGATCCGCGAGTACCTCAAGACCGCTCAATCAAGACAGAAGAGCTACGCCGACAAGAGACGCCGAGAGATGACCTTCGAGATCGGAGATTTCGTGTATCTCAAAGTGTCCCCCTTAAAGGAATGCAGAGATTCCAGCCAAAGGAAAGCTTGCACCCCGTATGTCGGACCTTTCAAAGTCCTGAGTCGCCGAGGGAAGTGTCCTATCAGCTGGAGTTACCAAGAAATGTCAACGGTGCACAATGTGTTTCACATCTCGTTACTCCGGAAGTGCTTAGAGGTACCCGAGAAGACCGAGGTGTTCAAGAACATCGACCATCGTACTGTGGATATCAACTCAGATCTAACCTACCGCGAAGTACCTATTCGCATTCTCGAGGAAGCATTCAGAACCACTCGTACCGGAGTATCAAGTTTCTGAAGATCCAATGGAGTAACCACACCGAAGAAGAGGCCACTTGGGAAAGAGAAGACTTTATGAAGACTGAGTACCCCAATCTCTTTAGTACCTAGTTTTCTTTAAGATCTCGGGACGAGATCTTTTGTAAGGGGGAGGGTTTGTAACATCCCAAGTTTTCAACAATAATAAAGCAAGTGAGAGTTTCATTTACTCAAAATTCACAATAAACAAAAACTTTTCTATGCATATAGTGCCACATATAGATTCATGCATTTAAGTAATTTTTCTTTTGTGCAATTGCCATGATGAGTGTTAGCATGTTGATCTATTGCTATGTGAACCCTAATCAAGATCACAAAACCCTAAAATAAGGAGAAGTCAAGAAAATGGGAAAAACCCATTCATCACTTACATACACTTTATGTAGAAATGCAAATACTTCACCAAGGCTAAAATTACTTGCTCCCTTGCTTCTAAAATGCTTCAATATGATAAACTAACACAATTGCATCATTGGATCAAGAATCAAATCAAAAGAAATCAAGAATTCACCATACATGTGATAATGGTCACTTGGGCTAAAAATATTTTCTTCACCACTTTACACCCCTGTATTTCTCAAATCCTAAACTAAACTTTGTCAACCAAAGCCATGTCATCAAAGACCATGTCAAGGTGAATACTTTTCATGTTGACCACCCTCCCTAAAGTTGACTAGGTTGACCAGAATTAAATTGCCAAAATGGGATCTGAGAATAAAAACAAGATCACCTCAAATTTGAAAAGTTGCAAATCATTTCCAAATTGAGTGCCACCACCACCAATACCTCACAATAATTATATCATTGAGATGTACCAAAAAGAATTTGAAAATTTGAAAATTTTCTTCATGCGGCCATTGTGTCGAACAGGTGGCATGCATGAATTCAGATTTGAGTTACACTCAATTGTCCAGCAGTTTCTTCCCTAAACCCCTTTGATCTTGTGATCATTAGCTACTTCTAGCTCCCCTGCATCATCCCTGTACCTGCTGTGGTCGATTAAAGTGAGAGGAGGGAGAGAAAAATCCTAAACTAAAGCATGCCGTGGCCATGCCGGCCACCTTTGGCCAAAACCCTCCCTGGCCTCTCCCTTGTCGAATCTCCATGTCCTCGAGCATCTCTGCATCACAAGGACTCACCCTGTACCGCCCACTCGATCGCTCGTGCACGGCATTGCCCAGAACGGCCGTGTCCAAAACCATGCCAGCACGCGCCCATGCACGCGGTGAGCGCGCACTGGCTGCGCCAGGACGCCATGCACTCGATCGCTGCCGTCCTCGCCCTGCATCCCTACCGCCGCGTCGAGCATCTACTCCAAGCCCTCTACACGCTAGACATGCTCAAGCACCGCCCAGGGCCTTGTCACCGTCCTCGCCGTCGACGTACCGCGGGTACTGTGATGATTCCTGCAAAAGCTCGAGCGATCCTTTCGTCCCCTCTCTGCGCCAGCAAGCTCTCGAGCACCGCTAGGACGACGCCTACACGATGCCGTCCTCACCTTGCCCTTTCGCGCACCACAGGAGCCGCGCCATGGCCGCGCCCTCGCAGCACCTCACGGCCACCATGTCCGGCTATAAATAGAGCTCCTCAGCCCACGATCCCTTCACACCATCTGCTCTCTCTTCTCTGAACACGCTCGCCACACCAATTTCACACCATACCACCGGAGTTGCTCCAATTGCAAGACGAAGCCCGCCGGAGCCAGGACATCGCCGTCGACGATTGGCGCCACCCCGAGCTTCGCCACTGCTACCAGACGGCTCAGCATCCTCGACAACGTCCCCTCGTCACCAGCAGAGCACCGCGGGAACCCTGGTAGGCTCTCCGACCCCCTACTGACGCCACGGCCTCGTCGGAATCTCGCCGGAGACGACGAGCGTCGTGAGCCGTTGATCAGCCTTTTGATCTGACGCTCCTCCTCGCTCGTACCGCTTCGGCGTGTTATGAGGCACTGACGGGTGGCCCCCAGCCTGTCAGGGCAGCCCACCCGCACCAGTTGCTTGTTGGGCTGCGAAGTGAGGTTTAAATCGTTTAGGCCCAGTAACGTTTCCCGCCAAGCCCAACCATTCAAAAATTGAATTTCTGTTTAATTCCAAATTCAATACTGATGCTGACTTCAAATTTGAATATCTGGAGATCTACTACACCATTTTTAACCAATTTTATATATTTGGAAAGCTCATAAAATTATCTAAATAATTCCACTGGTCTCATATCCAAATTCGTAGTAGATTTTAAATGACAAAAATAACAAGGCAGGGCCTTTTCTAACTTTAAATAATTATTAAGAATAATCTATAAATGATTTTAAGTTGATTCCAATTCTAATAAATCACAAATGATGTCCTCTAATTGATTATGCAATAATATAGCCATGTTATTTGTATGATCATGGACTAGATCAATTAAGATAGCCATGTAGTAAATTCTAGAACAATTCAACTTGGAATTCAAATTTAATAAATAGTATGAGGGCTACTCTCTCATTTAAATCTTGATCCTAAGTAATATAACTAGGGGAATGACCTAGGCTAATGAACCCCTGATAATTATTACTTAGAGATTTTAATGCATTTAAAATAGTAGTATGATAACATGTGTAATATAGCCCTTTAATTAAATCATACTCACATATAATAGATATGAAATGTTGACTTGGGTCAACCTATATTTCATACCTGATTATTATATGAAGAGGTTAAATCTTAATATGAAGTAATAAGAAGAAATGAATTTCTCTAAGGATCTACATATCCAAATTTAAGAAATAGGAATAATGAGAGGAAATTATTTTCTCCTAAATAAGAATTCCTCAAATAACTCACCATGCCATGTTTGATTGATAATAGGACTAGAGTGTGAACTCTTTGAGTTTCCTAGTTTAGCATGTGAGTTTGGTTTAGTATTTATACCTCGTATTCGTATATAGACGCTAGTAACGAGGAGTATCAAGAGGAGGAGGCCTACTCCCAAGAAGAAGAAGAGAACTTTGATCACTACTCAGCTCAAGGCAAGCTAACCCTTGCTAAATACAAATGCTTAGCTCTACAAGAGCAAAGGCATCATCACATTTTACTTTTATGTATTACCTATCCCATGGTCTTACTTAATTTTACTTTGGCTTATTTATTTCAAAGTACTTTTTGGATTTATGATTTACTTGGTATAGAATAGAACAATACTTGGATTAGATGAACACCACTCAAAGCTAGATAGCACCCCTCATATAGTTGCTATTGCTAATCAATTTAAAATTGACTACTCTAGATGGGAACAAGTGATTTTGATATGATTTTGAAACCTTGGAATGAGGGTTCATTCCATAGAATGACTTTGAAGGTGGATATGACCAAGAGAAGATAGTGATTTTTGATATAAACCTGATATGGTTTTGAATGCGATACCTTTCCAATTATACAAGTACCCCCACAATACCTGATTATGGGTAGGGCTTAACTAGAAACTTGTGTATTTTAGTATGGGTTCCCTCTAAACAAGCATCATAGGGGTTACGCCGAGGCTGCCTCCGTGTGTGAGGAATGATGTGAATATGAGGTGAATATACGACCCAAGCCCTGTGCAGTTCCCGGTTAACAGTTGGTTCTCACCGGGGCCAAGCTCATGGGGAGAGGTGCCTATACTAGGACATATAAGTGAAAGGTTATGATTGATGATCCGCGTACTGAGTTACGATGATTCGGGGTTATCCTCGACGGATGTAATCAAAAGTTGTGGCACAAGAGTACAACCTCTGCAGAGTGAAACCTATTCGAATAGCCGTGTCCGCGGTTACGGACGGTTGGAAAGGCCATACTACTTCCTTTATCAGAATTTATGTTGAAATAATGATGGTGATTGGGAATTGATTTGGATCCCCAAATGAAGTGCGGGAATGACACTAATGTTCCCATTATAGTTAGTCTATTAAATAAATGAGGATTTTATTAAATGTTTATCAAAGGAAAACTTGGCTTTATGCAAATAAACCTAGAGCTTAGTACCCCTTTACTACACTTAATATGTTTTACCATAGTATTAGTTTGCGAGTACTTTAAAAGTACTCATGGCTTTGCCCTAGCTATTCAAATGCCAGACTATGAAGAGGAGCAACAGTATCGGATGACGGACAGCAGGACGTCTACGATAACTAGGATCGTCTTCTAACGTCAAGCGTTGCCTGTGGAACATATAGTCCACTACTACTACGCTTCCGCTACTTATTTGTGATGTTGAACAATCTATTTGTGTAATATTGGATCATGTGATCCCTTGTTATAAGACCTTATGTGTTGTAATAAATGATGACTCTGAACGACTTACTATTATGTCTCGCAAAAACAATCTTCCTGGGATTGCGATGTATGATATAATAGGGCATCCGGACTTAAAAACCCGGGTGTTGACACACGTGAAGGTTGTTGGTGGAGGAATGTAGTGCGGCGCAACACCAGTGAAACCGGCGCCAACGTGGAACCTGCACAACACAATCAAGTACTTTGCCCCAACGTAACAGTGAGGTTGTCAATCTCACCGGCTTGCTGAAACAAAGGATTAAGCGTATCGAGTGGAAGATGGTGTTTGTTTGCAAAGAACAGTAAAAGCAGTAGAATGTATTCAGTTGTAAAAGAATGGACCGGGGTCCATAGTTCACTAGTGGTGTCTCTCATAACTAACATGCTGGGTGAACAAATTACAGGTGAGAACATGATTCAATACATATCAACGATGATTACTATGTGATTTAATCAGGGCATTACGACAAAATACATAGACCGCTATCCAGCATGCATCTATGCCTAAATAATCCACCTTCAGGTTATCATCCGAACCCCTTCTAGTATTAAGTTGCGAACAACAGATAATTGCATTAAGTATGGTGCGTAATGTAATCAACACAAATATCCTTAGACAAAGCATCAATGTTTTATCCTAGTAGCAACAACACATCCACAACCTTAGAACTTTCTGTCACTGTCCCACATTTAATGGAGGCATGAACCCACTATCGAGCATAAATACTCCCTCTTGGAGTTACAAGTATCAACTTGGCCAGAGCCTCTACTAGCAACGGAGAGCATGCAAGAACATAAACAACACATATATGATAGATTGATAATCAACTTAACATAGTATTCTCTATTCATCGGATCTCACCAAACACAACATGTAGCATTACAAATAGATGATCTTGATCATGTTAGGCAGCTCACAAGATCTATAACAATGAAAGCACAAGCGGAGAAGACAACCATCTAGCTACTGCTATGGACCCATAATCCAAGGATGAACTACTCACGCATCAATCCGGAGGCGGGCATGATGATGTAGAGCCCTCCTGGTGATGATTCCCCTCTCCGGCAGGGTGCCGGAGGCGATCTCCGAATCCCCCGAGATGGGATTCGCGGCGGCCTCTCTGGCATGT
This sequence comes from Lolium multiflorum, assembly GCA_030979885.1. Taxonomy (NCBI): domain Eukaryota; kingdom Viridiplantae; phylum Streptophyta; class Magnoliopsida; order Poales; family Poaceae; genus Lolium; species Lolium multiflorum. Next base: position 68,891,712 of record CM061748.1, on the reverse strand, counting down.
TTTCCGTATCGTGGCTCTCGCACGGGGTTTTCACGACGGAGGCTTTAAGTAGGCGGAAGGGTAGGTCAAAGGGCGTCACGGGGCCCACACCACAGGCCGCGCGAACAGGGCCTGGGCTGCGCCGCCCGGGTGTGTGGCCACCTCGTGGCCCCACTTCCTTCCCTCTTCTTCTGGAAGCTTCGTGCAAAAATAGGACCCCGGGCGTTGATTTCGTCCACGAGAATATTTCTTACTAGGATTTCTGAAACCAAAAACAGCAGAAACAACAACTGGCACTTCGGCATCTTGTTAATAGGTTAGTGCCGGAAGATGTAAAATAATGCTGTAAAGTATGTGTAAAACACTCAAGTATTGTAATAAAAGTAGCATGGAACATAAGAAATTATAGATACGTTTGAGACGTATCAAGCATCCCCAAGCTTAGTTCCTACTCGTCCTCGAGTAGGTAAACGATAACACAAATAATTTCTGAAGTGACATGCTACCAACATAGTCTTGATCAACATTATTGTAAAGCATATGAGATGAATGGAGTGATCTGAACAAAAGATTGCTAACAAAGATAATGACTAAGCAAATGAATCATATAACAAAACTTTTCATGAATAATACTTTCAAGACAAGTATCAATAAGACTTGCATAAGAGATAACTCATAAGCAATAAATTCTAAGTAGAATGCATTGAAGCAACACAAAGGATGATTAAGTTTCAGCAATTGCTTTCAACTTGTAACATGTATATCTCATGGATATTTGTCAACATAGAGTAATATAACAAGTGCAATAAGTAAATATGTAAGAATCAATGCACACAGTTAACACAAGTGTTTGCTTCTAAGATAGAAAGGGATGGGTAAACTGACTCAACAATAAAGTAAAAGATTGGCCCTTCACAGAGGGAAGCATGGATTACTATTTTTGTGCTAGAGCTTTTGTTTTGAAAACATAGAAACAATTTTGTCAACGGTAGTAATAATTCATATGTGCTATGCATAATACTTACTACAAGTTGCATGTCTCATGCATAGAGTACCAATAGTGCTCGCACCTTGTCCTACTATCTCGGAAAACACGGACTCTCATCGCATAACATATGCTTCAACCAAGTGTCACAAAGGGGTACCTCTATGCCGCCTGTACAAAGGTCTAAGGAGAAAGCACGCATTGGATTTCTCGCTTTTGATTATTCTCAACTTAGACATCCATACCGGGACAACATAGACAACAAATAATGGACTCCTTTTTCATGCTTAAGCATTCAACAATAGTTAATATTCTCATAAGAGATTGAGGTTGTATGTCCAAACTGAAACTTCCACCATGATACATGGCTTTAGTTAGCGGCCCAATGTTCTTCTCTAACATATGCATACTCAAACCATTTGATCATGAAATCCACTACTTCAGACAAGACGAACATGCATAGCATCTCACATGATATCCAACAAAGGTAAAGTTGATGGCGTCCCCAAAACATGGTTACCGCTCAACAAGCAACTTATAAGAATTAAGACACATAACTACATATTCATCACCACAATAGTTTTTAAGCTATTTGTCCCATGAGCTATATATTGTAAAGGTAGATGAATGAAATTTAAAGGTAGCACTCAAGTAATTTACTTTGGAATGGCAGGAAATACCACATAGTAGGTAGATATGGTGGACACAAATGGCATGGTGTTTGGCTCAAGGTGTTTGGATGCACGAGAAGCATTTCCTCTCAGTACAAGGTTTGGGCTAGCAAGGTTGTTTGAAGCAAACACAAGTATGAACAGGTACAGCAAAACTCACACAAGAACATATTGCAAGTATTATAAGGCTCTACACTGTCTTCCTTGTTGTTCAAACACTTGACCCGAAAATATCTAGACTTAGAGAGATCAATCATGCAAACCAAATTAAACAAGCTCTACAGTAGTTCTTCATTAATAGATTAAACTACATGATTCAAGAGCTTAAACATGATCTAATGAGAGCTCAAACAATTCCCAAATTTACCAAACCATATGCAGCATTTTCCAATTCCAACCAAATAACAATTTAACGAAGCAATAAGCTTTCGCCATGAACATTAAAGCACAATTAAGAACACAAGTGTTCCATAAGAAAAAGCGGAGCATAATATCTCCAATATAAGAATGGCGAGATCCAACTTTATTCAAACAAAACAAAAATAAAAACAAACCGACGCTCCAAGTAAAGAACATAAGAATGTGACGGAATAAAAATATAGTTTCACTAGAAGTGACCCGATAATGTTGTCGATGAAGAAGGGATGCCTTGGGCATCCCCAAGCTTAGATGCTTGAGTCTTCTTAAAACATGCAGGGATGAACCACCGGGCATCCCCAAGCTTAGACCTTTCACTCTTCTTGATCATAGTATATCATCCTCTTCTCTTGACCCTTGAAAACTTCCTTCACACAAACTTCAAGCAAACTCATGAGAGGGTTAGTGCATGACCACAAATTCATATATTCAGAGGTGACACAATCATTCTTAACACTTCTGGACATTGCACAAAGCTTCTGAAAGTTAATGGAACAAAGAAACTCATTCAACTTAGCAAAAGCGGCAATGCGAAATAAAAGACAGAATCTGTCAAAAACAGAACAGTCCGTAAAGATGCATATGGACTGGGCACTTAACTTGCTCAAATGGAAAAAATCAAAACTAATGAAAGTTGCGTACATATCTGAGGATCACGCTCGTAATTTTACAGATTTTTTCGAATTTTTACAGAGACTTATGCCAGAATTCGTGACAGACAGCAATGCTGTTTCTGCGCAGCGATCCCAAATATAACATCAACTTTAGCATAGAAACTTTACTTGGCACAAAAACATGATAAGGAGAGGTTGCTAAAGTAGTAAACAACTTCCAAGACTCAACAAAACAAAAATTGCTGTAGTAAAATAAACACATGGGTTATCTCCCAAGAAGTGCTTTTCTTTAACGCCTTTCAGCTAGGCGCAGAAAGTGCAAATCAAGTAACATCAAGTGATGGAGCATCAACATTACCTCGGGCCTTACACTTACCCTTCTTGTTCTTTTTCTTATTCTTTGGTTTTGGGAATACATGTCGGCCTCCTAGTGGGATTTTTAGGGTGCCTTCTCCTGCATTTATGATTGCTCCCAATAGTTTCAGCAGGATCTTCCAAGTGTGATTTGTCCAGTTCCTACACATTCAATAACAAGATAATCAGTGGATACCGTTCTTCCAAGAATGGTTGTATGCACGCTCTCGGCTATTCCCTTAGGTATTATAACGGAGTTATCAATAAGAGTTATTCCTTCTCCCCTTCAACAAGCCCCCAAAGTGTCAAAGATTCATAAATACTCTTAGGCATAAGACAAAATTCAGACATAATATCACAACGGGCATGAAAAGTTTCACCACCAATAATAACTTTAATAGTAGGTTCAAACATTGAGGGTTCAGAGTTCACTAAAACTTCATCAAGACGGTTTCGAACATAACCACAACTTTCCTTCAAGTAAGATGCATTTGTCTCAAGAGTGTTTAATCTATTATAAATGCTAATAAGAGCTAATCAAAGTTATTAGCCGAACTATGTGATGCAACCAATTTTTTTATGGCATTAAAACCTTGATCACCGTTGCAATGAAGGAAATCTCCTCCCACTATAGCATCTAAGGCATATCTATAGCGAATCATAAGCCCAAAATAAAAATTACTAAGGAGCAAACTTAGAGTCATTTGAGGTTCAGTTTACGATAAGCATCAAAAATTCTAGACCAAGCATCTTTAAAACTCTCCTCATCCCCTTGTTTAAAAGTAAAGACTAATTCTTCAGGTGAAGAAGTAACAAGTACGGAGCTAGACATGATATCAAAAGTAAACTAAGTGCAAGTAACTAAATTTTTTTTTGTGTTTTGATATAGAACAAGTAAACAAGACAATAAGTAAAGTAACTAATTTTTTTTGTGTTTTTGATATAGAGAACAAGACAATAAATAAAGTAGAGCTAGCAACTAATTTTTTTGTGTTTTGTTTAAGTGCAGCAAACAAAGTAGTAAATAAAATAAAGCAAGACAAAAACAAAGTAAAGAGATTGGAAGTGGAGACTCCCCTTGCAGCGTGTCTTGATCTCCCAACGGTGCCGAAAAAGTCCGTGGAGGAATTCTCGTGGTGTAACTTTTCTTCGGTTCCCCGGCAACGGCGCTCGAAAAAGTCTTGCTGGCGTGTAGTCAACACGTCCGTTGGGAACCCCAAGAGGAAGGTGTGATGCGCACAGCGTAAGTTTTCCCTCGAAGAAACCAAGGTTATCGAACCGTAGGAGCCAAGAAGCACGTGAAGGTTGTTGGTGGAGGAATGTAGTGCGGCGCAACACCAGAAACCGGCGCCAACGTGGAACCTGCACAACACAATCAAAGTACTTTGCCCCAACGTAGATGAGGTTGTCAATCTCACCGGCTTGCTGAAAACAAAGGATTAAGCGTGATGTGGAAGATGGTGTTTGTTTGCAAAGAACAGTAAAAACAGTAGAATGTATTCAGTTGTAAAAGAATGGACCGGGTCCACAGTTCACTAGTGGTGTCTCTCCAATAAGATAACTAACATGCTGGGTGAACAAATTACATGTGAGCAATTGACAAATAAAGATTCAATACATATCAACGATGATTACTATGTGATTTAATCAGGGCATTACGACAAAGTACATAGACCGCTATCCAGCATGCATCTATGCCTAAATAATCCACCTTCAGGTTATCATCCGAACCCTTCCGTATTAAGTTGCGAACAACAGATAATTGCATTAAGTATGGTGCGTAATGTAATCAACACAAATATCCTTAGACAAAGCATCAATGTTTTATCCCTAGTAGCAACAAGACATCCACAACCTTAGAACTTTCGTCACTGTCCCAGATTTAATGGAGGCATGAACCCACTATCGAGCATAATTACTCCTCTTGGAGTTACAAGCATCAACTTGGCCAGAGCCTCTACTAGCAACGGAGAGCATGCAAGAACATAAACAACACATATATGATAGATTGATAATCAACTTAACATAGTATTCTATATTCATCGGATCTCACCAAACACAACATGTAGCATTACAAATAGATGATCTTGATCATGTTAGGCAGCTCACAAGATCTATAACAATGAAAGCACAAGCGGAGAAGACAACCATCTAGCTACCGCTATGGACCCATAGTCCAAGGATGAACTACTCACGCATCAATCCGGAGGCGGGCATGATGATGTAGAGCCCCTCCGGTGATGATTTCCCTCAAGCAGGTGCCGGAGGCGATCTCCTGAATCCCCCGAGATGGGATTGCGGCGGCGGCCTCTCGGAATGTTTTCCGTATCGTGGCTCTCGTACAGGGGGTTTCGCGACGGAGGCTTTAAGTAGGCGGAAGGGTAGGTCAAGGGCGTCGAGGGCCCACACCACAGGGCCGCGCGGCCAGGGCTGGGTCGCGCCGCCCTGGTGTGTGGCCACCTCGTGGCCCCACTTTGTCTCATCTTCGGTCTTCTGGAAGCTTCAAAAATAGGACCCGGGCGTTGATTTCGTCCAATTCCGAGAAATATCCTTACTAGGATTTCTGAAACCAAAAACAGCAGAAAAACATCAACTGGCACTTCGGCATCTTGTTAATAGGTTAGTGCCGGAAGATGTAAAATAATGCTGTAAAGTACGTGTAAAACACTCAAGTATTGTAATAAAAGTAGCATGGAACATAAGAAATTATAGATACGTTTGAGACGTATCAGGGGGCCCCAGGCACGTCCCTGCGTCGCCTCTTCGCCTATAAGACCCCTTTCGACCTAAAAACGCGATACCGATTGACGAAACTCCAGAAAGACTCCAGGGGCGCCGCCGCCATCGCGAAACTCCAATTCGGGGACAAAGTCTCTGTTAACCTGCCGGGACGGGGAAGCCCCCTAAGCCATCTCCATCAACGCCACCGCCTCCATCATGCTCCGTGAGTAGTTCCCCCATGGACTACGGGTTCTAGCTGTAGCTAGTTGGTATTCTCTCCCCATGTACTTCAATGCAATGATCTCATGAGCTGCCTTACATGATTGAGATTCATCTGATGTAATCGGTGTTGTGTTTGTTGGGATCCGATGGATTGTTACATTATGATTAGTCTATCTATAAAGTTTGTGAAGTTATTGTTGTTGCAATCTTGTTGTGTTTAATGCTTGTCACTAGGGCCCGAGTGGCATGATCTTAGATTTAAGCTCTATACTTATTGCTTAAATTGTATCTACAAGTTGTTTGCACATGTCTATGTCCGGAACCCGAGGCCCCAGAGTGACAACAACTGGGACAACCGGAGGGGAAGGCTTGGATATGAGGATCACATGTTTTCACCAAGTGTTAATGCTTTGCTCGTGCTCTATTAAAAGGAGTACCTTAATTTCCAGTAGATTCCCTAGAGGCCTGGCTGCCACCGGCTGGTAGGACAAAAGATGTTGTACAAGTTTCTCATTGCGAGCACGTATGACTATATATGGAAAACATGCCTACATGATTAATAATCTTGATGTTCTTCTTAATGCTATTTCAATCCTATCAATTGCCCAACTGTAATTTGTTCACCCAACACTTGTTATTGGAGAGTTACCACTAGTGTAGATAGCTGGGAACCCTGTCCATCTCTCATCATCATATACTCGTTCTATATGACATTGGAAGTAGTATCAACTATTTTGTGCCATCGCTCTCATATTATGCTTTTCACATCACCCCTTACTAGTGCTTTTCCAGGTGCAGCTGAATTGACAACTCAGTTGTTAAGGCTTATAAGTATTATTTACCTCCCATTGTGTCGAATCAATAAATTGGGTAATACTTCCCTCGAAGACTGTTGCGATCCCCTATACTTGTGGGTCATCAAGACTATTTTCTGGCGCCGTTGCCGGGGAGGCATAGCTCTACTCATAAGTTCACCTGGGAAGTACACTCTACCTCTCTCTCTGCTTTTATTTTATTTTGTCTTGCTTAGTTTACTTTTGTCTAGTTTATTTGTGCTTAGTTTATTTCTGTCTAGTATTATTTTGCCTAGTTTACTTTTGCTTAGTTTCTTTTTTGTTTTATTTTTCTCATATACCCAAAAATCCATAAAAATTTGAAAAAGCTAAAAATTAAAAACTGCTATTATGGGAGAACCTACAACCTATTTGGAGCTTAAAGAATTATATAATAATTATAGAGAATCAAGAAAGGGAAAAGTTATGAGTGCTGTGATAGAAAAATTAAATACAATTGCTAAAATTTTGCTTAAACGCCATGATATAAACTGTTGCTCTAAACAGGATACTAAACATCTTAAATTTCAATGTGGCTTTAGTGAGGAAGTCTTAATTAAGAACTATAATTGGAATAGCTATATTCATTTTGGGTTCGAAGAGGTAGAACAATTTGTCTTATTTATGGGAGCTTCTGAAATAGAATCATTCATGTCTAAAAATTATGAAACTTGTGTTGTTTGTAAGGACCTTAAAGATTATGTCTCTTCTATCCTTAATTTTTGCATAGAAAGCTACAGTGATAATATATCATTGATTATAAAGAGAGACTCATTAATGCACAAGAATGCACTCATAATTTGCAAACTGTGGAAGAAGAAATTGATGAACCTGAAAGCTCATTGGATGAAAAAGAGGAAATTGATGAACCTGAAAGCTCATTGGATGAAAAAGAAGAGGAGAGTGATGAACAAAAGGAGGAAGAATGGATTAGCTATCCATGCCAACCTTCTAATGAGAGTAACTCTTTATCTCTTACACTATTTGATTGTCCTCCATGCTTACCGAAAGAGGATGAATGTTATGTTCCTGTGGATTCTCTTGAAATATTCCCTATGAATAAAACTGGTGAGAATAATTATGCTACTGTTATCTATGATAATCCATGCTATTTTGAAAAATGTTATGATAATGCTTTGTTTGTGCCTGATACCGAAATGCATGGTACTAAAGAGTTTTGCTTGGCAAATGTTTATGATAAATCTCTAGATGATGGTCCTATGTTACTTGATAATATTAGTTGTACTACTAATGAAAATGGGATTCGAGAGTTCTTGACTTTATCTATGAGTCCCATATCTTTTGAGATTGATCAATCATCTTGTTATATTATTGATAAAAATGGGTTTGAAAGTTTTAATCCTATTATTTCTGAGCTTGATAGAAATTATGTGTTTGTGAATCATGAAAAGCATGCTTTATGTGATAGTTATATTGTTGAGTTTATCCATGAAGCTACTGAAAATTATTACGAGAGAGGAAAATATGGTTGTAGAAATTTGCATGGTACTAAAACACCTCTCTATATGCTGAAAATTTTGAAGTTACTCTTGTTTTATCTTCTTATGCTTGTCACTTTGTTCTTCATGAATTTATTTGTGTACAAGATTCCTATGCATAGGAAGTGGGTTAGACTTAAATGTGTTTTGAACTAGCTTTTTGATTCTCTTTTGCTTCAACTCTCACCCTTATGTGAGCATCATTAAAATTGCTGAGCCCATCTTAATGGCTATAAAGAAAGCACTTCTTGGGAGATAACCCATGTGTTTATTTTGCTACTGTTTTGTTGTGTCTTGGAAGTTGTTACTACTGTAGCAACCCCTCCTTATCTTTATTTTATTGCAATTTTGTGCCAAGTGAAGTCTCTAATAGAAGGTTGATACTAGATTTGGATTTCTCGCGAGAAACAGATTTCTATCTCTCACGAATCTGGGCAGATTTATCTGTAGGAAACTCAGAAAAATCTGAAAATTTACGTGCGTGATCCTCAGATATGTACGCAACTTTCATTAGTTTTGAGTTTTCTGATTTGAGCGCAACGGAAGTACCTCGTAAAATTCGTGTTTATGGCTGTTCTGTTTTGGCAGATTCTGTCTCTGTTTTTTGCATTGTCTCTTGTGGACTTTAAGTGAGGCTTTCTAGACGTGGAGAGCTGTAGCTAATGTTTTATTGAGTTCTTGAAATATGTCACTACATGACCAAGGTGGATTAAAGTTTTTTGAGTACTAACCCCTCTAATGAAGTTTATGAGAAGTTTGGTGTGAAGGAAGTTTTCAAGGGTCAAGAGAGGAGGATGATATATGATCAAGAAGAGTGAAAAGGGGATGCCCCCGTGGTTCATCCCTGCATATTTTAAGAAGACTCAAGCGGCTAAGCTTGGGGATGCCCAAGGCATCCCCTTCTTCATCAACTTATCAGGTTTCTTCTATTGAAACTATATTTTTATTCGGTCACATCATATGTGCTTTACTTGGAGGGTCTTTATTTTTGTTTGTATTTGAATAAATTCGGATCCTAGCAATCCTTGTGTGGGAGAGAGACACGCTCCGCTTTTTCATATGAACAATGGTGTTCTTTGCTTTATTTTAATGTTCATGGCGGAGTTGAAAACCGCTGCACTTATTGTTATTTGGTTGGAAACAGAAAATGCTTCATATTGTCTTGGATAATTTGATACTTGGCAATTGTTTTGAGCTCTCAAGTAGATCATGCTCTTGCATCATGTAGTTTAAACCTATTAGTGGAGAACTACCGTAGAACTTGTTGAAATTGGTTTGCATGATTGGTCTCTCTAAGGTCTAGATATTTTCTGGTAAAAGTGTTTGAGCAACAAGGAAGACAATGTAGAGTTTTATAATGCTTGCAATTTGTTCTTATGTAAGTTTTGCTGTTCATACTTGTGTTTGCTTCAAACAACCTTGCTAGCCAAAGCCTTGTACCGAGAGGGAATGCTTCTCGTGCATCCAAAACCTTGAGCCAAAAACCTATGCCATGTGTGTCCACCATATCTACCTACTATGTGGTATTTCCTGCCATTCCAAGCAAATACTTCATGTGCTACCTTTAAACAATTCAAAATTTACTATCTCTTATTTGTGTCAATGTTTTATAGCTCATGAGGAAGTATGTGGTGTTTTATCTTTCGATCTTGTCATTTACTTCCGACAGACTTTCACAATGGACTAGTGGCTTCATCCGCTTATCCAATAATTTTTCAAAAAGAGCTGGCAACGGGGTTCCCAGCCCCAATTAATAACCTTCATTAATAATTCTCTTCACATGTTTTGCCCTGATATATCAGTAAGCAACTTAATTTTGCAAATAGACACTCCTCCATGGTATGTGAAATGTTGGAAGGCACCCGAGGATTCGGTTAGCCATGGCTTGTGTAAGCAAAAGGTTGGGAGGAGTGTCATCTAATAAATAAAACTAAAGTACATGTGTAAACAAAAGAGAAGAGGGATGATCTACCTTGCTGGTAGAGATAACGTCCTTCATGGGAGCCGCTCTTGAAAGTCTGGTTGATAAGGTAGTTAGAGTACCCATTACCATTCGTTGACAACAACAATAAACACCTCTCAAAACTTTACTTTTATGTTCTCTATATGATTTCAAAACTTGAAAAGCTCTAGCACATGATTTAATCCCTGCTTCCCTCTGCGAAGGGCCTATCTTTTACTTTATTGTTGAGTCAGTTTACCCATTTCCTTCCATCTTAGAAGCAAACACTTGTGTCAACCGTGCATTGATTCTTACATACTTGCTTATTTGCATTCATCATATTACTTTGTGTTGACAATTATCCATGAGATATGCATGTTGAAAGTTGAAAGCAACTGCTGAAACTTATATCTTCCTTTGTGTTGCTTCAATGCCTTTACTTTGAATTTATTGCTTTATGAGTTAACTATTATGCAAGACTTTTGATGCTTGTCTTGAAAGTACTATTCATGAAAAGCTTTGCTATATGTTATCTATTTGTTAGCAAATATAGATCATTGCCTTGAGTCACTTCATTCATCTCATATGCTTTGCAATAGTATGATTAAGATTATGTTGGTAGCATGTCACTTCAGAAATTATTCTTTTTATCGTTTACCTACTCGAGGCGAGGAACTAAGCTTGGGGATGCTTGATACGTCTCCAACGTATCCATAATTTCGATGTTTCATGCTTGTTTTATGACAATACCTACATGTTTTGCTCACACTTTATAATGTTTTTATGCGTTTCCGGAACTAACCTATTAACAAGATGCCACAGTGCCAGTTCGTTGTTTTTGGTTCCAGAAAGGCTGTTGGGGCAATATTCTCAATTCGACGAAACGAAGACCCAATACCTTATTTTTCCCGGAATCCAGAACACCGAAGGAGAGTGGAGAGGGGCCGAGGGCCACCAGACCATAAGGCGGAGCGCCCCAGCCTGGCCGCGCCAGCCTATGGTGAGGGGGCCCTGCACCCCCTCGTCGCCTCTTAGCCTATAAGACCCCTTTCGACCTAAAAACGCGATACCGATTGACGAAACTCCGGAAAGACTCAGGCGCCGCCGCCATCGCGAAACTCCAATTCGGGGACAGAAGTCTCTGTTCCGGCACCGGACGGGGAAGTGCCCCTAAGCCATCTCCATCAACGCCACCGCCTCCATCATGCTCCGAGTAGTTCCCCCATGGACTACGGGTTCTAGCTGTAGCTAGTTGGTATTCTCTCCCCATGTACTTCAATACAATGATCTCATGAGCTGCCTTACATGATTGAGATTCATCTGATGTAATCGGTGTTGTGTTTGTTGGGATCCGATGGATTGTTACATTATGATTAGTCTATCTATAAAGTTTGTGAAGTTATTGTTGCTGCAATCTTGTTGTGTTTAATGCTTGTCACTAGGGCCCGAGTGGCATGATCTTAGATTTAAGCTCTATACTTATTGCTTAGATTGTATCTATAAGTTGTTTGCACATGTCTATGTCCTGAACCCGAGGCCCCAGAGTGACAACAACTGGACAACCGGAGGGGAAGGCTTGGATATGAGGATCACATGTTTTCACCAAGTGTTAATGCTTTGCTCCGGTGCTCTATTAAAAGGAGTACCTTAATTTCTAGTAGAGAGGCTGCCACCGGCTGGTAGGACAAAAGATGTTGTACAAGTTTCTCATTGCGAGCACGTATGACTATATATGGAAAACATGCCTACATGATTAATAATCTTGATGTTCTGTCTTAATGCTATTTCAATCCTATCAATTTCCCAACTGTAATTTGTTCACCCAACACTTGTTATTGGAGAGTTACCACTAGTGTAGATAGCTGGGAACCCCGGTCCATCTCTCATCATCATATACTCGTTCTATATGACATTGGAAGTAGTATCAACTATTTTCTGGTGCCATTGCTCTCATATTACTGCTACTTTCACATCACCCCTGTTACTAGTGCTTTTCCAGGTGAATTGACAACTCAGTTGTTAAGGCTTATAAGTATTCTTTACCTCCCCTTGTGTCGAATCAATAAATTGGGTAATACTTCCCTCGAAGACTGTTGCGATCCCCTATACTTGTGGGTCATCATTGGGTTGCGTCACGTGGCCTCCTTCGCTCCTCGGGCCTCTCCAGGTGTGATCCAAAAGTCCATTATGTTCCTCCCGATGAAAAAATGATGCTCCAAAAATCTTAGGTCAATTTGACTCCATATAGGTATCTGAAAGTGAAAAATACGCGAAAAAGTGTGTTCATCTTCTGCAGGGTTATAAACCAAATAAAGGGGATCATTGGTAAATCCCCATAAATTAATGTAAAATATGGTATTATCCTCATATTTGTTGCAAATATGTGAGAATTCAATATGATAAAGGACAAAGTTCATGTATGCATTTTACATGCATCAAAGTTCAAGATAAGACTTCTCGAAAATATCATATGCTTGAAATTTGTTAGCCATATTGTGATCATCCCAAACATCTACCTTCACTTCTACACCTGACTTGCTTAGAAGGAATCATGAATATTCCGATACTTGATATACTACGATCTCCGGAGGGAACCTGGCGAGGAAGGTCTAGTCATCAAGGTTTTGAATCTGCCACGACCATTCTTTTTTGTCAATGACTGAAATCTTCTTAGCTAACTCCCCTGCTGACGAGGTGCGATCCCTCTTTCCCGACGAGGAAGCGGAACCTCCCGAACGTCATCTCCATTGATTCTTCCAAGTTGGCATATGCATGCAAACGGGCGGGAGGGTGAGGAACAAAATCGACAAGACCAGATTGGATCTGTTTACCTCCTTCCATCGTGTTGCTTGCTGCCAATGATGATGATGACGATGCCATCGAGATCAGGACCTTGCTACCTCCAATTCCCACAGACGGCGCCAATTGTCGAGGTATCGACTCGTCAATGCCAACAGATTCTAGACTTAGGGTTTCGTAGAAAGTAGAGGGCAAGTAGATCTTGAAGGTTATCAGACGAACAAAGGCGTCCAACTCAATAAAATATGGTGGCTAGGGTTTGCAATGACTCGATCCTTATTTCGACATCAGCTTCCCCTTTATATAGGAGGTGAAGCCGAGGGTTTTCCGTGTCGTACAAGTATAGATTATCGGGCCGCGCTGGGCCTTTCCCTATATAAATACAAGTTTCTTATAATAACTCTATTTTCCTAATCCGAACATCTTCAATCTTCTGGGCCTCCAAATCTTCGAGTCCATGGGCCTTCGTCGTCGATTATGAACCAGGGGTATTCATGCGACATGCCACTTAGGCATACCTATGTCACCTGCGGATAATGAACCTTACTCAACATAGATAACCTCACATTCCTAGTGACATTTAAGTTCAGATCATTTGCATCACGAATCTCAGTGTGATAAAATCTAAGCCCGAAGGAGCATTACCGATATATATATAGCAGTTTTGTGGGCTTTCTTCCACTCAGGGAAGTCCTTAACTCTATGGTCGATTATCTTACATATGAAACAAGCATGCACTTCTACCAATCTTCAGCTGGACGACCAACTTGTTTTGTAAATGACCATCAATAAAACACATTTTTAGCAATGCTCATGCAGGCTACCAGATGCGCGCGACAATCTATTGGACGGTCTCGATGATGCCGCTACCATGTCCTGCTCTGGTTGGATGGATAGCTGGGTTCCTACGAATCCTTGGCCTACCTGCTTAGATGGAGGAGGTTGATATAGGTTGGTTTTCGGTGCGACCTTGCATGTTTTGGTGCTGCGATCTGAATAAGATCTGACCGCACGGTGACTTTCTTGATGCTACAGGATTCCAATTGAGTAATTGTAAAACTCACCTACCTAGGGACCTGCACAAGGGTTTAACATTCCCACCGCCTCATCATGTTATTTAACGTTCTAGATCACGCCATTTAGCCAAACATCGCTCAAACTGTTTCGTATCCCTGATTTGCGTCAAATCTTCCGGCCCAAGTTATAGGGATGCTACTATGAAGGATGAGTTGTGCGTTTTTTGGTTAACTGGGTTGAAAAAACTTTCAAATATGCATATAGGCCTGCGGCCTGCTTTTCCTCTCTACCTTGCGCTGGCCTCGCCGCTGTTTTCACATTTCCTCCCTTGTCGCAACCCAAACAGGACGGCGGCTCATGGCAGCCAATAGCCATTGCACGACGAGCTTGAAGGATTTGGGAGGATACATTCGAATACTAAGGAGGGATGTGGCAAGGGACGCTATCATGGTCTAGTTCACTTGAAAACGAAACAAGTAGCCGAGACTATGTCTAGTAAGTCAAAAGCCATTGGAATTTATATCTACGACAAGCTTTGCCCGGTTACAATGAGGGAGGCTTGAAAGTGGCAGTGCAAATTCAGTTTGTTCGAGTGTGTGTATTTGTCATTAGGTGATCTAAAAATATATTTGTAGCTTTTATTACTTCAGAGTTTATTACTTCAGAGTGCAAATTCAGTTTGTTCGAGTGTGTGTACTTGTCATTAGGTGATCAAAAAAAATATTTGTAGCTTTTATTACTTCAGAGTTTATTAGGTGATCTAAAAATATATTTGTAGTTTTTATTACTTCAGAGTTTGGAGTAACACTGTTCAAAATTATAAATACGGTAAATCCGTAGACTTTTCGTTAAAAAAATGATAGAAGACGAAATGGAAATTCTAGTGGTTAGTATATATGTCCAACTCTTGTCTACACTATATAGCACCGCGCTGCGGCAGTCAGGCATGCCTATATCCGTAGATGATCCGTCTAACCACTTCATAATACGATCTCAGCTCGTGACGAGGCATTTGCTGTCGCATGCCGCCGCTTGCAATGTTTCCTTTCATCTTCGTCGCGCTCTCCATCCTGACTACAGCAGCATCCACCCATCCGCACCCACTCGACCCCCTCTCACCCGTGGAGCTCACCGCCGTCCGCGCGGCCGTGCTCGCCTCGCCGCTCGTCCCCGCTCGCCCGCTCACATTCCACTACGTCGGCCTCGACGAGCCAGACAAGCCGGACGTCCTATCCTACTCCGAGGCACGCTCCTCCTCCTCCTCCCGCGCCGCCCTGCCACGCCGCGCGTTCGTCATCGCCCGCGCCGGCGGCCAGTCCCACGAGCTCCCCGTCGACATCACCGACGCCTCCGCGCCCTCCGTCCTCTCGCACGCCGTCCACCACGGCACGGGGTTCCCGATGCTCACGCTGGACGAGCAGTTCGCGGCGGTGGCGCTGCCGCCCAGGCACGCGCCGTTCGTGGAGTCGGTGCGCCGGCGCGGCGTGGACATGGACGACGTCCTCTGCGCCGCGTTCCCCGTCGGGTGGTTCGGCGACGCCGGCAGCTCGGAGACGGAGTCGGAGGAGAAGGTGCGGCAGCGGAGGGTGGTGAAGCTGCTGTGCTTCGTGGCCGGCGCGACGGCCAACTTCTATGCACGGCCGCTGGAGGGCGTGACGCTGGTGGTGGACCTCGACCGGATGGCCATCGTCGAGTACAGGGACAGGGTGGTGTACCCGGTGCCCAAGGCCGAGGGGACGGACTACCGGGCCGGCAAGGCCGGGGCGCCGTATGCCGGACACGAGGCGGCGCCCGGCGTGGTGGTGCAGCCGGAGGGCAGGGGCTTCCACATTGACGGCCACTTCGTCAGGTACTTGCTGAAACTCGCTTTTTTTTTTTGAATCACCCGACACAAGCCAAAAACTTTGCTGCAGGCTTTAGTTACGCCATGTGGAGAGCATGAAACTTCTGTGAATGCGACATTGCTCTTTGTTTTAACTGCTCAACGGGTAAAGATCCGTTGTTGTTGCTCATTCGAATCTGAAAAGATCAAACATGGCCAAAAGCACGCGCACACAAACAAACCAAAAATACGTTGCGTTAATTTGTACTTATATTGCACGCTGTACACGAGGCTACGATGACGGTGACAGATACAGATAAGGTCATCCACATCATAATTTATCTTCAACACACCGACCACCTACTCTCTTTATGCCCTCTAGACAATTCTTGCATGATACTCCCTTTGTTCCATAAAACTTGTTTGAGATTTGTTAAAATTTAGATGTATTTAAATACTATTTAGTGCCTAGGATATATCTGAATTTAGACAAATCTCAGACAACTTTCATACGACGACAGAGGGAGCAATTCAAGATAGCTAAATCCTTGTCGGGTTGGGGAAAATAAAAATCTAAGGGGCGATTTTTTTGCGAAAGTTCGTCGATTTATTAATAATCATCAACAGCAGTACAAACGGATCTAAAAAATAATAAAAATTACAAGTAAGTCTTTGGACCACCTAGCGATGACTACACTGACGCGAGCCGAAGGTGCGCTGCCGTCCTCGCTCCTCCATCACCAGAGCCAGGCAAAACTTGTCGTAGTAGAGCTTGTTGTAGTAGACAAACGAGAAGTCGTTGTGCTAGGGCCCAAAATTACCAGCGCACTAGAGCAGCAACCGTCGCCAAAGATGACAACCGTAGATCGGAAGATAAACAACACCAACGGACACGAAACGGATCCCATGAGATCCGCCGGACACACGACCAGGCTCCACGCGCCCTCCGCCGATGCAAGACGCACCACCGAAGCGAGGATAGAACGGGGATGACCTTATTGTGACTTCAGGACATAGCCGTAGATCGGAAGATACTCGTTTGAAACAACACCAACGGACACGAAAACCGATCGGATCCCATGAGATCCGCCGGACACACCACTCCACGCGCTCTCCGGCGATGCAAGACGCACCACCGGAGCGAGGATAGAACGGGGATGACCTTATTGTGACTTTAGGATGTGACCTCACCATCCCAAAGAAGACAGTGAAAACAAGAGAGGGTATATTCCGCAACTAGTTGCGGCTGCACCTCTTTTTTTGTCACACTTCTATGTTTTTAAAAAATATAAACTAAAATTCTGGACATACATTATGTTGCATCTTGTGCATCCATGAAGTTTCATCCAAAAATATGTCAACATGTGACCACATGGACTTCAGAGTCCAGCCAATCTAGCGTGCACCCTCAAGTACCATGCTTTAAGATTTGCGCTGTTAAGTTTTGACAAGTTTTATCTTGTTTCATAACTTTGATTCTGATTAGTATGCAAACAAATCTTGTTGAAACCGTACAAGCTAGTTCACGATAGAAACACATTTCTCCACGGACTTCATAGGATTAAGCAGCGAGAGCAGATACATAGAGCGCAAGTGCATTATACTTTTCAAAGTAAAAGAAATAAATGGCACAAACCATGTATAACAAGTAAAGTTATGTGAATTGATTTGGTTTCTGATACGGAGTAGAAATCAACACTGAGCATTGTTTAGTTCGAAATAAGAATTTGTAAGTCAGCTCACAAATAAACATTTACGTATGAAACAGAACTAACTATATGTTGTTCACAATGACCCAAACAACAGTGACTTATATGAGTGAAGGGAAATGCTAGCTCACAACTTCTCCCTCCATACCTTTTTATAAGAAGTTTCTGCAAGCCAATTGAGCTTGCTGAAACATCTAATGAGAAGGAACAAAGGTTGTACAAGCATACACAACCAACCCCATGTTACCAAACTTGCACTAAGGCGTCGATAGTTGGCGTGCATCACCACTCGTTGGTTTATTAAGCGGCATCAATTTGTACTCGAGAGGATTCACTTAGGCACTATACAATTGCTTGGTGTTTCACCATTGGCATGGGCTTAACAAGCAAACGCCGATCAGCACTGTTTTGCCATGAGTTGTCCGGCCTGGTCATCGCCGTCACATACGGGGGACTAATAGATGTTGGTCATTGATAATCTTTGCATCATGTACTTGGATAGTCACCGCTGAACATGCATATTAAGTGTTGGTCAGTAGTAACTTTCCTATATATGTTGTTGGATAAGCAAAAGACAGAACACTCTATGCCTATAAAGGGCATGGCCAAGAAATTTTGACAGATCAGACCACCTGCCCCAGTGAAATGCCAGAAAATACCACCTCTCAGTGCAAATGTCAAAACTATTGTGGCGGCACGTTGGCCAAGCGACAAGAGCAAGCCGCCGCCGGTGCAGGGCTTGCCGCAGTGGTGGCGGCACGAGGGCTTCCGCGACGCCGGGTGGTGCCACGTCAGCGTGCCGCCACAGCCGGTAGAGGCATGTTGCCACGTCAGCGTGCCGCCACAGCCGGTGGCGACAGGGCCCACCACCCGGCATTTGTCCACCGTGCCGCCACCACTCACGGCGGCAAGTCCTGCCGCCACCGGCTATGGCGGCATGTGCGACGTGTCGCTTGGCCAGCATGCCGCCATGGTAGTTTTGACATTTGCACTCAGAGGTGGTCTTTTCTAGCATTTCACTGGATCAGGTGGTCTGATCTGTCAAAATTTCCATGGCCAATGCCTAACCTCAGCTCGCTTCCGCGCAAGCCACTAGGCTTGGATGTCAGATCTGAACCTGCAACTCGTTGCCCTACAGACCAAGAAGTCTCTTGTAGGGGAGGCCGCGTCCTCAGCAGAGAAAGGTAGAAGAAAGAGGGGAACGGGGGAGAGAGAACTAAAAAGAACGGAGACTGATGAGTTGTGGACCTCCAACGTACAAATGGTACTAGATGGAAAGAAAAGGAATCTTCATAGAAAGAGACAATGGGTCTCAATGAGGTTGTGGCATGCATTGGGCAATTTTTCTTCATACCTCCTATTTCATCTTCTTTTAGCTTTGTGTTTATGTGTGGGTGTGGCA
Source organism: Lolium multiflorum (assembly GCA_030979885.1). Classification (NCBI taxonomy): domain Eukaryota; kingdom Viridiplantae; phylum Streptophyta; class Magnoliopsida; order Poales; family Poaceae; genus Lolium; species Lolium multiflorum. The sequence goes on along the minus strand of CM061748.1, from coordinate 68,872,726 downwards.
GTGGCATATAGCTGCCCCCGTAATTCATGCCCTAAGAAATTTCCATCCAACTGCAAAGTGTGTTTCTACTTTCACAACACGTAATACAAGAGAGAAAGTCGAGAAAGTTGAGAAGATGTGCGTTCTCAAGGTCTATGCAGTCCCAACCAATGGCACACTAGCTTAAAGTTGAATCATAAGCAGTGTTTCGCCGATCAAGTTGGATCACAATCAAACTTGGGAAATGAGGGCTTCTTTGCAGTGCAAGACATTTAATAAAATATAGAAATATCCAAACGTGACTCCTTAAATGTATCACCTGAGTTTTGCTTGTGATTGTAATACAAGGAAAGATAATTTACATCTTTGTAGGAACACGATTTTCATGAGTTTACACTTGCTAGGAATCTCATGTAAGGTCATAGAAACTTTGATGATCTAGTTACATTAACCAAAAAACATTTCTATAGAAAAAGTGAAATAGAATAAATATAGATTCATATAAATATCGTTCAATCCAATTAGGCCATTACTGAACAAATTGAAAGAAGTTTTTTTATTGAATTATGAATAAGGAGATAGTACATTGCATGTGTTCACTTTCTGCTCTTATGGAGCGAACACTCGGTGGTATAGTGGGAGGAAGAGGAGGGTGTGCACGGTAGTGGTGGTGGTGTGCATAAACACATATGGGAATGGGTGTCTAGTTGTAACCTCGATGGAAACGACCTCATCAAACCATGATGGCAAAGGCATAAAATAGCGACAATGAAATTCACCACCATTAAAGGATAACGGACGCCCTATGTGCCTAGAAGAACACCCGATCAGGGTAATGACGTTCAATTTTTATACTGGTGTGGCACCATTAAAAAGAAAATAAAAGGGTTAGTGATTCGCCTGTGTGCAAAGTTAATGGAGGAGTATTAGTTGACGATGTGGAACGAGAAGACGAACGAGCACCGCCCTAATACATGAGAGGAGGAAGTTGTTAGCTAGTTTAGTTGGGGACAAGAAAAAGGAAAGAGGGGTTAGTTCCATTAAATTTACCAGAAATATATTTGGCGCGTGTCAGTTTTTTTTTTTTTTGATACGTCGTCCGATCCTTGGATGAGATCTTAGTGAGAGAGAATCATATTGTGGTGCATGCATGGGTTGAGTGTGTTTCTACGAATTTATTGCATCCCTTTCTACTGCCAGTAAGGCAGTAACATATAAGTTGCTAACCTCTTTTCATAACAAGTTAGCACATGTTAGTTTTAGCATAAGTGATAGTAATTTTATGAATCTGGCAACTTTGAAGAGTATATTGCTTAAGTTTGGAAAATCTGGTGGAGATAAAAACAGACAATAAAGAAAAATCATATTCATGGTTTGGAGATAAAATACTTTAATAATTTTATGTTCGGCAAAGAAGCCTAATGATCTAATTTTGCTTGCTTGCTTAATGCATGCATGCCCCCGCCGCAAACCAGCGGAGCTCGCAGACCCGTGCCGGCCTAGTTCTAAGGTATCTCTAGCGGGGGCGACGCAAACAGACGGGTCCACGTCCGTCTGCGACCGCGCGGTCGAAATATGCGTCCGCACCTTGGCTCAGCGGTCCGACGTATAGTGATTGAGTTGTCCGTGTACGCAGATGTTCGGCGCGACCGCTCGCTTCTCTCACGGGTCCGCCTGGCAACAACCTAGCTCTATGCGTCTTCTCAGCCGATGCGACTTTAAGCTCAACAACTGCCGGGAAAGGGCAACCGCCAGAGTAGTAACCACGTCGATCGATGCGTGAACCACCAGAATGGAGTGCGAACTCATAAACCGTCGCAGAAGAGCAACCGTAACCCTCTTCGATTTCTGCGCCGCCATTCATCCCCGCTCAGTAAAACTCCTACGTCTGCGCATTCGGGTCTCCAACTGGCCGCCACCATTCATTCATCTCTACGACTGACGGCGCCATGAGCAACCTCTCTTTGCCATCAAACTCCAATAGCGTGGGTAAGTCGCCGGGATGGCGACACTATTGGGAAAGAACTGGCACGCCGAGCAGCTCTAGCTCCCCACCGAGGGGCGACTAGGAGGAGGAGCTTGACATCATCGCCGATGATGGCCAGGAGGAGGAGCAAGAGGATGAAGAGGCCATGTGGGCACTGTTGGAGGCAGAGGAGGCGGCAGTTGAGGTGGCGACGACAAAGAAGGAGGCAAAGGCCCGGGCAAAGGCGCAGCTGGCGTGCACCGATAACAAGGAAGACACGAAGGACGACTCGTCAGAGGGGGGCACAAGCTCGTCGAACACGATGAGCTCTTCCGAAGAGGTGACGAGCAGGAAGTGCTCCCATGAGGATGATGAAGCGGGGCTTTCTAAGAAGAAGTAGCTTGTTTGTGTAATTAGTTTAAAAATTAGTTTGAACATTTTTTCGCACTTTCTATGTTAAATTTGTTTCAAAATATTGCACTATTTTGTGTTTGAGATGGGTTTGAATAGAGTACATGGCTAGCCTCACCAGACAAAATGCGCCGGGCCGCTGGGCTGCCCCCGACACAGGTAGACAAGCTTAGCCTGCCGACCATTTCAGTGTGCACGGGCCGACGCAAACAGATATAGCCGGTCCATTTTACCGTTCGATTTGTTGCCCCATTGGAGATGGCCCAAGAGCATGTCTAACAGGCCCCGTATTTCGCTGCCCCGTGTAACGCTCGCATTTCGCCCGTTATCGAAAAACTGCTCCATTTCGAGCCATTCCGTCTAGCAGACCCCGTATTTCGCCCCGTATTTTCAAAAATAAAATCCCCGGGAAGTTCATCTTCATTGATCATACTATGGATCATACATACATTCCGATCATACTACGGATCATACTACATTAACCTACGTCTACTCGTCAAGGATGACATAGGGGATGAAGGCGATGGAGGCCGCCTCCTCCTGCGCCTCATGCGCCTCCCGCGCCTTCCGCGCCTCGAACTCCCGGACGGCGGCGATGGCCGCCGCCTGGTCCTCTGCCTCCAGCCGAGCTTTCTCGGCGCTTCGCCTCGGATTCGGCCACCGCACGCCGGTAGGCCTCCTCCTCCGTCACCTCCTCTCTTCCTCCGCGCCTCCGCCGCGCCGCTGGTGCTGCCGATGGTCGCCGCCCATGCCGCCTTGGACGCGCGGTCGCGCTGCCACTCGGCGAGCCACGCCGAGAACTTCGGGCCGCTCATCGGCTTGAGCGGCGGGTCCTCGTGGTACCAGCGGCCGCCCCGTGAAGTCGCGGAGCTTCGCCGGGACGAACTCCGCGCCGTCGTTGCAGGCGCGCGGCGGCGGCGGTGGATCTTTTGCAAAAAAGCCGCCAGGCCTCCTCCACGTTGTCCGGCGAGCGGGATCGCTTCGATCCGCTCGCCGGCGAGGCGGTACTACGGCGGCGGGAATCCATGCAGGTGGCGGCGGGTGGAATGCGGCGCGGGGGAGCGACTAATTGCTCGCCGGAGCAGGAGGAGGAGGCGGCGCACGGCGGAGCTGGGTTGCGAGTGAGGTTAACCCTCACTCGCACCTGCGCCCAGTATAGGGGCGGCGGGGCCGATTTCCTGGGCCCCGTATTCCACCGAAACGGGCCGGCCCGAATACGGGGCCTGCTAGACGGCCCAAATCGCGCCTGCCCCGTATCCCGCCGAAATTTTACGGGGTGGGCGGGTTATACGGGGCCTGTTAGACCTGCTCTAAGGTGTGAAAGTCTTGCGCTGTTTGCAATACCTGACGTGCCTGACCATTCTAGCTGATACTCGGTATATCGTTTTGCAAATACCACAGGTGGGCAAACTGGGAGTTCCACGTGGGCTTTGACATGCGTGCTGGCACGGTCATCTCACTGGCCTCGATCCACGACGCCGACGCCGGCGCTCGCCGGAGGGTGCTCTACCGCGGATTCGTGTCGGAGGTCTTCGTGCCGTACATGGACCCGGCGGAAGAGTGGTACTACCGGACGTTCCTGGACGCCGGCGAGTACGGCCTGGGGCTCTGGGCCTTCCCGCTCCAGCCGGGCGGCGACTGCCCTGCCAACGCTGCGTACCTCGACGGTTACTACGCCGGGCAGGACGGCAAGCCCGTTGAGAACAAGAACATGATATGCGTCTTCGAGCGGTACGCCGGCGACGTCGCGTGGCGCCACACCGAGGCCGGCTTCCCCGACCGACTGGTAACCACATCAGAGCGATTGTGCATCTCCGCTCTACGCGCATGATGGTCTGATTTGCTTGGATCGGCTGATGCAGATCACGGAGGTCCGGCCTGACGTGAGCTTGGTGGTGAGGATGGTGGTGTCGTGCGGGAACTATGACTACATATTGGATTGGGAGTTCAAGACGAGCGGCTCCATCAAATTTGTGGTATGCATGCCTCGCTTTATGCTTCGAAGCAAATCATACCGAATAAAAGAGAAGAACTAGTTTGGCGGTGTGTAGTGTTTGATACGTTGCCATTGCAGGTGTCTCTGACAGGTCTCCTAGAGGTGAAGGGAACGGACTACACGCACGCCGACCAGATCACGCAGGACGCGCACGGCACGCTGGTGGCGGAGAACACCCTCGCCGTCTACCACGACCACTACATCACTTACCATCTCGACGTCGACGTCGACGGCACCAACAACTCTTTCGTCAAGAACATCATCACCACCAGGCGCAACACCGCCGGCACGCCACGCAAAAGCTACTGGACGGTGCGCCGGGAGGTGGCCGAGACAGAGGCGGATGCGCAGGTGGACGTGAACGCGGCGCCCGCGGACATGCTGATCGTCAACCCAAACAAGAGGACGAGGATGGGCAACGAGGTCGGGTACCGTGTCGTCCCGGGCGGCGCGACGGCGGCGTCGGTGCTGGACGACGACGACTACCCGCAGCTGCGAGCGAGCTATAGCAAGAAGCAGCTGTGGGTGACGCCGTACAACAGGGACGAGAAGTGGGCGCCCGGGCTGTACGCCGACCAGAGCACCGGCGACGACGGCCTTGGCGTGTGGAGCGGGAGGAACAGGGGGATACGGAATGAGGACATCGTGCTGTGGTACACGGTGGGCATCCACCACATACCGTACCAGGATGATTTCCCGGTGATGCCGACGGTGAGCGGCGGGTTCGAGCTCCGGCCGGCAAACTTCTTCGAGCGGAACCCGTTGCTCAAAACAAGACCCCCCATGCGTGACCAGCTGCCTTTCCCTAACTGCTCATGCGCCAGTGATTCCAGCTGATGCACGCGCGGGAAACGTGCGAACCCAGATTAATTGGCACCGAGCGATCGAACAACAAACTGATTTCCCCAAGCCGTGGATCGATGTGGCAATCAGAAGTCTGATTTATGTTACCCGCCAAAAAAAAGAAGTTTGATTTACGCTGTCATTGGAGCGAGTCCACGCAATATAAGATCATCTCTGACGGGCGCCTGTCCCCTCTATTATGGGAGGGGCTGCCCATACCGACAATCCCTATAAGAAAATTCCCAAAATATTTTAAACAAACAAGATTAAACAAACTTTGAAATTTCATTCAAATTTAGATTTATTTACAAAAGTTGAATGAAATTTAAACTAAACTAAATTAAACCCTACTATACTGGCCGTCGGTTAGGGCGCGGCAGGCCTGCCTCGTCATTATTATTTCCCTTGGCCGCCGCATGTTTCGGCGCCCGCCTCTCCACCATTCATGCATCTGGCAATGTAGCATCGCCGGAGCTTGGGCCTTCTCCGCGTGGGAACCAACGGGTTTGTGAAAGACGACGACCCACCGACGAGCATCCTATATGTCGCATGAAAGATGGAGCCTCCAGCGGAGTCGCTGCTTCCCACACCTGAAATTCAACGTGGTATGGGGTGTCGGCTCGCCTGTTCGGCGCGCTGTGCATAGGGGGTGATATGGGTTACCGACGCTTCTATTGGGCTCCAAAACCATCCGGCTACTTTTAGGGCGCACCGGTGTGGCCCAGAAACAACATCGGACCCTAATAGGGATCTAAGCGAGACAATGAGAGACAAAATGCAGGGTATTGATTTTGAGTCTGTTAAAACAAGGGAGCCCTCTTGTGGTGCTAGATACTTGCAAATGCAGAGGTCATGGCTTCCACTCGACATTGTTCCCTGCATCACTTCCTCAAACAATATGTATACAACAACGTTCTCGGGAACGTCACACGCGGGAACTAAGGCGCACCTCTCCACTCTGCTAGTTATGTGTTGCATCAGCCAAACAATATAGTTATGACTGGCCCTCTGGCGGCGGGGCTTGGGTGCCAATCGTCAATGAGGAATCGTGGATGATCTCGCTAGTAGTTGTGTCGTGACCTCGAGGCACCGAGGAAGCTCAAGTACAAGTCTAAATAAAACCGCATGACTCCATGTACCGCCTATTTCGTAGACAACTGAAAATATTTTCATATCTAGTGCCATTGAGGGCCACATCTTTGATCCGGACACCCATAAATTTAGTCTGTTGAGGGTGCCCCGACACACACTCCCGGGTGAAGTATCGGAGTCCTTCCGGTGTTGACGTAATAGTTTTGAAATATCATCGTAATTATTCCATGACTTTAATATGAGTACCGTAAGTGTTATGGAGTTATTCAAATGGTTTCAGGTCTTATTGAGATTATTCCAATGAGTATTTATAACACAAAAGGAACCAGAAGAAGCACAACGGGACAATGCTTGGAGCAAAATGTTACTACGAGATAGTGAAACATGTTTTGTCTGATGGAAATATATATGTGAAGCAATACTTTTGTCTAATGGAAATATATATGTGAAGCAAAGAAAGTATGTACTCCCTCATTCCTAAAAAAAAACTGCTCAACTTTTTGTAAATAATACTTTAAGAAAGTTGATCTAAACCTGTAACCTACCTGGAGTTTTTCTCTTTAAAAAGGGAAATTAAGATTTGAAATCCGGTCGCCGTCATATGTTTTCTGTAGGTCTTCGTATCTTCTTTTACGAGACGGTGCACGTGTATTTTTTTAATATCGCAAGTACTACTTGGTGTGGGCTCGGGAGTCGGCTGGGCTTCGTACTGGAGTTCTCCAAGGACTCGCTTCCGGCTTCCCAATCCCGCAATAATATCAGCACGATCACCATACTACTTGCCGAAACGTTTTGGACGAAAACACCAGTCCCAACTCCCAACCCCCGCCGGCCGTCCCGCGCGACGAAAACACGGCAAAAGCCTTGCAGAACATGGCGGCGGCGCCTATCAGCACGGCCATAGAAATGCGCTCCGGCCATGCAAAGCGCTCACGCGCTGAGGTCGCCGATCCGCCGGATGCGCTCTCCGGCACGTCCGCCGCCCATCCAAACAACTGGTGCGTACGTATGGTTTCCTGTTAATCTGGATCCATCATCAGTTCATCATCCATGAAAACAATAAACATGCATATTTCTCCCATCGATGTCCGAGTCCGGCACATTGAAGATTTTCATCGTGACTTGCAGGAGGGACTGGGCCAACCTAACGGACGGGCCGACGTGCATGATCGCCGAGGAAGTCCTCGCGGACGACGTCGCCAGCTACCTCCGCTTCCGCTCGGTGTGCGGCTCCTGGCGGCGATGCACCCCGTCCCCAACCGCGCACGATGTCTTAGACCGCCGGTTCCACCCCCGCAGGTGGATTATGCTCCCCGAGGTCTTCGCCGGCCAGATCAGTCGCCGCGACTTTCTCAACGTCTCAACCGGAGAGCGCATCCGGGTGGACATCCCAAAGCTCCGGTACCACTTCGTGATCGGGTCCACCTTCGAAGGCCTCATCGTGCTGTGCCAAAGGCGCACCGGCCGACTCGGCCTCCTCAACCCGCTCACCCAGCAGTTCACGACCCTCCCTAATGCAACCTCGATGCTATATTCGTTGGAAAACCTGGGTATTAACAGGTGGAAGTCGACCACTGGGTTAAGGAAATTGAAGGAACTAGAGGGGTTCAGTGCTGGCCTCGCTGACAACTCAACGGTGGCACTGCATTTCGACGACCATGATCGAGACCTAGCCATCGCCAAGCCCAATGATAAGCGGTGGAGCCGCCGTGTGCGGCCATGCTCTATTATGGAGACCCTAAACTCTATCACGGCAACCGCGTCGTTTGCGAACCGCTTCTATTGTGTCACCAGGAATGGCTTCAAGGCGGTGGACGTCAGCGACGCCGGCCAGCGGCCGCAGCTGGTTGCGGTCAAAGTGGATCAAGATATCTGGTCGCAACATAGAATCGTGGACGTGAACCTAGTGGACAACGACGGCGAACTGATTTTGCTCCGCACGAGCTGGAGAGACACTATAGAGCCCCCGTATGACGTGCAGCGGGTCGATCTGGATGCAGGCGAGATGGTGCCCATGAGCGGCCTGCGCGGGCGTGCCATCTTCGTCTGCGACAATGGCGCAGGCCGTGGCCGCTCGTTGTCAGTGCACGCCGGGCTATCCTCGTCCATCACGGCCGATGCAATCTACAGGTGCCGTAGTGACAGTTATGGGATGATCGAAATCGACGTCTTCCTTGTGCCGGATGGGCGATGGATCGAACATGACTTGTTGGTCTCCATGGGCAGCATTATAGACTATTTATCACGGTTCATCTGTCAGTCGCAGGATATTGTGGTGCCAGCGCCGCTACATCGCAGTATCGAGGCTGCTGATGCGCTACATCGCTGTATCAGAGCTGCTGCTGATGGACCACGGAAGCAGATGAAGCGGGAGAGGAAGGCCAATCCAAAGGTGATTGGGAACGAGTGGGTCAACTAGTTGGCATCCACCACGGGACGGCTAGAACGTATTACAGACGGACGACTCACTTATTCACGAACCCTTCTTCCTCTTTGCTATCATCTCTATCAATTATACCCTCAACTATTACGAACACGCAGCCATCCTGAGGTCGTCATATTTTACAATAGACGAAGAACATACTTCACTAGTAAGCCCTTCAACAACAGGTTGTCAAGGTTGTAAAGTAGTAAACGCTACTTCGTTTGGCAGTGTATGACTTTTGGAATCCATGTAACTAGATGGATGCCGCCTTGTGCCTTGCAGTAGGATTCTCTTTACAAACTCGATTTTGTAAGTAAAAGGGTATAAAACACATAAAGCATAAAGTTGTCTAACAGGCATACGTAATACTTAATTGGTCATAGATTGATGTTGCATACAAATTAATTAGAGCCATGGATAAGATAAAATCAACGGGCTGAAACAAACCGATGATGTTGATAACTTGCATGAAGAGATAGAATATCATAATTGTAGTTAGTAGAGTTTCATGTATAAGAAGTACGGAATAGATATGACATATGATGCATGATTGATGTAGTAACATAGTAGTAAACAATTTCCCATGCCTAATTACCGTGCATCTCATTCTCAACGTACCTCTGCACCATAAGAACACAAGATCTCATTTTGCTCTACTCTTTCTCTCAACATGCCCTTTGGCTCCATCCCCTTTCCACCATATCAAATAAACTTTAAGGATTATATATGCGATGATACAAACAAAAAATGTTAATAGAAAATATATGTTGCAACGACATCAATATAAACTTTATCCACTGCAAATATGAAGGAATTAGTTTTCCGGTGAAAGAAAAAGCTATAGTTCATCAACTCTATAGATGGAAATTAACAAGGCGCCTAGGATTGCGCTCACAATCTAAACCTTATATCCTTGTGTTTATGATCCTATCAACACCCAACTCATATACTTTATGCAGTCCAATTTTCCACAAGTTTATCTTTGTAGAAATGCAGGCTAAGGTGTTTGTAGCCAACTTGTGGTAAGCAATTTGTTTTTTTTTTCAAATTTTTATTAAGGTATTCTTGATCCCAATTCGCCTCTCTAGCAGATATCATGATCTTCTACATACAATTAATAGTTATTTTACATTGGCTTTATTTTTTGTTGTTGTAATATAAACATAGTTGTATATTGGTGCATACACTTGTTAATTCTCTTACAAATACATGGCCCTCCGTATTAGCAAAATGCACAAGTGTATTATTGATATCACAAAAGGTTCGTAGCAATCCAGGAAATGTGATGTCTTGATTCTGCAGTGTACATATGATCTCACAATGACATACAAAAAGATATGCAAAAATATATTTTTTCTGACCTTCATCTGTTGCATATGATTTTTAATTTTGGTTTGGTTTGCTGCATTTGCCTCTTTTCAATGTTGCAACGTTGTTAAGGTCTAAGTTTTCAATTCCGTGGATGGCTGGCGCGCGGCACAAGGGTGAGGCTGCCTTTGAGACTTTGCGACTTTAGACTATGTGCCGATGAGTCTTGCACCCGCGCGATGACGGTCAGAGAGTGTGGCCGAGTGGATCGCACGACTATGGAATGTGGCCGATATTTACTTTCTAGGTTGGCTGACTGCTTATTTTTATTGATATCATGATACATTTCCCCTTATTTGCAGACCATGCCTCCCTGCTAGTATGGTCAGTACGTGGAGTGGAGTTTTGGTTTGTGGGGCCTTGGAAAATATTTAGTCATCTGTGTGCCAAGTCTGAAGATCAAAACCTTCAATTATGTTGCAATGGTCGCTGCCTTCAAGTTTCATCTTTTCTGTAGTATGGACCGCCTTGCAGAAACAAGTGATGATCCCTAGAAAAATAAGAGAATGCAATTTTCTCCATTGTACAATGTGTCTTCCTTTATAAATTTATTTTTTTATGAAAATTAATTAATTTTTATTAATTCCTAGAGATGAAAATAAGAGATAATGCATTGTATCACTTATATTTAGTGTCTACTCTAAATGATATCGACTGCTAAGAGAAGGTGAGCCTTCTCTACCATTGACCATTGTACATGCCCTAACACTAAAAAAATTCTGGTTGTATTGTTAATTTCAGATTTGTACCACACGTAACTTGTACGATACGAGACTCAATGTAACTTCATGAATCTTGTATGAACTAGATCCTCTAGGTAGCGACTACCCGTTCGCCCAACTAAGGTGTTTATGTTCTAGGTCATTGTCCTAGCAGGAGATAATCATATACAAAGACTAATCTTTTATCTTCTTTTGTAGCATTGTTACCCTTGACACGAATTGTATCGACTACACTTTACCAAATGGTCGGTAACTTTTAAAACGGATTCCAGCGCAGAAACTATGAAGGGTCTTTCTGCTCAGAAGGCGGAAAAGTTCTTTAGAACCTCTTTGTTTCGGCTTTTATTAGATTTTCACATAGATAAGCTGTGCGGTAGGCATTTTCAGTGCCACCACCAGAAATACACCTTTGAGGGAAAGCACGACTTAAGATGCACTTAAAAAATTATGATATATATGTTATTTGTTAAACATAAATTAGTAAAAAAGAAGAGTTAAACAATTATTGAACTAAAAGCTAGCGTAGGGCAAAGAGCAAAACCTAGAGCCAACCCAAACTAAGATGTCCTCAGACCTAAGCTGGCCAGGGTAATCATATGCAAAGAGAATAGGTAAATTTTGGCTACCCAAATCCATAACATAAGGGCATCTCCAACCGGGCGACCCATCCCGCGCCCGCGCGTCCGGATGGGTCGAAACGGACAAAACCGCGGCCCAGCGCGCGGACCCATCCCTAAAACGGATGGCCGCGGCGTCGGGGACGACCCAAACCCGGCCCAAATCTTGGACGAGTTTGCGTGGCCGCGGACGCGAAAGGCTGGTCGCTCGCGTCCTCCCTTGTCCGCCCCTGGCCCGCCTGTCTGCCTCCCACAACAGAAACACTCCACCCACTCCCACAACCTAGAGATGGCCGACGAAGCGACTGCCGCCACCGCCACCACCGCCACCATCGGAGAGGAGGCACTGGTCGTGGCCGTTGCCGCTCCGCCATGGAGGCGGCTCGAACCGGACGCTCCGGTGGTCGTGGAGCCCGGGCCGCCGACGAAGAAGGCGAAGCCCGAGCTCACCGCGGAGAAGGCGATGGAGTCCAAGAAGCGGGCGGACCGGCGCAGGGCGTCTGATCAACGGAAGAAGGAGGCCGCCGCCGAGGAGGAGCGGGTGCGGGCGGCGGAGAACCTCCTCCAACTCCAAACACAGGCGAAGAACACGGTCATGCAAGAGCAGCAGCGCAGGCCATGCTGTTTTACGGCCACTCAGCGCTCGGCCAGCACATGCTCATCCCCGGCACCGGCACGGCCTCGGGGGAGCTCGGCCTCATCCGTGACCCTGCCCCTTCCTCCAAGATCAACTGCCCACCGTCTGCCCCGTTTGGGCACGAATTGGGGGCGCATTCTGGGCGGCACGCGTACCAGTCACGGGATGGGTCACCGGAGGTGGGAGAGTCCATGTCGGGGCCGTCACCTTCGTCCATTGACCTCAACCGTGCGCCGGCGAACTCCAAAGGCCCCAAGAACCTGGCAGCAGCTGCCATGGCCGGTGCACGCAACCTGTTCGACGATTTGTCGCCGCGCGCGCAGTCACCGTCGACCGTGCAGGCCCCTCCGTCTTACGTGCAGACGATGCCGGCCACCCTGCCATATCCTTCGACACAAGGCTCCCCAGCCACCTCCCGTTGACACACAGGAGGGCACAACTGCCTGCCCCGGCAGCATAAACATCGAGGAGGAGCCGTTGTTCGTTGAGGGCCTCACACAAGCCGCAGCTGCACAAGCTAGAGCTCGCCGGGTAAGCAAACGAACCGCCAACTACACGGAGAAGGAGGACAAGGTGATCGTCCAAGGATGGTTGACCATCGGGCAAGATACGTTGACAGGTGCCGAGCAGAAGGGGACCGCATTCTGGCGCCGGATCTATGAATACTTCCATGAACATCGCAAATATGGACAGTGATGTGGTCTAAGACCCCGTGTGTGGCCCGATCTTGCGAATGACCCAAGAATCAAAGGGGAAAGAGAGGGAGAGGCGGAAGAACACGAAGAACGCGAAGAACACAACGCACACCAACCCGATACAATCGATACTTACCCTCGTGGCTCGATGGACCACGCCAATAGAATCACCACGGGAGAGACTCGAGGTAGAATCCCGGAGTGAGAGATCGGTGTTGAGGATGGAGGTAGGTGAGGGAGAGAGAGGGCTACACTAGAATCTCACTCACATAGATCCAATCATCCAACATGGGGTGCCTTGATACAAAGGGGATGAAACCCTAGGGAGACAAAGCTCAAAGTCATGTTTAAGCCTAAATCTTGTCTAACCAGCTATGGGGGCGAGCTGGGGTCTTATATAGGCATACAAGGCGACATGGGTCGAAAGGGTACAAGTTGGTGGGTCAAACCCGACGAATCCGGTCACAGGGCCGGTTGGACCGGGTCTGGGACCGGGCCATCCGGTTCCAAACCGGATTGGGCCGGACGTAACCGGGCGGGGCCGGGAGCCCGGGACTGCTTCGGATGGCACCGGTCGACGTTCGCGAAAACCGGCCGACCGGTCAGTAGTCCGGTGGACCGGGCCGTGACGGCCGTCCGGAGAGCCCGTCGGCCGGTCTGACCGGCCGGCCTTCCTCCTCCCGCCTCTTCTTCCTCTTCCTTTCTTCTTCCTTCATTCTTCTTCTCTTCCACCATGGGAGTTCCTTCTCTCCGGTTCCCTCGATGACTCTTGTACCTAATGACATGTAACACACCGACATGAGGTAGCATTCCATCCAAGGTATTGACGAGGTCGAGTGTTGAGAGGAAGGAGTTCACCTTGACATATATGGCGGGGGTTGGTGTTGTTGGTCCACTTGGGGGACTCCTTGACCATGGTGTAGCGTCGACGATAGGCGGGGTTGCACTTGACGGTCTTGAGGCGGAGGGTCCGAAAGCCACCCATCATCTCCCCCCTTGGGGAAGAGTCGTCCTCGACTCTTGCTCCTCCTCCCGATGAGGTAGACGGGAAGGACTTGTATAGGTGCCCTTGTGTCCTTAGGGATGCTCGTCGTAGTGCAGGCGTCTTGTTGTAGTCCATAACGGGTCTCCCATGTAGTGGTGGAGGGGCCAAGTCTCGGTCGAAGAAGAACAAGGGAAAAACAACTTGCAAAAGGAAAGCTTGTGGATGCCAATTTGGTGACCGGCGAACAAGAGGCTCTCAATCAAATACGAAGCATCAAGTCGTTTCTCCAAAAGGCATTGGGCAAAAATGGTGATCAAAAGAGTGTCGATGTGTCCAAAATGTGGTAGGACAAAAATTTGTGCAAGTAAAAGTTTGCTTTGGAAGGTGTCAAAAATGTTGTGTGTAGCATTGTCCCACACAAATGGAACAATCAAAAGGCAAGTATCGGCGGCAAAATTTGGGGCAAAATTGTTATGTGCAATGGCAAAGCTATGGAGACTTCTAGCTTGGGAAAGTATGGTTGGCGTGAGCCGAGTATGGGTATCCTCAAGTGTCAAAGAATCCATTGCAATTGCCAAAGATGAAATGAGAAATCCAAAGGAGAGCAACTTTTGGTGTGACATGATCCTTGAGATTCTCGGAGTGTATGATGATATCATCAATACATACAACAACCATTGTGCCAACAAGATGTTTCAAGATAAGTTGCATAAGAAGCAAAAGAGGTGATGAGGAATTGGACCAAACCGGAAGCTCGACAAACCAAGTCGGAAACACATGAGGGCGAAGGCTTGTGGGAACATACCCTTTGGTGTGATTCCCGCGGGTTAGGTCCTTGATGGGGTAGCTCTCAATTGCGCGTTTCGTGAGCTCATGCTCCGTAGCGGTGAAAGTGGTCGTGTGTACCTACACATGGAAGAAACAAGACAAAAGTGTGTGCATGGTAGATGAATACATCATCCATCATGATGTTCATGTCTTATGCACATCACCATTAGTGTAAGCAAGATAGTATGAAATGCATGGCGATGGTGCATGGCAAGAAGGTGCATTCATGGCATGTGGTAACTCATGATCATCAAAAATTGAGAAGGCTATGGGGGCCATCTCGTGAACAATATAATAAGCATTCTTGCATACCAAGCATAAGAAAGAGCAATTGTTCGCAATCTTGGATGCAAGGATCATGGAAGAGTGTAAACATTTGGGACAAAGCATTTGGAAGCTAATGTCATCCTTGTCATTATCATTGCAAGCATTACATGGGAAAGAGCAAGTGGTCGACATGTTGCAAGCAATGGTAGAAAAATTGAAGCTCTCATAGCATGGCATGGTCATGGTATCACAAGCATTCACTTCCACATGATCAACAATGTTATCAAGCAAAGTATCGCATGGGAAAATGAAAGTAGCATGTGACGTAGCAAATATATCATCAAGGTCATGCATGCACTCATAAGTCATCATGTCCACTAGTGGGATCATGGCATCATCAACACCTATGTTGTTACCTTTGAAGGCCGACTCATGTGAAGTAGGTGTTGTGGAAGTAGGAGGATCCATGTGGTTGACATGTCCATCTTGGAGCAAGCATGGTGAGATATCATCATCTTCATGCACCATGTACATCGTCTCCATGAGCGGGAACTCGTCCTCCGTGGAACCTAGTGCAACATAAGAAGACACAAACGAGGGAGAGGTTAATGTGTTAGCAAAAGCGATGTCCTCCATGGACCTATCATCTACCTCTCTCAACTCACTTTGTGTATCACTCATGTCCTCCAAATGGAAGCACTCAAACTCACATATGGGGTGGAAGTCACTCAACTCACTATCACTCTCGCTCAAGTGGGCTAAGTGGCTCTCATGCTCACATGGGATTGGTGCCAACTCATCAATCAAGCATGTAGGAGTAGGTTCGACTTGCTCATCTCCATGCGCCTCCTTGGTTGAAGGGAACATCCCATGCTCAACCATCTCAACTCCATGCGCCTCCTTAGGTGAAGGGAGAATCCCATGCTCACCATGCTCAACTCCATCGCCTCCTAAGTCGTCCTCAAGTGGTGGCATCTTGGAGACTTGTGCATTGAGCTCGTCGAAGTAGAGCTTCTTGGCGCTTGGCGTTGTGCATTGCCATGCCACGTGACCCTTGGCCTTGCACACCTCACATAGGAGATTGGGACATTCCCGTGGAAGGTGGCCTTGTTGCTTGCACTTGTAGCATCGGAGTCCATAGGCATATGACGAGGTAGGGGCCATTGTGGTGGTGGCGCAAGAGGTAGAAGTCGCCTTATGAGGAAGGTCTTCATGTCGAGGCTCTCGTCTTCTTGCCTCATCACCATGTCTTGAGTGGTGTCGTCGAAGATCATGTGTGGAAGGATGTCGATGTAGACCATGAGGTGGTGGTGGACGACGACAATCATGAGATGGTGTGAGTCGATGACGGTCCTTGCCTTGCCTAGGTGATGGCTCATGTCGGGGGCGCTCTTGATGCTCCATATGATGTTCGTGATGTCGATGATCTTGTGCATATGCACTCTCATGGTGGCGCCCTGTGGAGCTCGGAGAAGTGTGTCGAAGACGATCATGTTGGGGACGCTCTTGATGATCCATATGATGATGCCATCGTGGAGGTCCTCTCTTCATATGTAGCTCCATTGGCCAAGTAGGGGTATGCATGGTGGGGTCGATGTCGTCCTCGTCGTGGTGCTCCACCATGTCGTCCATGCTTGTTGAGCAAGTGTCAATGTAGAGCTCGTCGATGTCGTCCATGTTGGCGATGCTCGCGGAGCCATAGTCGGTGTAGAGCTCCTCGATGTCGGTCATGTTGGCGATGCTCGCGGAGCCATAGTCGGTGTAGAGCTCCACATGTTCCTCCACATCCGCTGCTTGAAGAGGTATCCTCCTCTCGGTGTACGCCTCCCATCTTCTTCGTCGCTATACATGTTAGCAAGACAATATCTATATGGTGTATGTTAGTGGAAGAACACTACCTCGCAATCTTACCGTGGTATGACAAGATTGGGGTGATCCAACAAACCGAGAGTTAGAACAATTGTATCGGGCACTCACACAAAGACACACGCAAAAGCTAGCAAATATGGTGTTAGGTGAGTGTGGTGGAAAGCCAAAAGATGAAATCCAAAATCAAGTTTGTTGTTAAGGGTGGTTAAGATCCAAAAACTCAAATGTCAAAGCGATGATCACTATAAACACGGAAAAGGTATGGAACTCACACACGGGATAAGCGGGGTTAGTGCGACCAAGGAATGAGCGGAAAAGTGTATGAAGCCCGAAAGCAAGGGTGGCTCTGTCACACTAACACAAGGAGAGGCAAAGCTTTGGTTGCAAACGATGAGACAACAAGATTCACACGCGGCCTCTCTTCTCTTTTCTCTCTTTTGCTTAAAAGCTTTTCCTCTTTTTGTATTTGGTGGCACTTACACTCTTTGTGTCTTTGTATGTATGATGGCACTCGCACACTTTTGCTCTATGGTGCACTTGCACTCTTTTAGTGTTTTGGCGGCTTTTTCTCGCACTATGTTAGCGTTAGCTCGCTTTTGCTATCTTGCCACACGAGTTTTGCTTAGAAGCTTGACTCCACACTACACACACACCGGGCCACGTGCAATGTCTCGCAACACTAGATAAGCAATGCTCGATAGGATAGATCGCAAAAGAAGAGGGGTTACTAGGTAATGCAAGTTATACCTGCGATGGTGGAGATGGTTGTGGTGGTGGTGGTCGGTGGTGTTGTTAGTCGATGTCGAAGACGTGTGCCCGGTCGGTGGTCCGGTCGGACCGGGTCTGGCGCCGGCTGCTCCGGTCTGGGGTCCGGTTGACCGCTTCGGGCCGGCTGGTCCGGTTGGCGGCGGCTGATCGGGTTCTGCGCGACGGTCCGGTCTGGGTTTGACCGGTTTCGCAACCGGATTTCTCGATTTGGAGCTTTCTCTCTCCTCTTCCCCAAACCAAAACCAAATCGACCAAATCGAAGGAAAACGATGGGGGGGCTAGAAAGTGGGGGAAATAGTAGATCAAGCACCGCAACACCAAATCCATGGACCAAAACCACTCAAAACGCAACCAAATCGCAGATCCATCCAAAGGCAAATTAGGGCTATTTTTTGGGATTTTTGGGGAAAATTTTTAGAGACAAAATTGGGTGGGTGGGGGTCAAATTCGCGGAAACCAAAGGCTGCTGATACCATATGATGTGGTCTAAGACCCCGTGTGTGGCCCGATCTTGCGAATGACCCAAGAATCAAAGGGGGAAAGAGAGGGAGAGGCGGAAGAACACGAAGAACGCGAAGAACACAACGCACACCAACCCGATACAATCGATACTTACCCTCGTGGCTCGATGGACCACGCCAATAGAATCACCACGGGAGAGACTCGAGGTAGAATCCCGGAGTGAGAGATCGGTGTTGAGGATGGAGGTAGGTGAGGGAGAGAGAGTGGGCTACACTAGAATCTCACTCACATAGATCCAATCATCCAACATGGGGTGCCTGATACAAAGGGGATGAAACCCTAGGAGACAAAGCTCAAAGTCATGTTTAAGCCTAAATCTTGTCTAACCAGCTATGGGGGCGAGCTGGGGTCTTATATAGGCATACAAGGCGACATGGGTCGAAAAGGTACAAGTTGGTGGGTCAAACCCGACGAATCCGGTCACAGGGGCCGGTTGGACCGGGTCTGGGACCGGGCCATCCGGTTCCAAACCGGATTCTGGGCCGGACTCCGGGGCCGGGAGCTCCTGCTCGGATGGCACGGTCGACGTTCCGGCCGAAACCGGCCGGCTGGTCGTAGTCGTTGGCCGGGCCCGTGACCGGCCGGTCCGGTCAGAGCTCCGACCGGGTCCGACCGCCGGCCTTCCTCCTCCCGCCTCTTCTTCCTCTTCCTTTCTTCTTCCTTCATTCTTCTTCTTCTCTCTTCCTTGCACCATGGGAGTTCCTTCTCTCCGGTTCCTCGATGACTCTTGTACCTAATGACATGTAACACACCGACATGAGGTAGCATTCCATCCAAGGTATTGACGAGGTCGAGTGTTGAGAGGAAGGAGTTCACCTTGACATATATGGCGGGGGTTGGTGTTGTTGGTCCACTTGGGGGACTCCTTGACCATGGTGTAGCGTCGACGATAGGCGGGGTTGCACTTGACGGTCTTGAGGCGGAGGGGTCCGAAAGCCACCCCGCATCAGACAGGAGCCATTTGAGAGCGACCGCAGCGAGATATCGCTCCAAAAGAGGTGGGGAACAATTCAAATGGAATGCAACAAGTTCCAGGCGGCGTATGAGCACGCGAAGCGGCTCCCCGTTAGTGGCATGGGTAAAGGACTTGGTATGATTCTTAACCTCAACTTAATCATCCGATATTCGCACATATGTTTATCGTTGTTCTCTCGCTTTGCTCTAGGTGTTTTGGAATTCTACAAAGCCAACAATGGAGACAAGACCTTTGCCTTCCCTCATTGTTGGAAGGAACTCCAGGGCACCCCCAAGTTCCAGGAGGGGTATGAGGGGTACATGGCGACCTTGACTGGCAACAACCCCGCCAAAGATGCCACGGTCATTGACCTTGATGGTGGGCAGCCTTGCGGTAGCTCCGCTTCTCGTGCAAGTCGTCCACGCGGCCACAATTCAACCAAAGCCGACATGAAGCGTGATGCTTCGTCCATGCTATTGTATGGCACTTTGAAGGAGATGCATGCGGACAGAGAGGTGTCCACGGACAAGAGGGATGAGAGGAGGCGCCGGGAGAAAGAAGAGGACAGGAAGAAATTCTTTGATGTCCAGCAGAAGAAGCTTGAGATTGAAGAGGTCAAGGCCCAGGCCAAAGCTAAAGAACTTGAGCTCAAAGAGAGAGAACTTGAGCTCATAGCAGTGGCAAGGGCGAAAGAGGTGGAGATGAAGGCGAAGGAAATTGAGCTCAAAACAATGGCAAGGGCCAAAGAGATGGAGATGAAGGCGCAGGAAGTTGAGCTCAAACGCCAAGCCGAGGACAACCTCATCATGAACGCCGACTTGACCAACATGAGTTAGGCGAAGAGAGCTTGGTTCGAGAAGAGGCAGAAGGAGATCCTCGAGCGCCCAAATTGAGTTAGACAATCTCAATTGTAATTTTTATATTTTTCTCAAACTATGGCACATTTTAATTGATTTATCATGTTACATTTGATACTATTTTATGCTATTTGCTATATTTTATGTTTGTTATATATTATTCCATGTTTATGAGATATTATTCTAGGTTTAGACATTGTTTTATAAAGTATCTGTGGCCAGATGGCCTATTTCCCAAAGAAGTAGGCCAAATGGCCAAGGTGGCCGCTGCGTTGGGCGCAGCGTGCGACCCAAACGGACACGCGGACGCAGGGCGCTGTCCGGGTGTCCGTTCGGCCACCCAAACGGCCCAAAACGAACGGCCCAGCGCGTCCGTTTGGGTCGCCCGGTTGGAGATGCCCTAAGAGAGAACCAACATGTGATTGGACGATTAGAACGGGCAGTGACATTTCTAGCTTACCAGAATTCAAATTTCAGGTTTAACATTTTAGTTTTCTTTTATAAAGGTGAAATATTTTTTCAGTGAGAGATACCGTCAATATCGAGGCACGTGTTGACTGTGGTGTCTTTCTCAATCTCAAGATCCATGAACTTGGTCTCTCGGAGGTGTTCATATAGACAGAGTGTGCTTATAACGTCATAGGGGTAAGTTGTGTATGTATACTAGATTTAGATGTGCGCCTTGGCGCACGATCCCGTGGAATTCGTTAAGATTTAAATTTTGTACTATAACAATGATAAACGTAAGGTGGAAAAATGATAATACACTTTTTATATTTTACAAAACAAAGTTGATAGGATGAAATTAGGACAAAGCACACGAAATCACAAACAGTGTGGCTCTCTCAAGAGAGAGACAAAAGAAAGGAAGGCTTTGTGAAACATATATAATAAGCTGATAAAATGAAGAGAACGTCATAAACATAATTACTTACATTACCAAAGGAGAAAAGAGAGCGGCACAGGGACATGGTATTTGGCTAAACCACGGGATTGTCTGGAAAGCAGAAGTTGCCTACACCTAAGGACCAGCAAACACCTAGCAGAGAAACATCCTCCATGGTCAAATCGAACTTGCACTTTTTGTAATTGATAGGAATTTTCTGATCTTCAAATCCTTTTTCAAATGTTGTACTACATGTCCCCCAGATCAGCAGGTATGCCTTCAAATAGATCTATTGTTTCATGTGTAGCTTCGTCTGCATCGCATTGGCCTAGAGAATGGTTATTGCATATGATGTTGTAGATCTGGTTAGAAAATGCAACCGTCCTCGTTGAGGCTGCAAGACACAAACCCTGTTAAAAGTTCATTTTATCTGTTTGTGACGCTTCTAATTTACTGAGATTTTGTCTAACTTCCTCCACAAGTTCACTGCAGTGAATGGGAAAGAAAAATGGGTAGAGAAGGAAATGGGGAACAATCTAGGGCATCGTCGAGCATAGACCAAGAAATTTCAAAGGCCAAGAAACATAGGCTGTCTACAGAAGAAAGAAGGGCAACAAATGGACCTGGACAACTACACATTGTATAAGACATGACGCGTTTTGGCCCATCGAAATCTATTCAGTCTAATCCGCAAGATTTTTTGAGACGGGATCATACGTTCTCTCTAAAAAACATGAGATCATATGTATTCTAAAGAAAATAATCTTCTGCACGTACAACAATATATAGCAAGCTATAAATATATCATTTCATAAGTATATCACTTTAAAGATTGGCACCAACGACAAGAAACAAAATGTTAGGAAAGTGAGACAATACCTCAATGACTATTTGGACACTGAAATAGATAAGTACCGTTCATATAAAAGTTTCTAGAGATCAGAATCGATAGCTTCATAGGTACATAACATAATTTGGTTGAAATAATGCGAAAATTCAGATATTTAAGTTGAACTAACTGAACATACCACGTCTGATATGTACCTGATCCAACATCCAGAGCACACTTTCTAGGCTGCAGATGATCCTCCAGGAGCTCCAACCAGCAGAATCCTCTAACCTGTTAGTGAATCAGATTCACTTTGACATTTGTAGTAATAAATCATGAAAAATACAATATTGCATTAGGTAATTTCAACTGATAGCATAATTCCAGTATACTCTACCAGTCAACAGGGTTAGCATGTCCCAGGGGATGAGCAAGAGACAAATAGTGGTCTGAAGGACCATGCCAACAGTGCAATTGATCTCAATTTTAGCGTACCATCTTCTCTGGATAAGCTCAAACCAAACGAAAAGAGCAGATGGTCCAACTACAGAACTTCTTTTTCATTACTTCTATAGTTCAGTAAATTTTGCTTTTTATTTAAAGACATCCTCTAGTTAAGCATATGAAGCAAACTTTGTCTTCAAGAAGTTTTAGTATCTAAAACGCGGGGGGGGGGGGGTAACATGAGGAGAGTTAGCAGGGAAATAGGTGTTTCACATATTTTACAACCAATTTGTTCATAGGCATTGGTTGGGTCCAAAGAGCAGCCTACTGAACTGAACAAATTGCTTAGTCATTTTGGAAGCAGAACCATACCCAACAAGTCCGATAAGGAGTCAGAAATCTGTTGGTCAAACCCAGCTTAGTCTTGGATTGAGTTGGATCATTTTTTAAGTTTATATCACAATATGCAACTATTAGCAAAAAAACAATAATTCATACATGCATAGAGCATTATGCTGGCAAAAGAGGGAGCGTTGGAAATTTTGTGGTATTGGAAAATTCTAACCGACTTGTTGCGTCTGGAAAAAATCTCACGAGCAAAACAAAAGGTGCAAATAAGTAATCCCAAAATGGTCTATAAAACATGTTGATCAGTATAGATATAAAAAAGGAAGGTGATTGTCATATGCGTGCAAGCATTTAAATGACATCACTACTAAATGAAAGAATTGACCAGGTAATAAAATCAACATGAGATTATTTAACGAATATTCTGCAGCTACTTTAAAAAGTGGCATACCCTTGTGTGCCGACCCAGTTACGACAAGCTCCTCCCAGTGAACAAATTTCAGAGTTGTTATCTATAAGTTCAAAATTTCCCATGTTATGATTAACTTTGAAAATATATGGAAAATAGTAAATTGTGGATGCATCAAAAGCACGAGAGTGAAAGACCTTGTGGTGCACATGATTTGACCAGATGGCCTATCAAAGAGCAATAATATCCATGAACAAATCAGACTACATATCGATGTCCCCAATTGCAATAATATCCTGTAAAACCAATACTTAATCAGACTACACCTACAGTCCATGAATAAATCTAGGTTTGCTAAGCCCTGGTCAAATGAACGCACCATGTTGCCAACCCAATGAAAATGTAAGCTGCAGGCGGAACCATCTATCCAAATACCAAAAGAAGTGTACATGCATTGAGAATAATAACATATTAAAAGAGGAAACCATAGGATTCATGAAGAAAAGACGGGTAACCAAAGTAACAGAGCTTATAAACTTCAGATTGGCCAAAGAAAAGCATCTTCTCTTGACAAATCAATCAGGCTATAGGGGCTAGATTCTTAATTAGTTCTGGCAAGATTGCATGAAGTGTATTGGAAGTGCATTTCTATATAAATATAAACCTTAATTTATTAGTTGGCGAAAAAAACTCATTATAATCATGTTACACCTGAAGCAAAAGAAATAATAATTGAATTGGATCCATCGAAATAGACAGAGAACATATATTATGAAATCAATAATATTAGTATGCACATAACTTTTATGACACCATTATATTTTAGTGCAGACACCCTTCGCAACCAGTAGAACACACTTCAATAATAGAACCTGCACCTTATGGCAATCATCCATAATCCATCAATCTCTTCAGCAAGTTACAACCAAGCGAACATCCATAAAGCAAGGGGATCGTGCTATAATTCAAAAAATGTACAGAGCCACACATGCAGCAAGAACATGCCGAGGTCACACATCAAGCAGGCCAGATGAATCAAAAAGGTTAAAGTTCAAGTGGCAGCCACTGTATATTATAAACAGCTCTTATAAATGGATATTGCAGCTAGGGAGAAGTAACGAAGGAAAAAGATATTTTTTCAAGAAATGATAGTCTTGAATCAGAAAGTCCCAAGGCATAGGCAGGAATGATTTTCCTGCAGTTGTGTCAGCTGAAATCGCGTCAATAGCCAGGTAATGTGTTTTTTCAAGACATGAATTTACTGGAAGTCTGGAATTAAGATTTATTTTGTTACTTCCATTTGATTATGTGGTGAAAATATGATTATCTTACCCAGTCATGTTCTTAGTGATTAATGTTTTGATCTGTAATGCTCTTACCATGCATATACACTTTCCAGACAGTTGTAGGGTGGATCTTGTTGAGCTGCAAAATCTAGCACAAAGGGAACAATGACAATCTTTTGTTGATGGGCAAGGCCTACCACTTTAATGTATAAGCTGCATTTATTTGGCTAAATAATGGAAAGATAAAAAAATTGGTGTATACTGTGGACTATGCTTTGAAGGAGCTAGGGGAAGGGCTCTTGCCCAGGAGGTGAAGTAGATTAGCCATTCTTCATTTTTCTTGCTTGATGGCTGCGGGGATTGGGGGAGGCGTGATTGGCGCTAGGGGTTTCACCTTGGGGTCTGGTTTTGTCTCATGTTTCCAACCTTCACGACTGTCCCGCGTCGCAGTCCGCCGTCACCGTGCATCCAGGTACCTGATGGTAATGAGACCGCCATAGCTGTAGCAGTAGCCAGAGATATCAGCGAGCGGGACCTGGACAAATCACAAACAAAATAAAATCTCACACATCAAATTTTAAAAAGTACTGCAGGAACTTAAATCAGGTCAAGCATGCCACAAGAAAAATAGGAAACCAAATGTTGGAAGTCTGACACAAATCCATTGGTCCCAAATTTAAATCAACCAAAGGCGGACTATTCTATTAGGAGTTGTATTGTCAAGAACAACCACACAATCAACATATAGTTTCAGACGCTTCAGAGTTAAAAGAGAGTTGCATGGTTCGACAACAATGTCACTCATTTTCAACTGATTTGGAAGGCACAATATGTCTGGACAAACTTAGCATATCTGCTATAGAATATATAACAAATAATATGATTTGCCAATTCTAAACATGGTTGTAAATTTCCCTATTTATGGTCAACATGGGTTGAAATAATACCTTGGGGAAAACTTCAAAGTGCCCGCCAGCAAAGACATATTTTTTGCAGCACTCCACATTAATGTAAGACAACCATGACCTGAAATGAAACTGAAGGGCACTGATAAGAATAAGGAATCAGAGACAAGGCTGTTCATACAAATAACAACAACTGTATTGCTGAAGTGCACTGGTAAGAACGAGGAATTAGAGACAAAAGCATCCAAATGCCAGCCTATATTCAAATAAATAGCAAGGAAAAATAGAAAATAGTAAAGTAATACATGTACAGTGTACATGCTTGCTGTTCATACAAATAACAACAACTGTATTGCTTCAGTTGCGGTTTTAATCAAGGTAAAAATGTCTTATTTCTTCCAACTTGCTAATTTTAAAATTTGGTTAAAAATAAGATAGTCTGACTAAGAACCTAATATACCATATAAAAATATTAACTACATGATTTATTTCCTACAAAATTTAGAAGTCAACTTAGAAAAAATGATACCTACCATCTGCTAATATTCACCCTCCATCCATAAACATCTGTTCATGATCGATATACACCAGCACAGCTGCATGGACATTACAAAGCTAACATATCTGAGCTCATTGCAGGTAAATTGCAGTACTATATTTAACCTATGAGCACAAGAAGCATATGATACCTTGAATCCATTTTTAGAGAAGGAAGGTCTCACATATAAATGGGAAATTTCTACTCTTTAGAGCAACACTGTTTTATTTTTCACCTAGAGCTATTGGGTGCAAATGGACCGTGACCTGTACAAAAAAATGGAAATTTCCAAGATGAATGATGGGTACTGTAAAGAGCATGAACATAAAAGAAAAAGTAGAGAAACAAACCTTGCAGTAGGCAATTTCCAAATACAGGGACTGAAGATTACACTTAACCGAATCTTCACCGCAATCAATTTGAAAACTGAGAAGTTGGGCTGTATTAGAGCAGATCTGTACAATAGCCAAATAAAACTGCTAGATTTCTCGACCGATTTAAAGCATAGAACTATGGACAAAAAATTAAATTGATGAGAGAAATAAATAGGCGGTATCATGTATAATCAGGGGCATAACCAGAAGCGCTGTGCTGCTGAAAGGATCGTATGCCGCACCTAGAGGGGGGGGTGAATAGGTGCTAACCAATTTTTAGTTCTTTTTCAATTTAGGTTTGACACAAAGGTAAATTCTCTAGATATGCAACTAAGTGAATTTACCTATATGACAAGGTTATCAACTAGGCAAGATATAGCTACGCAATATATAGGAGATAGAGTGGGATAGAGGTAACCGAGAGTGTAGCACGCGTTGACACGGAGATGATTCCCGTAGTTCCCTTCCTTTGCAAGAAGGTACGTCTACGTTTGGAGGAGTGTGGTTGCTACGCAAGCCAAACCAACAGCCACGAAGGCTTCACTCATCTCCTGTGAGCAACGCCACGAAGGCCTAGCCCACTTCCACTAAGGGATTTCCTCGAGGCGGAAACCGGGCCTTTACAAGGTTCTTGGGGCACACATCCACAACCGAATTGGAGGCTCCCAAATCTGTAACAATACAACAATCAACAACAACACATCAACAACAAATCAACTAGGGAACCAAATAGGAACACTAGCATGAGATCCCTCAAACAAGAGAGGGGGAAATGAAAACGCTTCGGTGAGGATGTAGATCGGTGTCTTCAATCTCCAAAGATCAAGAGCTTTGGTTGGGGGAGGAAGGAGATCTTGCAAATCTTGACTTTCTTGAGGTGGCTCTAATGGAGGTGGCTTGGCAGAATTCTTGTGTAATGATTGAGCAAGCAACCAAGGTAGAAGAAGGGGGTATTTATACCCCTTCCCAAAATTTAGCCATTGCTGCTTCCGGGGGGCCGGATAATCCGGTCCAAGTAGGGCCGGATAATCCGCCCCCCCGGATAATCCGGCCTTCAGAACAAAACCGTGACAAAGTCCGGCCAAATATCCGGCCCACGTACAGAGACACATTTCTTCCAGTCCTTAGCCAAAATCGAGGGGGCCGGATATTTCCAAAATATCCGGCCCGGATAATCCGGCCCTGGTACAATACCGGGACATTATCCGGGCAAATGTCCGCCCCCTGCTTTCCGTCGAAGACTTAGGCAAAATCAGGGGGCCGGATATTTCAAGAATATCCGGCCCGGATTATCCGGCCTGGCCAAACTTTTCTTGTTGCCTTTTGACAGATCGACCAAATCCAACACACGCAAATATGAAACTATGTAATCCCTGTACCACTTAATCAAACATTAGTGTATCACATATATTGACATCAAACATACAAAACATAATGTGAGAGATGTTCTTTCAATCTCCCCCTTTTTGGTGTTTGATGACAATATACGGATTTGCAAAGGAATCACTATAGAGACAAGCATGATGGCAAAACATAGAGGCACTCCCCCTACATGTGTGCATATAAGTAGTTTGAATTTGAATACAAATACACAACACATAGGAGTATGGTGCCTCAACACAAGAGATATCCAACATGAGCTCTAACACAAGGCATAGATAAATATGAAGTTGAGGTAGGATGCAAGAAATCATACCCATGTGTAGATATAAGATACGGAGATATAACATCACACATAATATAGCATATAGCATCCTTGATCTCAACATATAGAAATCCGAAAACCATAACAATGTCTCACACTTAACAATGTCTCACACCACATAGCACATAGTTTTAAACGACACAACCAAAGCAAATAGTGCAAATACGAGGGAACACAAGCAATAAAGGAATGGTAAACGCAAATGCTTGTGCCCAAACCATGCAAATCCCCGAGATAGTTCCTAATAGAACACTTCTCCCCCTTTGGCATCGAAACGCCAAAAAGGGGACAAGCGCGATGCTACTCGTCCCATGGGAATCACTCGGAGGCATAATCATCATCGGACTCGTCTGCCGCTACCTCTTCATCCTCATCCTCATCAGTGTCGGAGCGGGAGCGGCGAGAGGTGTTGGTCCTTTGAAGGCAGTCATCAAGTTCACTCCATGAAGTGCAGAGTGCCATGCCCTGTAACCCTGGTGAGCTGGAGGCTGAGGCGGGGGTCCTTGATCACCACTGAGCTTGTGAAGAATAACCGCCTGAGTGTGCTTAATTTCAGAACGCTCTCGGCTAGCAGCATAGTTTTCCTTGTGTATCTCGATGTTCATGCACAAGATGTGACGCTGAAACCAACTAAGCCGGCTCACTTGCTTCTTCATAGCCGGGACATCAGGGTGACGAGCAGGAGCAAAGCCACTGGAGCGAGCATCACGCATGAAAGTGTCAGGAGCAGGTACGGCTGAAGAAACTGGCTTAAGCTTGTAGGGCTTCTTGACATGGTGCTTCATCAAAGGATACCCACTTATGTCTTCACCAACCTTAGCAACCGAGTTGTTGATGAGAAGCTGAATGTAGGGAGCATAGGGTATGGTGGTCCGGGAGACCATGGCATCATGGATCTCATGGAAGATAAAGTCCATGATATCAAGAGTGTAGTCCCGTTCTTCATTCCCATCACGAGCACACTTATAGCTGAGGTGCATAAGGTCCACAAGTGTTCCCCGAAGAGCATCATTGTTGCCACCACTTGGGCAAATGGTGGCCCGAAAGAACCGAAGCAACTGACTGTATATGGGAAGCAGCCCCTTAGCTTGACCAATCTTTCCCGCTGAGGTGTAGAGATGCACAAGAGCATTCTTATCTGTCTGTTGTGGTCCATGAAGACGACGACCCCCATCAAAACTCCAAGAACACCAGCAAACTGACGCAGAGTGGCACTGCAGTGAGTGGAGCCAGTCATCCATTCCATGGTGTGTTCCTCATCTTTCCTGATTGCCAAAGTGGCAAAGAACTGCTTCACCAAAGCTGGGCTAAAGTCACACTGAATCTTCATGATATCATGCAAGCCCATCTTTCCAGCTACCCAGATAGCATCTTCAAAGTGATCGTTGACTGCCAGAATGTCCACATCGATAGCTTGCATGGGTCTCAGATTCTTCATGGGCTCATAGATGTCCATGAAGATGAACTCCTGCTCAGCGCACCAATATCTCCTGCCCGCTATGTCTTCATCCCTTGGGACATCATCATACCAGTTCTTCTGACGGATAGCGGAGTAAGAAATTGGGTCCATGGTCTTGTAGTTCTCCCTCACTTCCTTGTTCTTCCGCCTTGCAGTGACGGACTTGCGAGGTGCATTAGAGGCAAACTCATCACTAGATCGATCATGCCTTGGGCGTCTCCGACCACCCCGAGAAGCACCACCTGTGAGAAGCAAAGGCGGGTAGCAAAGGAAAGGTAATGCTCATAAGTCATGTAAGATACGGTAATATACTCGAGAAGCATGCAAACAAGTCGGTACACATCTAGACATGATAGATTGAAGCAAACTGCAGCGGCGATGAAGCTCCAGGCCGGATAATCCGGGGTCCCTGGGGCGGATAATCCGGCCGGGCCGGATAATCCGGCCGGCTCGAGGGGCGGAAAATCCGGCCCTTCGAGATGTGCAGTTTTCCAATCAAAAACATGTCTAAAACTAGATCGGCCTCATAGCATGCAAGAGGAGTACACTACACACGATTTGGAACAACTAGACACCAATTCCACCAAGAAAATAGCACATATAAAACACAACATCTAGGGTTAGAGATTGTGAATCATACCCACATCCATTGTGGAAACCGCTTGGAGGAGAAGGTAGCTAGGGAGGAGATCCACCCGATCCACCCAAGAACTCCGAGAGGGGGCGGACGGAGCGGCTCCGGCGAGGAGGAGGAACTCCGGCGGCTTGAGGAGGAAGAAGGGGGCGCGTGGGGGAACTGATTGGTGAGCCAACCGTTCACCCCGCGGCCTCCCTTAGTCCTCCCGCAAAACGCCCAGGCCGGATAATCCGGCCCAAAGTGAGGGCGGATAATCCGGCCCGGCCGGATAATCCGGGGCACCGGGGGATTATCCGGTGTTCTGGAAAATTCCAGAATACCGTAAATCCAGCTTATCTTTAGTTGGATATTTGCGAACCCATATGTGATGCAATATACTTATCACGTCATATATGAGATGCATATTTACCAATAAGATGGGGCAACCTAGATCATCCGACCGAGAAACCTCAAACTCCAAGTTTTTACCAAACATGACAAATGAGCAAGATGGAAGTGGTTTGTTGGAGAGGTAGGCTTAGGTTTAGAGAGTTCAAACTGTTAATGGTACATGATCACTTAAGTTTGCAAGATATGAGCAAATAAAGCCAAACTTGAGTGATTTCCCATAAGAACATGGAGTTGTCAAATAAGAGGCAATAAGATCCAAATAACTCCAACTCTTCACAAAGAAGAGTGTGGTGGCCTAGGCCACCATATATGAGTGTTATGGCATGGCACCGCGAAGATGTATCTTGGGCCCAAAACCACTACTCATCATTGAAGCTCACATATCATTATATGATATAAAGAGAATGATTTCTTTTAATGTTGGCATTATGGGGGGATAGCTCAATAGTTTAAACCGCACTCCCCCTATTTCCATGCCCACATCTAAACCATATAAAGTTTTGAGACAAAGGTGTGTTTGCAAGATGGTCAAGCTATACTCCTTGAATCTATGATATTTAGCTCATTCCTCAAATAAGAGAACCTTGCTTCATCAAGAGGCTTCGTGAATATATCGGCAAGTTGATCTTTGGTAGGAACATAGATGAGCTCAATATCACCACGGCAACATGATCCCTAATGAAATGATTCCGGATCTCAATATGCTTCGTTCTTGAATGTTGCACCGGATTATAGGCAATCTTGATGGCACTTTCATTGTCACATAATAGAGGCACTTTGTCACAAATGACACCGTATTCCTTTAAAGTTTGCCTCATCCATAACAATTGAGTGCATCCACTTGCGGCGGCAACATATTCGGCTTCGGCGGTGGAGAGAGATATACAATTTTGCTTCTTAGAAGACCAACACACCAAGGACCTACCAAGGAATTGGCAAGCCCCGGAAGTTGATTTCCTATCATCCTTGTCACCCGCCCAATCCGCATCGGTATATCCATTGAGAATAAAGCTTGAGCCCTTGGGGTACCAAATACCATATCTTGGGGTATCAACCAAATATCGAAAGATTCTTTTGAGAGCCATCATGTGGCTCTCCTTAGGAGAAGCTTGATACCTTGCACACACACCAACACTCAACACTATGTCCGGTCTAGATGCACAAAGGTAAAGCAAGGATCCAATCATGGAGCGGTATACCTTTTGATCCACCTCTTTACCATTGGGATCAAGTGCAAGATGACATTTGGTGACCATAGGAGTGGCCACACCCTTCAACTCGGTCATCTTGAACCTCTTGAGCATGTCTTGGAGATATTTTGCTTGATTGATGAAGGTTCCCTCTCTCAATTGCTTGATCTCAAAACCAAGGAAAAACTTCATCTCTCCCATCATAGACATCTCAAACCTATCGGTCATAAGCTTTGAAAATTCATCATTGAAAGCTTTGTTAGTAGAGCCAAAGATGATATCATCAACATATAATTGGCAAACGAAAAGCTCCCCATTAACCCTCTTAGTAAAAAGAGTGGGATCGATTAGCCCAACATCAAACCCACGGTCTACCAACAATTCTTTAAGGTGCTCGTACCAAGCTCTAGGAGCTTGTTTGAGACCATAAAGTGCTTTATCAAGCTTGTAGACATGGTTAGGAAAGTTGAGATCCTCAAACCCCGGGGGTTGCTTAACATAAACCTCTTCATGCAAAGGACCATTAAGAAATGCACTTTTAACATCCATTTGTTGTAACTTAAAGTTATGATGCGATGCATAAGCAAGAAGGATACGGATGGACTCAAGACGAGCCACGGGAGCATAGGTCTCTCCAAAGTCAATTCCTTCAACTTGAGAGAAACCTTGAGCCACCAATCTTGCCTTGTTCCTCACAATATTTCCAAACTCATCTTGCTTGTTCTTGAATATCCACTTAGTGCCTATAACATTGCGGCACTCCTTTGGCTTCTCTACTAAGGTCCACACTTTGTTGCGCTTGAAGTTGTTGAGTTCCTCATGCATGGCATCCACCCAATCCGAATCTTCAAGGGCTTCAAATACTTTCTTGGGTTCCACAACGGAGATATAAGCATGATGATTGCTAAAGTTAGCCAATTGCCTTCTTGTGGAGACCTTTGCTCGAACATCACCAAGGACCTTGTCATGAGTGTGTCCACGAATTTCAAGGATCCTATCTCTTCTTGCTAGACGACGGGCCTCGATCTCCTCCTTGGTTTTTCTAGGCCTTGGAGGTGTCACTTGATCAACTTGATCATTTGGGTCCCCGTCTTGACCTTCAATTTGAGCTTCCTCAATTACTTGAGAATGCTCAACCTCATGTGCTTGATCTTGGACAATGTTTGGTGAAGTGCAAATATCAAATGGTTGATCTTGAATGCTTGGTTGATCTTGTCCTTGATCTTGTACATGAGAGGGAGGGTTTTCTTCTTGTTCTTGGGTTGGTGCACCATTAGCTTCACTTGATGGGGTTTGTTGATGTTGAGAGGATGAGGGCTCCACCGTGGTAGAGCATAGTTCTTCCCGAGACGCCACACCGTGTCCCTCAATGGGGCGGAAAAATCCCACACCCATTCTTACTATGGCATCTTGAGGTATTTCATCACCTGCACATACATCAACTTGCCCCACTTGGGAGCTATCATTTTCTTCAAACCTCACACTACAAGATTCAATGATAATCCCGGAGGCTATATCAAAGATTCTATAAGTGTGAGATTCGGCACCGTAACCAACAAATATACCCTCCAAAGCTTTAGGAGCAAATTTAGACAAACGAACTCCTTTGATTTGGTAGAAACACTTACAACCGAACACCTTGAAGTATGAGATATTAGGCTTGTTGCCGGTGAGTATTTCATATGGAGTCTTGTTCAATCCCTTACGGAGATAGAGCCGGTTAGAAGAGTGGCAAGCGGTGGAAATGGCTTCGGCCCAAAAGTTATAGCGGGATTTATACTCCGCCATCATAGACCTTGCCATATCCATAAGAGTCCGGTTCTTCCTCTCCGCAACACCATTTTGTTGAGGGGTGTAAGCAGCGGAATATTGATGACGAATCCCCTCATCACTAAGAAAATCATTGAGTGTGTAGTTCTTGAACTCGGAGCCGTTGTCACTTCTTATTGCCATAATGAGAAGGTTGTGTTGGCGTTGCACCTCGGTGGCAAAGTCAATGAATATTTGTTGAGTCTCATCTTTCGTCTTGAGAAAGTAGACCCAAGTGTATCTTGAGTAATCATCAACAATCACCAAGCAATGTTTCTTCGCACCAAGACTTGCATGAGTAACGGGACCAAAGAGATCCACATGAAGGAGCTCCAAGATCCTCTTGGAAGAGATGATAGTCTTGCTTGGATGCGGAGAGTCATGCATTTTGCCTTCAACACAAGCCCTACAAACACGATCTTTGGCAAAAGAAACACTTTCCATTAGTCCCACAATATGGTTCCCCTTGTGAAGACTTTGCAAAGTTCTCATGTTGACATGGGCTAGGCGGCGATGCCACAACCAACCCACATCCGCCTTTCCGAATAGGCACATCGCACTTGAAGTGGTGGTCCCCGAAAAGTCCACCACATACAAGTTATGTTCGCGATACCCAACGAAAGCGACTTTTAGAGTCTTGCTCCACAAGAGGACCACAATATCATTATCAATAAAGACGGCGAAACCCATCTTGCCAAGGGCTGAAACGGAAAGCAAATTGTAACCAAGGGTTTTGACAAGCATGACATCCACAAGTGTTATGTTGTGTGCAACCACAACCTTGCCAAAACCCAATACCTCGGATGTAGAATTATCGCCAAAGGAGACGGTGATATTGTTTATGTTGGGCCTCAACTCCTTGACGAGGTTCTTGCCGCCGGTCATATGACTTGTACATCCACTATCAAGTACCCATTTTGAACCTCCGGCGGCATAGTCCTACATGAGATCAATTCTTGGATTTAGGTACCCATTTCACAATGGGTCCTCTTTTGTTAGCAACAAGGGTCTTTGGGACCCAAATAGACCAAGCAACATAACCATCATATGGGCCAACATATTTAGCATAAACATCACCATAATAATCTTTAAATAAAACATAGTGAGGATTAGCATTTCCCGCATTATCATCATTAGTGGTGTTGCCCTTAGGGGCTTCACCATTGGCGATATCTTTCTTCTTCTCTTGTGCGGGCTTGGCCTTTTGCTTGTTTACCTTCTTCGCCTTGGCATTGTAACCTAGGCCCTCCTTCCCATTGTTTGATCTTTGCTTACTCAAAAGATCATCCAAAGAAAGTTTACTTTGGGGAGAGGAGGCCTTAGCAAGTTCATCCTTCAACCTAGCATTTTCCTCAATAATATTTGCATGATCACAAGAAGGAGTAGAGGAACTAGGCACATCATATGAAGCAAGCCTAATTTGAAGTTGCTCATATGACTTGGATAGGAGAGAGTATTCACTCTTCAAAGCTTTGTGAGCTTTGTCTAGTTCATCTAGATCCTTCACAAGTTTCTCATGATCAACACCAAATTGGGCCTTTTCCTTTTTAAGCAATTTAGTCTTAGCCCTAGCATGATCTCTAGCTTTAGTGAGCTTGTTAATTTCATCTTGAGGCTCTTCAAGATTTTCTAGCCTCTCCTCAAGAGAGGCTATAGTTTCTTGACTTTCCTCAAGGGCATTTTTAAGAGCATGGATTTCAAGAGAGTCTTCTCTCTCTATTTGACCCTTTTTATCAAGCATATCATTTTGTTGAGCTAAACGAGCCATGAGATTTGAAACATGCTTTTTGTTGATACCTTGTAGGTTAAGCAAGAATTCATCAAATTCTAGCATTTCTTGTTTTACTTTTAGACTAGCATCATCAATCCCTAGATCACTTGATATGTTAGGCATAGAGGGGCTAGGGGATGATACCTCGGAGGATTTGGCCATGAGGCAACTTTCTTCCTCCACATGAATGATTTCATTGGGGGATTCACTTGGTGATGAAGAGTTAGTGGAGAGGAAGGCAAGAGCGACCAATCCATTAGAGGTTGCATCTTCTTCATCATCAACTTCATCATCCCCGGAGGAATATTCTTCTTGAGTTGATAGCACAATAGATGTGTCCAAGGAAGATGTTGCCATGAAGCAATGTGCATTCTTGATATGAGGATTCTCATTGGGGGATTCAAAGAGAGATGAAGAGGGAATGTTGGTGGTGACAATGGCGGCCATTTCTTTTGAGCTTCCTTCTTCATCATCACTAGAGCTCGCAACTTCATCGGAAGAATATTCTTCCCTAGTCACTAACACAACTTTTGGGTGCCTCTTGCCCTTCTTGGTCTTGTTGTTGTAGAACTTCTTGTTGGGGGCTTTTGAGTATTTGCCCTTTGATTCTTTGCTCTTGTCCTTGGGAATGAGCCTTCCATTATGAAGTTCTCTATTTTCATAGGGGCATTCGGCAATGAAGTGGCGCTTGTCATCACAATTGTAGCATGATCTTGTCTTTGGACCAAAGCTAGTGAACCCACTCTTGTGGTTTCTCTTGATGTTGTCTTCCTTGGCCTTGGAGGGATCAACCCAAAAGGACTTTGCATGGAAGGCCATGTGATCATGGTAGTGGCATTCCAAATCTTCCGGATAGGACATACTCCAAGATGCCCTATATTGCTCTTGAGGGTGCACTTCATCTAAGGGGTTGACCACCAAGGCAAGATTGTTCCCTTTTGACATACCAATGGCACGGTTGAGAGAATCATGAGAGTTTTGCTCGAGCACCTTGAGGGCTTGCATCTCGTGCACGGCATCTTGAGAAGAGAGAGGAATAGCATTCTCTCCCAACAAGGGTCTTGACATCAATGGGTACATATGGCATCATGCATTCAATGTACTTCTCCTTGATCCAAGAGTCATTGATGTGGGTGGCACCAATAAGACGGAAGTCATCGGCAACAATGAGGAGTCTTGAATACATGTCTTGATGATCTTCATCCGGTAGCCTCATGAATCCTTCGGCTTTATTCTTGAGAGCATTATACTTGTTCCTTCTCGTGCTCTCACTTCCAATGCAACTAGCGGCCAAACCATCCCAAGCTTCCTTGGCGGTGGTGTAGTTCCGAACACGAGGCAAATCCTTTGTCCCCACACTAGTTTGAATCATGTGCAAGGCGGTGTTGTTGAGTTGACTATCAACCGCTTCTCTTCTAGTCAACTTGTCGGGGTTGTAAGGTTTGAAGCCTTCTGGATGATTCTCCAAAGTTCATTGGAGGCACTGCAAACATGAGAGCGAAACTCAAATCGCCAAGTATTGTAATTTTCAATGGAAAACTTAGGTGGGTCGCCCCGAATGTTCAAATGAGGATGGGGAACCGGTATATCGGGAGATTGAAAAGGTGGAGCTACTCGATTGTAGCTCTCACCTCCACTAGTATCCCTAGGAGATGCAATGGGAGATTTGTTAGTGTTTAAGTTATCACCTTCCACGGGTTTGGTAGAAGAGGGTGGTGCCGAAGCACCTTCCTCTTCTAACACTCCCGCGTCCTTTACCTCTACACTAGGAGCCTTGGGACGGGCCGGAGCCAAAAGCTCGGCAATCATCTTTTCATGCTTTCCATTTGGGCTTCCATTTTGGCTTCCATGAAGGACTTCAACGAATTGAATTCTTCCATGGAGACCGTATTGGCGGCCCCTTCCGAGGGCTCCTCGTTCGGCATACTCTTAGGCGGTTAAGCCCGAAATAAGAGCCGAGGCTCGATACCAATTGAAAGGATCGTATGCCGCACCTAGAGGGGGGTGAATAGGTGCTAACCAATTTTTAGTTCTTTTTCAATTTAGGTTTGACACAAAGGTAAATTCTCTAGATATGCAACTAAGTGAATTTACCTATATGACAAGGTTATCAACTAGGCAAGATATAGCTACGCAATATATAGGAGATAGAGTGGGATAGAGGTAACCGAGAGTGTAGCACGCGTTGACACGGAGATGATTCCCGTAGTTCCCTTCCTTTGCAAGAAGGTACGTCTACGTTTGGAGGAGTGTGGTTGCTACGCAAGCCAAACCAACAGCCACGAAGGCTTCACTCAGATCTCCTGTGAGCAACGCCATGAAGGCCTAGCCCACTTCCACTAAGGGATTTCCTCGAGGCGGAAACCGGGCCTTTACAAGGTTCTTGGGGCACACATCCACAACTGAATTGGAGGCTCCCAAATCTGTAACAATACAACAATCAACAACAACACATCAACAACAAATCAACTAGGGAACCAAATAGGAACACTAGCATGAGATCCCTCAAACAAGAGAGGGGAAATGAAGAACGCTTCGGTGAGGATGTAGATCGGTGTCTTCTCCTTCGAATCTCCAAAGATCAAGAGCTTTGGTTGGGGGAGGAAGGAGATCTTGCAAATCTTGACTTTCTTGAGGTGGCTCTAATGGCTTGGCAATTCTTGTGTAATGATTGAGCAAGCAACCAAGGTAGAAGAAGGGGTATTTATACCCCCTCCCAAAATTTAGCCGTTGCTGCTTCCGGGGGCCGGATAATCCGGTCCAAGTAGGGGGGATAATCCGCCCCCGGATAATCCGGCCTTCGAACAAAACCGTGACAAAGTCCGGCCAAATATCCGGCCCACGTACAGAGACACATTTCTTCCAGTCCTTAGCCAAAATCGAGGGGGCCGGATATTTCCAAAATATCCGGCCCGATAATCCGGCCTGGTACAATACCGGGACATTATCCGGGCAAATGTCCGGCCCCCTATTGCTTTCCGTCGAAGACTTAGGCAAAATCAGGGGGCCGGATATTTCACCCGGATTATCCGGCCTGGCCAAACTTTTCTTGTTGCCTTTTGACAGATCGACCAAATCCAACACACGCAAATATGAAACTATGTAATCCCTGTACCACTTAATCAAACATTAGTGTATCACATATATTGACATCAAACATACAAAACATAATGTGAGAGATGTTCTTTCAGCTGCTTATCTAAAAAAATGAGGATACGGGAAATATATAGAGAGAGGGAGATAAAGGAACCGTCCTTTGGTGTGCGTAGGGGGCGGAGGTCAGGAGCTCCGACGGCCGTTCTTCACGATGAACCAACCGCCCTGCCGTCGGCCAGATCTACAGCGAGGAGGAGCATCCTTGCCAGGAAATCGCCCATACCCGCGAAATCTCATAGGCACCACTCCTCCCGAGCCCCCACAGCCACGTGGATTTCGACCAACCACCTCGTGCACATCAGAGAGGAGGAGATGAGGACGAACTCGCCGGCGATGGTAGAGAGCTCGCCGACGAGTTGAGGCCGCGGATGGCGGCGCAAGGGAACGAAGGCCAGCCTCGACGCGAAGGAGGAGAGCTGGAGGGGCCGCGTCGTGGGCGAGGAGAGGTGCGCGAGGTGGCGGCTGGGAGAGGGAGGAGGCATGGCAGGACGTCGTCTCTGTGGAGAGCGCCGGCGGCGGATCGAGAGAGGAGAGGAGGGGCAGGTGAGATGCGGGAGGGGGATTGGGAGGAGAGATATGGGAGGGAGATATTTTCTCAGCTGAGCCAACCATATAACAACATGTGGCCCAATCCGTGGAGGAGAAACGAAGCCAGCGGCCAGCCCGGCGCACGCCGAGTGTCGTACCGTGGATGGCCTCAGAATACCCCATGGGCATGCAGCAATTATACCTTTAGATACGAGCGATTGAGTTACTCATATTTATTTGTGCATACAAAGGCATCACAAATCACTTTTGTGAGACATTGAGCGATAGCAACAAAGGCAGCACTAATCATCTCGT
Source organism: Lolium multiflorum (assembly GCA_030979885.1). Classification (NCBI taxonomy): domain Eukaryota; kingdom Viridiplantae; phylum Streptophyta; class Magnoliopsida; order Poales; family Poaceae; genus Lolium; species Lolium multiflorum. Next base: position 68,833,945 of record CM061748.1, on the reverse strand, counting down.
GCAAGGCCGCGGTTCAAGCAAGCTACCCCTTCCATTCATAAAAAATTATCGAAAGTTTGTCCATATTTAAATGTATCTATATACTAAAAAGGTGTCTAAATACATCTAACTTTATAAACTTTTAGAGAGTGAAATTTATACTTGCACATATGAGTGTGGATCTTTTCGTCACCGTACATTTATTTGATTATTTCTCAAGATTCGTTCTCTTTTTATTTAAAAAAAACCTCAAAGCACAACTGAGGATGACGGAAACCTTTTAACATGATGTAGCATTAATTTTCTTGCGATATTAGTCTAACCAATCAGCCGGCCCTATTGAAAATTTCAGAACCAAAAATTCCTCCACCGATCAGCCAGCCGACCGGTCAACCGAATAGCTCGCACGCACGCACACCCTTGCTGGCCACGCCGCACTCGTTTGCGCCCACGATGGCCACTCCGCCGCCGCCGCCGCCGCCGCCGCCGCCGGTCAGATACGATAATCTCCGTCCTATGATTTGAGGCGTCGTGGGAGCTGGACACTGGGCGAGATCACCGTGTGGCGAGTCCAGACCTCTAGAACAGCCGCGCAACCGCATCACCTCCGCCTCTTCTCTCTGCTTCAACCCCGCCGCCAACCTATTACCCCAACCCCAAGGTAACTCCACCCGATTCGACTGGACGTCGATATTTGTGGTTTTCTCAAGGTATTCAACCTTTTCCTCGCAATTTACTCCTAGAGCAACAATTTATTCCCAACGTAGATGCCGCCGCTATCGGCGGGATTGTACTTGATGCATAAGAACTCACCGCAACTTCCTCTAATCCTCGTGTAGGTCCGATCCGTTCCCCCCATCGCGTTCTTCCCCTGCAATGCGCTGCAAAATTTTCGAGTAATTTCGTCGTACCATATTTGCTGCGACCATCTAAAGCCATAGCGCAGGCCATCTGTTCGACGAAATGTCCCGCAAGAAAACCAAGGTTGACGCCCTCGAGGGAGATGCTGCCGCCCATGACCGTCTCAGTGCCCTCCCGGACGACCTCCTCCACAAGGTCATGTCGTTCCTGAGGGCGTGGGAGGTGGCTCGCACCTGCGTGCTCTCGCACCGCTGGTGCAACCTCTGGGCTTCCGCGCCCTGCGTCGACCTCCGGGTCTGTTGCAAACACCATCACCGCCCGCTCCCTCTGTGCCTCACCAGGTTCGCCAACCACTTCCTGCTCCTGCGCGAGGTGTCTGCGCCGCTGCACACGCTCCGGCTCCTCTCCACCGCCGACCTTAACGGTACTCCTACCCTCCCGTACAGCCCCATGTACGACGAGGACGGGGAGGATTACTGCTCTACGGATGTCGAGATGTGGATCCGTGCTGCCATAAACCGCGGGGCTCGCTTTATCCAGCTTAGTCAACATCCAAGGCAGGATGACTTATCTGACCTTGAATCCGTGCCCCTCATCTCCCGCCACCTCAAACACCTGCACCTATCGGGTACAATGTTGTACGACAGGACACTAAGGCAGCTCTGTTCTCAGTGCCCCTCTTTGGAAATCCTGGAGCTCAAGGAGTGCCACTTGGATGGACCCCAGATATCATCTGCCTCACTTATCAGTTTGACCATGGTCGACTGCAGGATCAGGAGACACCTCTCCGTCGCTGCTCCAAACCTTGTATCGCTGCGCTGTGTCAATCCGTACCACCATGCTCCCTCATTCGAAAACATGGGGTCTCTGGCCACGGCCACCATCACGCTTAAGGACTCTTTCTTGCATGATAAGTTTGAAGACAGGTACATAGAACCCGATCCAGAAGTATTTGAGTGTGACAGCGGCAGTGACCGTGAATCAGATAATGATGATAGTGATGCTGATAGCAACTTGAGTGAAGAATTCTATGGTGATGAAGTTTTAGGTGGCCAAAATGTTATCCGCAGCCTTTCAAATGCTACAAGTTTGGAGCTGATAGCTGATGTCGGAGAGGTATAAATATGAATCTGTTGCTGATATTTGTCGGTTATTTTATTTGCAGAAAAAAATTGTACTTCACAAAATCCTTTTTTACTGGACATCCAATGTGCTATGTGCACATTTTGGGCATTTTTTTCCACTCTAATACCAACAGCTGGTTACATACTCATAGTCACAACAAATGACCTGCTAAGTTAGGGGAAATAATTCTAGCTTTATCGTAATATATAATAAGATTGTATAACCAAAGTGTATGTAATATGAGTAGCTTGCCAGGAGCATTTTTGTTATCATTTTTCTTTTCCAATGTTGTATCCTTATCACCATGTCTACAGTCTAACGATATCATCCTCTTAGCAACTTAACCAGAAGCAAACATTCATTTCCAAACAAATGTCTAATTGCTTGTACGTTAACTATGTTACTACCTCTGTCCTTATTTAATTGACGCAAAACTGAGGCTAGCTTAGTAGAGCATGCATGCATTCCCGCGTCAATTAAACACGGACGGAGGGAGTATTATTCTTTTCCTTGGACTGAATAAATTCACTTCTGTGTACCATATGAAGTTGATTCTGAATAGGGAAATGGAAATGTGCCCAATTTTTAGCAACCTGAAGGTGTTAACCCTTGGTGAATGGTGTATGGCTGATGACTTCCATCCATTAGTCTTGTTCCTGCAGCATGCTCCAAATCTGGAGAGGCTTTTTCTTAAACTTAAAGTGGTATGGGCATTCTTATACTACCTTTATATTGAGCTGTGATAATTTTGTTTTGACCTATTTCATGACATTCATTTTGTTCTGCGACAAGGATCATGAGGAAATGGAAGACGGTATTAAACCAGAGGGTAGATCATTTGTTTGCAAAAACCTTGCGACGGTCAAGATAAAATGTCCCAAGGATGATGAAAGAGTTCATGTGTTAGCACATTTCTTCGTGGATAATGGCATAGCCATGGAAAAGATATCTGTCTATCACCGTCCGACTCACCAAACTTGTGAGTCATGTATTCTTACCGTATCTCACACAAGTCTTTTATTATTATTATTTTGGTTAAATGACACTAAAGCCACAAAATGTTGTTATATTTGCAATGTGAGTCAGTTTGTTTTTGGAGCTTGATCAGAATTTATACAATGTGAACTTATTCGCTTCCTCACACTTCAACTAGGCAAATCCTTGGCCTTAAGATGGGGCTGATAAGTAGGACCTGCAGTTTTGGCGGTAAGATCTTACATCTGATTACATAGCTCTTCATTTACTATAAGGATTACAAGTCCTATCTGATAATGTAAATCATCACTTTGTACTTAAACACAGATTTGAGGAACAAGAAACTACCAACATGTCAACATATTTGGTATCTTTGTCTGTGCACGTTCTCTAACGTTATAGTTTCCCCTTTTTTACTAATACATCGACACATGCTATGGAAATGTAATTTGGCAAGAATGTCTGTTATGACAAATCTTACAATTTAATTAAACCCAAACTGAACAAGTAGAAAAAATTTATTGATAAAATATAACTAAATTGGACTGCTCAAGGTAAAAAATGCCAGGGTATTTTGAGACGGGGAAGTTAAGTCTTCATGCAGCACGTTACTGTTACATAGGGCTTCTGATCATTTGTTGTGTACCTTAGAATTTTGAACAGTGGTAGGCTATCTTAATGACAAAAATGTTGTCCGTGCAGATGGTTCTCCCATACGGCTCAGATCATGGCTGCAGAATTAAACAGAGCTTCTTGTGCGAACCTCTGAAGTCTGAACTATGTGCGGCTATATGGAACCTATAAAGTGTCAAGATTGTTTTTCTCTAGTGTGATAAGTTGACATTATTATATATATAGTCAGCGTTGATTTCTTCCTTAGACAAGTACTGTGAAAATGATGTAACCATGGTATTGTTATCCTAGTTATAAAAAATTGGAGGTTAATTTGCTTTGTCCCGGCAATGTACCACATACTTCAGCGTTCTATTCGATTACACATGTTAATCAGCAGGTACGTGTGCAATAAGGATTCCTAACAATTTTTTTAGGCTGCAGAGAGAAGGCATGTTTGGTTCATGGGCACGCAAATGTCCGTGGACAACTAGTTTAAGGTAGCTAAGATTTTCTTAAGTTTCAGACGCAAACCGTTTCTACTGTGTCACAGAGGATGTGATCATGGTGGAACCTGGGTTCATAGTACTGTTGCCGCTGGAGTATGGGAACTTTGGATTGGTCTAGCCAAGTAAGAATGTTGAAGCAATCGCCTATTAGTTAATTTACTTTTTTTAACAGCCCATATAGCTAGTTAATTTTCTGAAGTATTACGTGGAGTTCAGTTATCTTTGAAGCCGGTGTAGGTATCCAATCCTGCCTCAAGTGGTTTCCAAGTACTCCATGACGGACTTGTTCCCGAACCGAACCCCACAATAAAATCACCGGCCCACCCGCGAGGCAAACATCATCTCAAGTTTTACCACACCATCTCCGCCTCTACAACACCCGCGAGGCAACCGCACCATCTTCTTCCATCTCCGCCGCCAACCCTAACCCTGCCCGATTCGGCTGGTCTGGACGCAAGACGCTCTGACGCTGGGCGAGATCACCGTCGAGGTAACAATTTATGCCCAATGTATCCGCCGCCGCCGCCGTCTCGGCGGGACTGTACTTGAAGCGGCGAGAAAATAACCGCAACTTCAACCGATCCTCGTGCAGGTCCGATCCATTCCTACCGTCGCGCGCGTTCTTCACCTGCAATGTGATGCTAACTTCCCGAGTAGTAGTAATTTCTTCGTAGAGAATCTCCTAGCGGAAGCGCGGGCTACCTGTTCGACGAAATGTCCCGCAAGAAAACCAAAGTTGATGTCGTCGAGGGAGCTGCTGCCGCCGACGACGACCGTCTCAGCGCCCTCCCGGACGACCTCCTCCACAAGGTCATGTCGTCCCTGAGGGCATGGGAGGTGGCCCGCACCTGCGTGCTCTCGCGCCGTTGGCGCACCCTCTGGGCATCCGCGCCCTGCATCGACCTCCGGGTGTGGTGCAAAGCCCGTCACGGCCGGCTCCCCAGGCAACTCGCCAGGTTCGCCAACCACTTCCTGCTCCTGCGGGACGTGTCCGCGCCGCTGGACACGCTCCGGCTCCTGTCCAGCCCCACCCGTTACGTTCCAGACTACTCGTACAGACCCAAAGACTACTACTACGACAACGAGGAGGATTACTCCTCCGCGGATGTCGAGATGTGGATCCGTGTTGCCGTAAACACCGGGGCTCGGTTCATCCACCTTGCTCAGCATCCAAGGGACAAGGCCTTCTCTGACCTCGACAGCGTGCCCATCATCTCCTGCCACCTCAAACACCTCCACCTATCGGGCGCAACGTTGCATGACAAGACTTTAAGACAGCTCTCTTCCCAGTGCCCTTCTTTGCAAGTCCTGGAGCTCAGCAAGTGCTGCATGGATGGCCCCCAGATATCGTCCGCCTCACTACTTAGTTTGACCATGGTCGAGTGCAGGATCATGGCGGACCTCTCCGTCGCTACTCCTAACCTCGTATCGCTTCGCTGTGTCAGTCCGTACCATCGTGCTCCTTCGTTTGAAAACATGGGGTCTCTCGCCAGGGGCACCATCATGCTTAATGACTCTTTCTTGCATGATAAGTTTGAATACAAGTGCAAAGATATCAATCCAGATGTATCTGAGTGTGACAGTGACTCAAATGATGATAACTGTGATAGCGATGCTGATAACGACTTGACTACCAGTGAAGGATTCTATGGTGCTAATGTTTTAGGTGGCCAAAATGTTATCTGCAGCCTTTCAAATGCTACGAGTTTGGAGCTGATAGCTGATGCCGGAGAGGTATATATATGAATATGTTTCTGATATCTCTCTTTCAGTATGCTATATTTGTTCAACTAATATAGGTTTGTCGGTTATTTTCTCTTCAGAAAAAATCCGTAATTTACAAATCTTTTTTTTACTGGACATACATAAAATGCTATGTGCACATTTGCACTCTAATACCAACAGCTGGTTACATACTCAATATCACTATAAGTGACCTGATGAGTTATGGGAAATAATCGTAGCTTCTTTGTAATAAAATTGTATAAGCCAAACAAATGGAATATGAGTAGCTTGCCAGGAGCATTTTTGTTATCCTTTTTCTTTTCCAAGGTTCTATCCTTATCATCTTCTTAAACAACTTAACTAGAAGCAAACAATCACTTCCACACAAATGTCCAATTGATTATAGGTCCACTCTGTTATTTATCTTTTCTTTGAACTGAACGAATCCACTTCTGTGTGCCATATGAAGGTGATTCTGAATAGGGAACTGGAAATGTGCCCAATCTTTAGCAACCTCAAGGCGTTATCCCTTGGTGAATGGTGTATGGCTGCTGACTTGCATCCATTAGTTTTATTCCTGCAGCATGCTCCAAATCTGGAGAGGCTTTTTCTTAAACTTAAAATGGTAAGAGCATTGTTTTACTGCTTTTATATTGAGCTGTGATTAGTTAATCTGGACCTATTTCATGACATTCATTTTGATCTGCGACAAGGATCATACGGAAGAAGACAATATCAGTCCAGAGGGTAGTTTATTTGCTTGCAAAAAACTTGCAATGGTCAAGATAAAATGTCCCAAGGAGGATGAAAGAGTTCATGTGTTAGCACAGTTCTTTGTGGCTAATGGCATAGCCATGGAGAAGATATCTTTTGATCACCGTCCGACTCGCCAAACTCGTGAGTCGTATTCTTACCGTATCTTGCAAAAGTCTTGCATTATTACTATTTTGGTTAAATGATACTAAAGCTACAAAGTTTCATTATATTTGCAAGGTCAGTCTTACATTATTACTATTATGGTTAAATGATAAGGCTTATGTTTAAACTTAGAGTTCTTTTTTGGAAGCTTGATCTGAATTTATACAATGCAAACTTATTCTCTTCCTCACACTTCAACCAGGCAAATCCTTGGCCTAAGACGTGGACGGGATGCCTTGTAGGAACTGCAGTTTGGGTGGTAAGATCTTACATCTGATTACGTGGCTATCCATTTACTGTAACTGTAAGGTTTATAAGTCTTATTTGATAATAGAAATCATCACTTTGTACCTAACTTAGATTTGAAGGGACAAGAAACTACCTACATTTAAAAATATTTGGCATTTTTGTTTGTGCATGTTCTCTAAAGTTGTACTTTCACTTTGTTTACTAATACCTCTATGAAAGGTATGGAAATTTAGTTTTATAATGATGTTTAGTATGACAAATCTGACGATACCATCTAAATATACCCAAATTGAACAACAAGAAAGAAAATATTGGTAAAAAGTAGCTGAATTTTACTGTATAAGGTGAAAAATGCCAGGTATTTTGAAACGGGGAAGTAAAATCTCCCTGCAGCACATTACTTTTATAGGGCTTCTGATATTTTTTTTTTACCATGGCATTTGGAACAGTGGAAGGCTATCTTATCGGATGTCCCTGAAGGGATAGTGGAAGGCTATCTTAATGTCAAAATGTTTTCCATGCAGATGATTACTGTTATATTCTCTCACGCGGCACAGACCATGGCTGCAGATCTTGAAAGAGCTTAGGGTGCTTCGTTTGTGTAGCTATGAAGTCTAAACTATGTGTGGCTATATGAAACCATTAAAGTCAAGATAGTTTTTCTCTAGTGTGATGAGTTAACATTATTATATATAATCAAGTTTGGTTTCTTCCTTAGACATGTGCTATGAAATATGTTAGAATATATGGATTGAACTCTTCGTTCGTAACAGAACCGCCGCATCCTCCTAAACCTAGCGCCGCCTTCACCTCTGCCTCCTTCATAGATCGGTTCCCCCTCCATCGGCATGCCTCACCGGCGTTGCGAGGGGTAGGGAACCTTATCTATGTGGAGTTTTTAATGAAATTACCCCCTTCGTCTATTTTTAGACGAATGCAGTAGTATTTTCCAGAGATTTGGTAGTCGTCTTTTTTTTTTGGCATCCATCTCAATGGACCATCATCTGATTTACTCCCTCGTTGTACTAGTGATTGTCTCTTGACCAAACAACAATGTTGCTGAATTCAAAAAAGTTTAAAACGAGCAAAAAAAGAAAAGAAAAACTGTACTTTCTTTATTAGTAGGTAAAGATAATGCCCCATCTCTAATTTCTACTTTTAATATTTTCCGACGGCGTCTTCCTCGTTCTCAAATTCCCCATGAAAATCGAATGGGTGTGGGGGTGGTGATTCGCGACCACGAAGGTCGATTCCATCTGGCTTGTTTTGATGGCTTTGATGGCATCGCTGATCCCGAAATGGCTGAAGCTATGGCAATAAGGAGGGCGCTGGTTTTTGCGAGCGAGCATGGCTTTACTGATATCGTATTGGCATCAGATTGTCTATCCATGGTCCAGCGCATCGTCTTTGCCAGTCAAGATCGATCTGTGGTGGGTTCTCTTGTGACAGACATTAAAACCTTGTCGAAAGGTTTCAACTCTTGTCTGTTCAAACATTATGGTCGTAGGTTGAATAAGGTGGCACATCTCTTAGCTCGTAGCTGTGAGCACTCAATTTGTATTTGCTTTAATGTAATTCCGGAGCTTATCCGTGATGTACTATGTTCTGATATTCGTTAATCAATAAATGCCGATATTCTCTCAAAAAAAAAATTATCTCCTTTCATTTGGGTGCTAGTGCTGGTCGAAGTATGATGGGTAACACAATAGTGACACACAAATTTGGTATGGCGTATTGGTGAGTACTCATAGCCCAGAAGGCCAGAACCAGTGTCAATATTCAACAATGTTCCGTCACGCCTTGTATTGTTCGACACGAGTTCCGGGACGGAGTTCCTGTCGAACTCGATCGCATCACGGACCTGGCACATAAAATGATAACCACCATCTTTACCCCATCTCGAGGAAAAGAAAAGGAAAGGGAATTCAACCCGATCAGAGGCGCACGACGGCGCACGAGTCCTGCCGAACATGGCGTCGCCGTCGACCACTGCAAGAAAAGCGTGCACGAATCGCCGACCCACCATGCGAGCACTCCGGGTCGACCGCCGCCCACTCCAACTGGTACGTCGAGTTCATGTTCCCCTCCCCTCGATCTGTGTCAAGAAGATGTTTCTCATCCGACCTGCTGTATATTTGGCTTGCAGGAGGGACTGGGCGAACCTGATTGCCGGGCCGGCGAGCCTGATCGCCGAGCGCATCCTGGCGATCGACGTCGCCGACTACCTCCGCTTCCGCGCGGTATGCGGCTCGTGGCGGCGATCCACCGCGTCCCCTCACGCGCACGGCGGCCTGGACCGCCGGTTCCACCCGCGGCGGTGGATCATGCTCCCGCGAACCCTGGGCGCCCTTCGGAAGCGCCGCGAATTCATGAACATCTCGACCGGGGATCGCATCATGGTGGACCTTCCCGAGCTCCGCTACCAGTACATTTTCGGTTCCACCTCCGGTGGCCTCGTCGTGCTGTGTGACAAGCGCACCTACGACGTCCGCCTCCTCAACCCTCTCACCCGGCAGCTTACAAGCCTCCCCAACGCGACCACGCTCACGGGCAGCCTGGAGCGACCACTTAGAGGGTATTCAATCAAGTTTCGTCGAGTGTGTAGCGCCGGTCTCACCGACGACTCCACCGTAACCCTCCACTTCGACCAGTATTGGCTAGTCACCGCCAAGCCCGGCGACAAGCATTGGACGCGGCTGATCGTCCACTACCCCATCAACATGGGGATCGTTGCATCCTTGTCGTTCGCCGGCCGCTTCTACTGCGTCACCGAGAACGCGGTCATGGTGGTGGACACCCGCGCAGACACGCCGCAGCTGGTGGTGGCGGCTGAGCTAGGCGATCGTGCTGTAATAAAGCTGTACGATCGGACCGCGAGGCTAGTGGACAATGACGGGGAGCTGATGCTAGTCCACCGGATCCCGTACGACAATCTCAACACTCTCCGGGAAGGCTACCAGGTGCACAGTGTGGATCTCGAGGCAAGAACCACTTTACCCATGGACGGGCTCGGTGAGCGCGCCTTGTTTGTCGGCCATGGCCGCTTGGGGAAGGCGCCCGCCGTTTTGCTGCCCGCCCGGCTATCCCTTTACGTTCGTGCTAACACCGTCTACTCGTGCAAACATTGCGGCGACTACTACTGGTGCAGAAATCGTCACGGCAAGTTCGATGACCGCCCGATAATTGACGTCTACCGCCTCCCCTATGGACGCATCCGAGGCGGCATTGGCGATGCCGACTCTTGCAGCATCGTTGAATATGTATCTCGCTACGCCTGCGGTTCAGACATCGTCGTAAAGCAGCAGCCACGTCGCAGTCAACGGCTGGAACAACGGCGACTTCTCCAATTGAGCGCACTTCAGCGTAATATGGGTATCCAAGAGTGATGTTGTCTGATACTAATGACAGATCACTATTTATATATGATACATGTAGGAAACTTCAGCTCACTATTTATATATGATACATGTAGGAAACTTCAGTGTAATATGGGTAGCCAAGAGTGATGTTGTCTGATACTAATGACAGATTTCTATTTATATATGATACATGTATGAAGACATGTTTGATCTATATTGACGTCGTCCCACATTGAGTTTATCAAAGTTTGACCAAGTTAGGCACACGCCTACTTCATAGCCATTAGGCAGCATTCCTTGTCTATCACCAAAGATCCCAGCCTCCACTGATCCAGTTAGTGGACTGCAACTAGTGTCCCAGTTCTTTAGATTCAGTATCCATTCATACATGACGTACAATCACCATATTGATGTATGTATATGTTTATCTACTAACCATACACGTGGAATGACAGATTCATCCTGTTATCCACATATCACTGCAGTACTTTTGTGAACTGCCAATCAGCAAACGAGCACTACAACTTATGAACGGAGAGATTCAATTCTTCTACACTGTACTTTTACAACATCCATTGGCACCAAATAAAACGTCTCGACATTAGGAGATCAATTCATCCTTGGAGACTCGGAACCTCCAAGAGGAACCCAGATTAAAACAAAGCGGTGCAAGGCTAAGTTATTGTATTTTGACCTCCAGGTTGAGACTCAGCAACAAGCTTGTCTTTGGGATGAACATTCCTGCATAGGTTGTACATCAAGTGCACAAAGGATATCTATCCTCCCCTCTGCATGTTCATCAGCCATCTTGAACCCAGAGTCTCACAGTCTTGTCATTGTCAAGGCTGCCAGAAGCAATTTTGTTCTCTGTTGGATGACAGGACACTGAGATGACAGCATCAGTATGTCCTTCCATTTTCTGAAGAATGTTTTTCCCTTGGAGGTCCCATATGTATACACAGTTATCTTCTGACCCGCTGACAATGTACTTCCCATTCGTGACAGAAAACGCAGACTGGATGCAGTATACTTTGTTTGCATGTCCACTATATACCTTCAAGAACTTGCCCGTCGCATAATTGCAAAGTTTCTGCAAGGCATCGGCACATTTCTAGTAAGCATTTGAAAAGCTAGGTGGAACAACATTTAGTAGTAACTAGTAAGCAAGGGTGATTGCATAGCATATTTTGCGATTAGAGAAGAAATGTAATTCATGGTTTTGAGTTGCAACAATATTTAGTTGCAAATAGTGGTGCATCTTGGGACCTAAAAGACTGTCATGGAAAATTGGCAATATTAAGTGGTAAAATGTAATAGCCAGAGTGATGAGAACAGCACTTAAAAACATTAAGGTAACATTCTGAAACATCAGGTGTGCCAGATGGACTCCAGGACTTGCAGTACAAAATATTTACAAGAAATTGTATGTAATGATGTGTAACACTTTGAACTTTTGAAGTTGGAACTGTGCAACAAGTAGAGAACAATGGCAACAGGAAGTCTACAAAGAAGTCGTACACGAATGTAGATAGAAGAGCACTAGATCATGTGACAGAGACAGCAAAGCTTGGAAATTAAATTGTGCTGATGGGGTGGAGTTCACACCAAAGTCATGTTTATTGGATAAGATTGTAACAAAATGAACATTGGACATGTATATTGCTATTTGCAACAGCCAAAACTATGTTTTGGTATGACAAAGATGAATGACAAGTTGCTGACAGTGTACAAGCTCATCACAATATGAGGATTATAATTTATAATAACTAGAATAAGGGGATTGATATGAAATTATAGAAAATAATAATTTAAAGAGAGTGTACTTAAAAACAAAAACACTTTCATAGACATGCAACTTGAAACATACTCCCTCCGTTCTCTTTTAGTCTACGTCTTAAACTAAAACTTTGTTCCATGCAACTTGAAGCATAGTCCCTCCGTTCTCTTTAAATCTATGTCTTAATCAAAGTAGTAGTATTAAGTGAGTTGCTAATTGGTCTTAAAATTTGTAGAATGTAGACTAAAAGAGAACAGAGGGAGTATAAAGACCCAGTTCCCCAATTCGATTCAGACATGTAAATAAACTGAAAACATGGGCTTGACAGAATACCCCAAAAGAAAGGAACTTGCTCATTTTGGAAATCATATACTTTTCTGAGCGCAAAAGTGGCAACTATGTGAGAATAAATGTGCTAAATATCACCTCCAGTAACAGTAAAATGGATGAGCGCCACTTGGCCGAACAGCCTAATTATGCAATGAGCATTGCTATATCATTTGAACTTTAGAAGTCAAAAGTTTGAATTGTGAACGAGTTTTGCAATTTCAACCAATGTAAGTTTGAGGCATTCTAAAATTTGTGCATATTGAATTTGAAGGGAGAAAGACTTCAAACCCACAACATAACCTTGTGCTATGCCATTCCAACATGTCGGTGCTCCATTTCAATGTTAAGAACTGGACAAGGTTTTCATTCATTGTCAAGTAAAAGGAAATTTGCCACGGAAAACTGGATTATAAACTAGCTAGAGTCTGCAACCAGTGTACAAAGACAACTATATCGAAGTGGCCTTGATATGAAAGAACAATGAAATATACTGTACTACTTAGTTCTGTGTTTTGGGTAATACAGTGTGGTATCACACATGATCTTTTTCATCCTCTGTGAATTGAGAGTGATTTTTTGCAGTTAAGGCTAAGAGAGGCATATTACATGAGAGCTTGGTTCTCACTAGAATCAAAAGAAGATGATGGCTAGCTAATTGGTAGGAAGAGCAGTCAATTGGTCATACCAGCGAGTCGTCGAGCGTGGCTAGGAGGATGAACTTGCCATTTGGGGAGAACATTGAGCATGAAACCGAGGGCTTCTTGTCATCGATGACCGTCTTGAGACAGGCCCCGGTGCCCGCATCCCAAATCTTGCAGCTCCCGTCGTGGCTCCCGGAGACGATGATGGAGCCGTCCCGGATGAAGTGGACGGAGGTGACGGGGTCGGAGTGGGCGTCGATGGCGCGGGTGCAGCGGCCGGTCTTGACGTCCCAGATTCGCACGGTGCAGTCGAAGCCTCCCGAGGCGACCTGGGAGCTGGTCTGCGGGTTGAAGTTGGCGGTGAAGACGAAGTTGGTGTGGCCCTTGAGGACGCGGATGCAGCGGTCGAGGGCGGGGTCGGCGGCGGGCTTGGGGCCGGAGACGGAGAGGACGGAGCGGATGTCCCAGATGCGGAGGGTGCGGTCGTCGGAGGCGGAGCAGAGGTAGAAGGAGTCGGTGGACCAGGAGAGGTCGGAGACGCCGTGGGTGTGGCCGCGCAGGGTGGCGATGGCGGCGAGCGAGGAGGGGGAGAGGAGGGCGACGGTGCCGTCGAGGGAGGCGGTGGCCAGGAGGCGGCCGCAGGGGGAGAAGCGCACGCAGGAGATGGCGCGGGCGTGCGGGGTCGCCGCGCGCGCCTGCCGGTACGGGCGGTAGGGCGGCGGCTGCGGCGGCGGCGCCCCGGAAGACATGGCCGGACGGCACCAGGACGCGATTGGGAAAGGGGAGAAATAGCCGGAAGATCCACGGGTTTGTCCAAGTGAAGTGGCAAGTGACCGTTTGTCCCAAACCATCACGAAATAGTGAAATACCTCATCAAAACATTTTGGGTGATTTGTTGGAGATATTTTTACATGACAAAATTGCAGAAAGCAGCCAGTTCTGGAAAAAATGGCATAAACCGGTGACCTTAGAGGTCATTTGTTGCAAATAGTAGTACCTACAATGAACTGATAATAATAATAATAATGTTTAACGATAAATCTAGCAGACACTATGGTACTTATGAGCGCGCCCCATGCGGAGCTGTAGCTTTGCTCCATGTTGCCACATCTACAATTAACAAAAATCAGGAAAAAGAAAAAATATGCATAATAACTCTGCTAAACTAGATGATGCCCCGCGCGTTGCAGCGGGATTTTTTGATGTGATGCAAGTAAAAGTTAACAGAGCATTATACTTGAAAAAATATCTATTCATACCAACAACGACACTGTAACCCAGTTTATCTCATAATTATAAGATACAATTATACATTGTGAAAAAGTAGAAAATAATGTACCAAACAATGGACATTCGTAAGTATAAATTTTGGTACACCGCATATGAAGAGAGTGACCAGGGAAATGACTAATCACACAACCATTTTCTTTATTACATACTTAGGTACCCAATTACATTGGACTTTTAGTATACCTGAAGTCACCATCCCTTTAGTATGTCATCCTGGAAAAAAATGTACTGTGCTTATAGTATACCGAAGAATTTTGTAACAATTCAATTAAACTTGTCTAGATATCTAATGTGGATCCTAAATAAACGAATTCAACTTCCGCCGAAGAATTTTGTAACAATCCAATAAAACTTGTCTAGATATCTAATGTGGATCTTGAATAAACAAATTCACCTTCCGTCCTGGTTGGAGAAGGAAAATATTTTCTGTCTCAAAATGGATATATATGACCAACTACAAACTGGTGTACAATTAAAGCAGGAATAAATTAAGCATTACTCATAGCTTTATTTGAAAAATATGTGTCCATATATTTTTAAAAAGTTAGTATATTGGTGTGGAACAGTCCAGTGTTCAAGTTAGCGACTACGAATAGGAATGTACGAAAGAAATGTCACAATGAAAAAAAGTCCATATAATAAATATTGGTAGAATAACTCGCTTACGGCTTTTGGCAGTTCAAAACTCAGCTTAAAGCTAAAACTGCAATAGTGAGAAGACACCATTTTTTCATGTCACAAAGACTCAACATAAGCTGTGAGTTCGCCAAGGTATCCCCAAGCCAGCAAAATATGAAAAATCTTATCACAGTTCCAAGGAAGCATCCAATAATGCTTAGAAAAATTAAACTAAGATAAATTTAGCAAGTAATCACAGAAAAATATCTGCGGGAAAAGATGAAAACATCTCGAGTAGTAGTGACATGGTCGGCTTTCGTTGACAACAATATACATATATAGATTAAGCTGATAATTTGGCAACTCTAATAAACACCTTACTCTCATATATATGTTTGCTAGTGTCTGCTATTCGGTGTGTAGCTGATTGGAAATTTTCATGTGTTTATGTTCCCATCTGCATGTACAAAAACAACTCATATTTTCAGAAATGGGGGACTTTATTTGGCCCACTTTGTAAAGGCTGCCAATATAGAACGAACAACAAAAGATACATTGTTGCCTTGTTGGGTACAGAAAAAACCAACTTAGACAGCCTAACAGCAAGCACTGCAGTCTCAAATTGGTCAAGCATCAGTTCTGGCTAACACCCAGAAATCCAACGTTGCGATCTCCAGTATGCACACATGACAACAGGTGCTTCCCTCGCTTCCTCGTCCAGGATCCACAGATTAAATTTGATGATGCGATGCGCTCATCACCAGCGACTGAACTGTACACGATGGAGCGAAGACGGTAGTGACAGATTAGTAAGATGTACCAATCCTTTGTTGAACACCTGCAAAAACAATCCATGATTGAGATCACTGGCCGGCTCAGCTAGGGATGTGGACATGTGAGAGAAATAGATGAGAGAAGTAGATTAAAAAGATTGGATGCATCTTGCGATGGACAGAAATACAGCCATGTGGGTAAGAACCAGAGGAGCTCATGGTTGTTGTACGTATCAAGATGGAAGCACTGCCAGTCCACAAATCGGAGACTCCGAGCAACCTGAATTTATAGACCTGGAGAACGGGAGTTCAGGAAAAGGTGATCGGTCACCTGATCGTCTCCCGTCAGTTTGCAGTAGAGTATAAAGCCGAAACTAAATGAGAGAGCTCATTTTCCACTCATGAGTAAAATTGACGTAGCGTGTGGAAGATTAAGAATCTAGGAAAATTAGTTAGTTGGTGGACACATGATGATGTGGCATGCTAGTGGACTCATGATGATGTGGCATAGCTGCATGTTTAGAGAAATAAGTTAGTGGGGATGAACTTCTTAGTTATATAGGATACTAGTTGATACCCCGCGCGTTGCCGCGGAAATAATAGATGATTTTATATATAGAAAAGATAACATGGAATCTAATCTAATAATGTAATGAAGTATTTTTTTTTAGTATGCAAGAAGATAATAATCACATTACAGAAGTAACTACATTCAGGTAGTAAAAGTCTGCGCATAATTTATAGGACTATTCACCGGAAGGCCCCTAATATTGCTTATCCCGTTGCCTGAGGAGTAAACGCATCGAAGATCTGAGGGCACCTAGCAGTTTCCTTGTGCTTGGCAAAAGAAGCATAATGTAGAGACAGCACAGCCCGCGATTTATGAGGAGCAAGACCTGTTCTCTCTCTTGCCAGAATCGAAGTACCAAAATGCCTTTTAGCTTTTCCCCGCATAATTCACAATAAGCTCAATATAGTAGCTTCCAAAATCATATGAAAGGCTGAGATAATCAAACAACTTCCATGAGCAACTGAAACCATGTAGATCCTGAACTTTGGTTTGACTAATTTCGAAGGAGTGTAGCATATAAATACTAAATAATTTATGTAGCGCATGTAAGTGCTGAATGCATTGTGAAAAAGAATGCAATAAATATAAACAGAGCGAGACCTTAGACTTGGAGATGTCTGGCTGATGTTGAGCAATGGATGTGACTAAAAGATGAAACGGAGATTCAAAGTAATCACATGCAAGGCAAGATCGATGGTGTTTAGCTTGCCTCAGACTTAAGGAGATGGCTCCTTTTCTTGAGTACGTAACAAAAAAAGTCTTTCCGAGCAGTGTAGCTAATAACATGCCATAGTAGCCAAGGGGCGGGAAAAGTCTAATAAAATTCTGTAGTAGCGGTACCTGATGATAATCAAGAAAGTTTTTGTAGAAATAATATCTGAAGGAAGCAGTGGTAGAAATAATTAACAGGAGAAGTGCAGGGATACTAATCTGCTAACATACATATATGTGAACAAAATCAATGGATCACGGGTGAAATTAATCAGCCAATCTTCTGAAGAAAGCAATGGCAAAAATAATTAAGAATCAAAGTGTAGTGCTAATCTGACTGTAAGGAACAAAGTGGAGAAAGACTGGAAAAGGGAGAATCGTTCAAAACCTGATATGGATAGTTAAGTAAAACAGGTCGCGGGTTATGCATATGCGTCTCTGCTAGCACACTCCGATACCAGCAGAAGATGAGTGTCAAACGAGACTTCAAATTCGTCAAATCAAGTGGTCTCCCCTGGACGAAATCAGGTGAATCTAAAGCATGGGCGGGCAAGTTTCAGATGGCGAGAACATAGCAGCTCTCGAGCTGAAGCACGAGCACCACAAAATCCATCGAATCTTGATCAGGGGCGGCCTTCAGATGTGGGCGACGGGACCAGAACAACTCTCGTGCAGGGGATGAGCACCAGGCGGTGAGGACGGAAACAATGCAGCCGCCCTATTTAAATTGGAAAGAAACCCTCCATCTGTTAGTTCTTAGGTCGTCGGTGCAGAAGATGAAGGAGAATCACATCCATTAATAGTAGTGGGTAGGAGACGAATAGGATCCTCAGGATAGAAGGTGAAGAGAAGGCGTGGTTATTGAGAAGAAGAAAAGGTTTCGTAGGATCGCGGAAGATCGATCCGGGCTGGACCGTGCTAGATGAACTACCCAGCGCCATGACCAGACCGTATGTTTTTAATCCAACGGATAGGAACAATCGAGGTGATGTGGCTGCATCAGATTTCAGCTTGCAAACATTAAATGCAACTAAGTGGGGATGAACTTTATAGATATTATAGATGGCTTGGGTGTGCAACAAAATTGGAACAGTAAATAAGATGAAAAATTAGGAGAAGGTGAAAATAGATTACATAACCAAATGTACTCACATAGCCATATGAATTTTATCTAATTTGCATATGGCATGATACCGATTGCAATCATCAAGTTATCTGTCTCTTGACACATTTTTTTTTTGGAGCAACAGGGAAATTGGCTAGTTTATAAGGGAAATTGTTTAGTTTGAGCCTGAATTTTGATATATTTTGATTTGCGGCTTCCATACTAAATGTTTATTTAAGTTAACCACTGGCACAAGACACAAGTGGTCTCGAGATGTAATGGGCCAATGTGCCACCTCTCTAAAAGAAACAATGTTTTGGTTAAGAAAAACTTTATATGTCTGTGTAGTACTTAGTCATTGTATTGGGAAATGATAAATTAGCAAAGATAAATCTTTCAGAAAATAAGAAATCACATCCCTTCTCATATGCAACCATTTATCTCATCTTTCTCTAAAACTTCACGCGAGCAAATCAGGTTGATTAGGCCTCGCTCATAAATACTAACCTTCCTATTTTGGCAACTGCATAGTTAAGAAAAATATGACGTTGGCTTTAAGGGACGGGGCTTGCATGTGGCCGCGAGGTGCGACCATCCGTGCGACCAGTCCATCGAACGGCTCTGCCTCGGCATCCCCCAGCTCTGTATCTTTTCCTTCGAAGAAAAAAATAGCTATACAACCCCGTCCATATCCCTCTCTCTCTACGGTAGACGGCCCTCGCTCCTCTTTCCCCTTCCGTATTCTTTCCCTATCTGAACTCTAGCTGAACCAAAACATCTGTAGCGGATTGATGAGCCGTCCGGCGAGACCTCTGGCCGTGCTAGTGTACCTCCGGCACTCCGCCCATCCTTTCGACACTGCTCCACCGACCACCTAGGGGTCAGAGCTGTGGAGCCTCGAGTTGCACTAGGGGGGACCGCCTCTATTCCTCCGATGCTGGCCGTTCATGGCCGCTCCCACCAACCACATCGGCGAGGAGGTGGTCGTCGTCCTCGTCGCTGGAGCCTGTCGATGCTCGCTGTCCCAGCTGGTGCTGTAGAGGAGAAATTGGATGGGAGACTGACAAGGGATTAACTTGTCAATGCCTAGGTATAGTAGACTAGGGTTTAGTTGGAAGTAGAGGGCAAGTAGATCTCGAAGGTTTCAGCCGAAAACTACTCGACGATTATGAAACTAGGGTTATGTTGACAATAGATTCGATCCCCTCTTTGTCCCTCGACCCCCTTTATATAGGAGGTGGAGTCGAGGGATTCATAATACATAAATTACAGAGTCCGGGAGGGTTTCTAACCCGTCCCGTAAAATTATAAGTCTATATCTTTCCTAATACAATTCCAACCTTTCTTAATACTAACAGGACTTCCGAACTTCATATTCTTCGACTTGTGGGCTTTCATCAAACCCCGGGTACCATCTTCGGCATTGGGCATGCCTATGTCAGTAGCCCCCGAGATTTTGCTTGAATCGAAGAATCAGGGAAAATCTCCAACTTTATAATCATCCAGTAACTTTGTTGATTTTATTGCATATCCTTAGACACACAATTATATATTGTACAGGGATAATGGTAGTTGGGGCTAGTTCATCTGACGGATCAGGTACTAGTTAATCGCTCTAGTGGCAATCCGCAAAAACCTACTTCAAGATCACGTCCCTAGACATGATCTCGGATACCGGTGTAACTTCGATGTGTGCCGCTTAAGGCCTACCATTGTCGAGTCCCCATGTTTTATCGGGTACCTAACGCGTCTGTTAGGATTTTTCTTCGTATCCGTTGATACGGAAAAAAGTAGAAACCGACGCAGACGGTGCCACGCCTCGAACGGATCGGGGTCTTACCTTCGCAAAGTTTTGCGGCATTCAGAGATTATTCGCGACTTTAGCGCTCTGAGAATATATTGTCGAGTGCTTTTTCGGCTGTTAGAATAGCACATTTTATTGAGTCAACGGATGACTTATTCTGCCTTCCCGATGGGAGTATATGTAGAGTTATTTGTATAACTCGAAATATGCTCACTTCTTCTTCTTCTCTCTTTTTTTATATAATTTCATCGGGTACGCGAACAGCGTTTCCGATGGGAGTAGCCCCCGAGGCTACAACCAAAGACTTGTACTTGGTTGTAGGCTCAACAAATTAGTACCTCATATCGCTATATTGTTATTCTTTCTCGAAGCATATCTATCGGGTACGACCAGCGCCCGATGGGAGTAGCCCCGAGGCTATGAACAAATGCTTGTATTTGATCATAGGCTCTCGCCATTTCTATTTTGTCATACCCAAAATTTCCTTTTTCAAAAGTAGCCCCCGAGCATTTGATCAAAAACTTGTATTTGGTCAAAGGCTCTCGAAGTTATCAGTCGTTATTTCATGTCGATGTTTTTCCTTCCCCAAAATGACATCAGTGCTGACGTTGGCCACAACCTCTGTATTGGGAAGACGCGAGGAACACTCTTTCTCTGTTTTGCGGGCCCAAAACCCTCATCCATTTGACACGTCGTGCAAGTGGGAGGCACACGTCCTCCGCTTTTCCTGGCGCACGTACTGTAGCGCCTGTTCTGTTCCTTCTCAGTAAAAATACACTTTTACCCCTTAGCCACGTGTACTGCATCCATATCACAATTTTTCCATCCAACGGTTCGTCGTTTCGCCGATTCTCTATTTAAGGTCATCTTCTTCCTCCGTTCACCCTTTCGCTCATGCCGCACCTCTGCTCTCCTCTGCAAAAATTCCCCATTGCAACTAGCACTTCCCGAGCTCAGGCACACTCGCACTTCTCGCCTACACCACTGTTGATGCCACCGCGCGCTCGGCTCACCAGGCACAACACTCCTGAGTCAAAGATGGCGACCGCGGATCTGGGGAGCATTGAGTGGGAGAGATCCAAGATCTTCTCCCAAGATATCAACTTGCTGAAAGAAGCTTGGGATCAGCAAGAAGCAGGACTCGCTGCGCTTCCCCGAGGAGGAAAGCTATCCATCCCCTCCTATGGAATATCGGATCAGTTTCGTCGACCACCTCATCCGCGGCCTTTCTTCCCCCATTCACGATTTCTTGCGTGGGTTGCTTTTTGTATATGGACTGCAACTTCACCATCTCACTCCCAACTCCATCCTCCACATCTCGATCTTTATCACTCTTTGTGAATCTTTCCTTGGAGTCCAGCCTAACTAGGCTTTATGGAAACACATTTTTCTCCTTCGCCGTAATGGCTCTTCCAACGTTGCCTACAACATAGGCGGCGTTGTTATCTCGTCCGCCCCGATGTCGAATACTGACGTCCAATTCCCTAACTCAGTTGGGGTGGCGCAAAATGGTTGTATATCCACGAAGAAAACCACGACTCAGTGGAGCACAACATTCCCCCTTTTGATGGCAACGCCAAAATCTGTCGCCGCCGGTCCTGGGATGCAGAGGCTAGCGACGAAGAAAAAACAGCGACAGAGGCGCTTATGACGTGCATCCATGAGCTTCAAAATACTCGTGGACAAGAATTGTCGGGTATTCAAATCACGGAGTATTTCCTTAGGATTAGGGTGCAGCCTCTACAGGCTCGCAAAAAGCCCCTTTGGATGTATGCTGGCGACGATGACGTGGATCGCTTGTCGATAGATTTACCGGTCAAAGACTTGGAGAAGCTTGTCCGGAAAATGTCGTCGCTTAGCAAGAAAGACACCGTCCCATCATCTTGCGGGGTGACACCATATAGCGCCACCAACGCACTCCCGCAAGTAATATTTTTAATCATCTACTTGTGATGCTATCTCTTCTTCTTTTTTGTACTGCTATTTCTTCGACTGCTGTTATTGATACAATCTTCCATCGATACTTTTTCTATCTTTTCCAGAACCACAAAACTGCGTCACCTCTTCCTCTTCCCGAAGGTGGAAAGTCGAAGAACGGGTTGTTGTCACCGACGACAACCAGGGTACTTCTCGCCCTGAGAGTGAAATCGCGGGTTCTAAAAAATCCGCGATCCTCCTCGAAAAAGAAGTTGACTCCGAGGCTTCCGCATCGGCACACTCTCCCCCCTTAGCTGCTTCTCCAAGGAATAAGAGAAAGAGGGGCGAAGTTGCTGATTCCGGCACCTCCAAAGCCGGCGCATATCATGCCGAAGAAGTTATTCCTGATGCTGGAAGGAAAACTTTCGATCCTTATGAAGATGCTCTTGTCAGCTCGTAAGTTCCTGCTGCTCTTTGTTGTTTGTTCTCGATATTTTGTCTATATTGTTTCTTATCTTGTCATCTTATTTATTGTAGTGGCGACGAGGATGGAGATCCACCTATTGACGCGACTGCTCGAACGAGTACGTCCCGTACTTTAGTTGTCTCTGAAGCTCAACCTGATGGGGACGAAACTTCGCCTCCTCAACAAGACACAGAGCATCCAACTCCAGTTGTGAGCCCCCGAGCCTCTTCACCAAAGAGAGATAGGGTGGAGCCAGCCAAGGAGCCTGCCATGTTAATTGGTTGTTCCACGACTCCTTTAATGGAGGAAGTAAGTTGTTTCTTTTTCATGTACTGATTGTCGTGGTATCGTCATGACATATGCCATAGGGTGGCTAATCGAAGTGGTTCCTAGTGGTCTCACGGCGGTATCCGGATGCGGGTATGGGGACGAGTGACACGGTCGACGTACCCAGGTTCGAGGCCCTCCGGTGGAGGTAACACCTCTACTCCTGCTATGAGTGTATATGGTGATCACACAGTAAAATGGTGCTCCTTGAGCTGTATCCGACTGCTCTGGGAGGCTAAGGTAGACGAAGGTCTCTCTCCCAGGAAGTGCTAAGGCTAGTATGAGTAAGGAGTGATCGATCGTCCCCGCACGAGGGGGAGCCCGGCTTATATAGGCACGGCACTTTACATATAAGTCCCTATAGTCTAGTGGCCGGCTTGGCCGCTCCGGCTTCCGCTCCTTCCGAGGCGTTGACGTGTGAGCCGTTGAGGCGTAGTGGCACGTCCCATCCGCCCGCCCGAGTCAGCGGTATGGCGAGGTGGTGTCTGTCGCCATCATGCCCCGTAGCCGGTACGGACCGACGTACGCCATGATGGTGTCCGCGCGTGGCACCGTTGCTCCGCCCCGCGCTTTACGGAGATGAGGTCAGCGTGGACCTTGAACCCGACCACCTACCGTTCCTTCTAGTGCAAGACTCGCCAGCCGAGTCGGTCGAGGTACAAACCCCGCCGGATATGGCTTGTAGAAGCCGGCCCGGCCACAGCGTTGAAGGCCGTAGCCGGGCCGACTGGACTTAGAGCCAGCCGGCTCCGAGGCAGCCGGCCACGCTCCGGCCCCTGCTCCTCGCCGGCCTTGCCGCGAGCCCCGACCTGCCGCGCCTCCGCGTCCATTGCCCTACCCGGGTCTTCCCCACATTAGCCCCGAAGCTGGCAAGGTCCTGCGTTAAGAAGGACCTAGGCAGGTTTTCTGGCTTCTAGATATCTTTCGCATGTGTCCGGCGGCTCCCGGAGGGGCCGACCGAGAATTTTCATTCAGCCGGCTGCGCCCTCATCCGGCTCGGTCCTCCGGCTCTTCTAGCCGGCGGCTTTTGCTTTTTCACAAGTGTTGATGACGCCTCCGTCTTGCTATGAGAGTTTGGGGCCGGATTGATTTTAGCGTCCGGCTCCGGCTTGGGCGCGCCGGAGTTTCCGTCGCCTCGAGCCTTGCGCCCGACTTGACCGTTGGCTGGTCGGTGTGGCCGTTTCATATGGTCACATCATTGTCTCCTCCGATCCTTGCGGTCGTGGCGACGTGGTGCGGCCGCTTCTCGGCACCCGCCGTCGTGGGGGGAAGTTATGGCGCAAAATCCGGTCTGCCCACGATCGCCACGTGGCCGCGCAACCGGCGCGCCGTGGGCTATAAATGCCCCTGGGAGCGGTACCGAGGCGCCCTTCTTCTTCCTCGCGCTCTCACTCCTCTTCGCTCAAGCGCTCCCGCACGCCTCACCTCTTCGTGACTCCCTGCGAATCCTAGCGACCAAACGCGCCGGACTCCTCCGCCGCCCGGCGCCGTACGCACGCCGAGCCAGCGCCACGGGCCCCGTTCAACGGTGCGCTCATCGCCCGCATTCTCCCCCGGGCGAGGAGCGGTTCTTCCTCGCTGTTCAACCTCTCCGGGTCTTCTTCTTGTCTCCGTCAATGGCCCAGCCGAGCGGCTCTTGGAGGGGTTCGTACATGCGCGAGGACGACATCGCGCGGCTGGTGCGCCTTCGCCGGATTCCCCAGAGGTGATCACGAGGGTGCCCGGCGAGGAGACCGAGCCCGCGCCGGAACCCGGCGAACGTGTGGTCTTCGGAGCACACTCGATCGAGGGCTGGGCCTGCCGGCTTCGCGTTTCTTCCGCCGTTCCTCGACTTCTTCGGCTTGCAGCCACCCACCTGCCGCCCACGCCTGCGTCCTGCTCAGCTGCTATGTGGCCTTCATGGAGGGCTACGCCGGCTTGTGGCCGGACGTGGAGCTTTGGCCGCTCTTCTACCTCAAGTCGCAGACCGAGGGCCACCTCGAGGACCTGTGGCGCCGCCTCCATATATCCCCGCGCAGGTTCGTCCTTCCCGAAGATTCCAACGGTGGATTCGGTGAAGAACTGGCAGATGTTGTTTTTCTACGTGCGGAACGCCAACCCGGCCTTCGAGTGGCTCAACCTGCCGGAGTACAACCCGGCTCCTCCGACCGGCCGGCTCAACTGGGGCCACAACGCCAAGTCGGCGGACCCGGACGCGAAGGTAAACCTCCTGTGGGACTTCTTGGGAGAGTGTGTCGCGGGGGGCCGGCTGAGCGCCGAGGACCTCCTCTGTACTTACACCGAGCGTCGGGTGCTGCCGTTCCAGGGCCGTGTCCACAAGATCGGGCATATGTCCGGCCGGCTGGATCCGACCCGGACGTCGAAGGTGGCGCTCACCAAGGCCCAGGTTGCTCGCCGGGTGAACAGCATCACCAAGGCCAACATGCCGGAGGACTGGGATTGGGGGTTGCTGCCTTATGACCGGGCATCGCCGCCCGAATTGGTGAGTTTGGTGTTTCGGCTTGCGACTTCCGACTTGCGGCTGCGTGGCCGACTTGTTACTTATTTGCTTTGCTTTCAGCTTTTCGGCCGCCAAGGTGTTGAGGACGGCGACCTGGCGCAGAAGATCTGGACGCCGGATCATGTGATCCGCTGACCAAGCCGGCGACCAAGCCGGCGACGACGATCTGCCGGAGGTGCCGATCAAGGCGGCCAGGGGAGCACAACCCGCCGCCCTCGCCGGAGCAGCGGGAGGAGGAGGAGCCGGCGACATCCACCACGGGGTCGATCCCGGCGGTGCCCCTCCGCACGAGGCCGCCTGCCGCCTCGGCGACTTCGCGCCCAAGAAGAAGCGAGCCGCCGGCGGGTCCACGGCCAGCTGGAGAGCCGGGCCAAGAAGCGGCGCCAGCTGGGGCCCAAGAAGGTTCCGGAGACGGCCGGGTGAGTCCTTTTTCTCCGTTGTTTGATTCCTTTTCTTTCCTTTCTTCGTATTTATCTTCTTTTGTTTGTTCGATTAGGGCCGCCATAAAGTTTACCCAGGGCGGCGGCTCTGGGCCGGCTGCTCGTGTTGAGCCGACGCCGCCGCCTTCGATGCTTGCGCGCGCGCTGCCGGTTGTCGTCGTGCCGCCCGCGACTACGCCGCCCTCCGCGGGGGCGTCTTCTTTGGCTGCGCCTCCTTCAGCGCCAGGCCGCGGCGCCCAGGGTGAGTCGGCCCAGGGCCCCACCTTGGATGAGCTGTTTCCGCGCCGCGCGCCACTGCTGGGGCCTGCAGTTGGGGTCGGCAGGGGTGCGCCGCCGGCGGCCGGAGCCGGCGGCCCGCCTCACGGCGCTCAAACGGGAGCAGGGCTGCACCGCCGAGAGGATGCCTCGACGGAGAAGGTGACCGGCCACGCCGCGCTCCGCCTTGAGCCGGGGCGCCTCCCGGCCGGAAAGCAGCTTGGAGGGAGGGGCACGTTGGGGAGTCACGGCGGGGCCGGCCGAGACCTCCAGTCGGTGTCGCCGCCCTCCACGTGGTGGGTCCCCTGGCCTCGGCGTCCAGCCCGTGGCTCCCCTGGCTCGCCATGCCGACGGAGCAGGCGGAGCGCGAGGTGGCCACGGGCGCCCGGGGCGCGCCATGAAGATGCACCGGCAGGAGCTGGCTCGGCCAAGGCCGCGAGACTGTGGACCGGCGACGCTGGAAGATGCCGACAAGGTAAGTGTCTTCTTATTTTCTGTAATTTTATTGTTATCTTGGTAGCCCTCCGAGGCATGGGCCGACCGCTTGGAGCCGGTCCGGTTTCGCCTAAACAATGACTCTTTTTCAGGCGGTTGACGAGCGACGCACCGTCTTGTACAACTGTGTGGTGACTAGCTACCACCGGGCCAAGATCGAGCGGGCCGCCTTGGCTCGCGATCTGGAGGTCGTCAAGGGTAAGATTTTCTTCCTTTTGCCTTTACTCTTTTTCTCTAATTTCATCCGGCTGATGGTTTTTCTTGTCGTTTTACAGCCGAAGCTGCTCGGGTTCCGCAGCTGGAGGAGGATCTTCGGATGGCCCGTGCCCAGTGCGCCGAGAGCGAGGAAGCGGGCCGGGCTGCTGCCGCCAAGCTGAGGGTGGACGATGGCGAACTGACGCGGCTGCGCAAGCTTGAAGCCAACCATCTCAAGGAGCTGGCCGCCCTCGGAAAGCGAGGAGGAGAAGGTGGAGGGCCTGTCCAAGTGGAGAAGGTGGAGCAGCAGCGACTTGAACTTCAGCAAGAGGTGACCTCCAAATCTGAAGAGCTGTCGGCCACCGCCAAGCGGTGGGTGCAGGAGATTGGAAGGCTCGACCGCGGCTTGGCGGGTGAGTCCTTGTACTTTCTTTCCTTCCCCTTTGCCGTTTTTCGCTGTCGGTCGCCACGATTGCCGGCCTGAAACCGATCTTTTCGTTGGCTCCATCTTCAGCTGGGGGCAATCCTAACCGGCCACGCGCAACAAATCCCATCTTCAGCTTGGGCAGCGAGCTTCTTAGCCGCTTGCCTTACTAGAGCTTCGAATCTCCATCTTCGGGTGCATCGGTTCTTGCCGCTGCGCGCCTTACTTTAGAGCTTGAATCTCCATCTTCGATGGGCTGGTTCTTGCTGGCTGCCGCTAGTCTACTTAGAGCTGAATCTCCATCTTCAGTGGGGCGTGGTTCTGCCGCTGCCGCGCCTTTACTTTATAGTTTAATCTCCATCTTTAGGTGGGGGCAGTCGGTGCTTGCCGCTGCCGCTCCTACTTTGAAAATTTGCATTTTTCTATCTTCGATAAGCTTCTAACTTGCTTTTCCTTTGCGCGGCCTTCCCGAGCGCAGATGCGGCGCAGCGGCAGCCGGCAGGCGCGGGATGCGCGCCAGCACGGCAAGCGGCTTCATGGACGACTACCTGGTGTCCATGAGCCCGCGTCGAGCCCATCACGGCTCGGCCGGAACCCGGAAGGCGGAGGAGCTGATCCGGCTCTTGGTCGACCGAGACGCTGCCGAGGACCCGCCAACCTCATCAAGTGGTTGGAGACAGCGGCTGATCGTCATCGACCGGAAGGAGCTGCCGTGCTGGAACAGACATAGCCCTCTCCTTTGTGCTCTCGGTAAGCACTCCGCCTTGATCACTGGAGGCCGGGAGCCGACGTGGAGGAGAACCTTCCGGCGGAGAGCAAGACCGCCGCTTGCACGCATTGCCCGACTTCATCGACAAGCGTATCTTCATCGAGAACCCGAACCCGCCGTCTGACGACGAGGAGGAGTTCGAAGATGAGATCGAGATGGAGTCTCCGCCTGCTGCTGATCCGGCTGGTCCTCGTCCAGCCGGCGCTTAGAATTCCCTGTTTATGTAATCTTGTTTTGCAAAGACAATTCGTTAAATCCCCGGGATGCCGGGTGCGCATGTAATGACAATGTTATCGTCTTTTTATTATGGTACACTTTTAATGTGTTTGTTAATCATTTGTGCTGGCTTTTTTCCGCTTGTTCGCTTTTTCCCATCCGTCTCACTCTTTGGCGTTGCCCGATCGTACGTCCGACTTGCGGTCCGTCGCCGTCAAGAGCGTGCGCCGGGTGAGGCCGATATTTCAGTAACGAGCGAGTTGGCAATCCGGCACTTTTATGAAGAGTTGTGCAAGCCGATTCGCTTTCACTCTTTCTTAGTCGTTTTCGCGTGCCGGCTCCCGGCTCTTACTCCCGCCAGCCGGACAACCGGGTTGCGGTCTGTAGCTGGTCGGAAGCCGGTGTCAGAACCGGATCACGTTACTGACCGGCCGTGTGAGAGGGTGTTAGCCAATCGCGAATCGATAGAGTATAAAAATTGTGAAATCGGCGCTCTTAGCGCTTGCTTTTCATAGCTTACACAAAGGAGTACAAAGGATATACATTCCTCGCTCTCAAGTGTAAAATGGTCAAAGCAACCTGACATTCCAGTGGACGTTGTCTCCGCGCTGTCGCTCTTGTTCTTCTTAGCCTCTTGGGCATCTATGAGATAGTAGGAATCATTGTCTACTGCCTTGCTCACGATGAAGGGACCCTCCCATGGGGATGCTAGTTTATGCTATCCGGATCAGCCGGAGCACTAGGTCTCCTTCTCGGAATGCTAAGGTTTGCACCTTCCGGCTGTGATAGCGTCAGAGGCTTTGCTGGTATATGGCCGATCTGGACCGCGCAGCCGGGCCTCTTCGCTCAAGCCGACTCCATCTTCACGAGCCTCTTTAGCTTGGGCCTGTATAGAGCTTGATCCTAGGCACGTCGTGCTTGATATCACGGCGCATGCCTCGCCCCGTATACGAGGAAAAATGGCGTGAAGCCGAATGAGCGGTTTGGCGTGGTGCAGATCCAAGCACGTAGGGCAGCTCTTCTATCCGCAGCCGGCTGACCGCTCGAGTGGCTCTAGGGGCCGGATGCCGGCTAGGATCAGCCGTTTGCCTTCTCCACTTGGCCGTTTGTTTCTGGGTGCGCCACTGATGATAGGTCCATTCGGATCCCCATCTCCCCACAGTAGCGCTTGAAGATGCCTTCGGCGGTTGCTGCCATTGTCGGTGATGATGCTTTGGGGGTAGCATCGCGATTATCTCCTTGAGGAAGGTGACAGCTGTGGAGCCGTCCAGCTTCTTGGCTTGGCTTCAATCCACTTGGTGAATTTGTCAATCATCACCAGGAGGTGGGTCATGCCGCCTCGGGCTGTTTTGAATGGGCCCACCATATCCAGGCCCCATACGGCAAATGGTCAAGTGATGGGGATGGTTTTCAAGGCGGAAGCCGGCGTTTGCCTGCTTTGCGAAGCGCGGCAGCCGTTGCACTTCTTCACCGGATCTTCTCGTCTCTTAGCGGTCGGCCAATAAAAGCCGTGCCGGAAGGCTTTGGCCACTATGGCTCTGGAGGAGGCGTGATGGCCGCACTCTCCCCGGTGGATTTCCCGGAGGAGTTCAATCCCTTCACCGCCGACGCACCGTGGAACACCCACTTACGCTGCGTTTGTACGGTGGTGGTTGATGATTGTATAGGCCTTGGCCCTTCTCTCAATCTGCCTGGCTTGAACCCTATCATTGGGCAGCACACCATCGGTGAGGTAGAGAGGAATTCTTATGCCCATGATGGTACGCATTTTATCTCGAATACGCAACCATCGTGGCCTCCATCGAGTCGTTCGACCGCATGGTCGCCGGTTCGACCGTTGAGCCGGCGGGTTTGGCCAATAAGCCCCCGACTTGGTTGATGGTCCCGGTTTGGCTGAGAAGCCCCGGGTTCGGTTGTGGAGCCGGCGGGTTCGGCCGAGAAGCCCCCTGACGTTCAGAGCCCCCGTGGTCAGCCGGCACGAATATGGAATCCGAGTCCGGGAAGGTGTGATGGATGGCTTGCGCAGATGCGCAGGGCCACGCCCGGCGGAATTGCCTGCCGGGTTGAGCCTATCTTGGATAGGGCGTCAGCCGCCTCGTTGTTGGCCCTTGGCACATGGTGGAATTTGCAGCCTCGAAGAAGCCGGCTGAGCTGCTGAACATGGAAGCGGTATGATGCCATGTTGGCATCCTTCGGTCCGGTCGCCAGATGCTTGTTGTATGACTAAGTCGGAGTCGCCGAGCAGAGGATGCAACGGACGCCTATTTCCTTGGCTAGCTTGAGCCCATGGATGAGCGTTTCATACTCCGCCACATTGTTGGATGCGGCGAAGTGGATGCATGACGTAGTCCAGCCTGTCCCCCTAGGGAGAAGTGATGACGACTCCGGCTCCCAAGCGGTGCGCATCTTCGAGCCGTCGAAGTGCAGCCTCCGGTGCGTGGAGTCCGGAATGTGCGGCAGGTATTGCATCTCGCCCCGGCCGACGAAGAAGTCGGCTAGATCTGCGACTTGATGGCTGTTCTTGCCTCATTGAATAGCATGGGCCGCCACTCAGCGCCCACTTGGCGACTTGGCCGTTGGCGTCTTTGCACCAATGATCTCCGCCAAGGGCGCTGTGGCTACCACCTGATGGGGTGCTCTTGGAAGTAGTTCTTGAGCTTCTTGGCCGCCATGTATACGCTATAGGTGACCTTCTGGTAGTGGGGGTAGTTTTGCTGACCGGGAAGCCACACCAGGGTAGGCGCCTGGACCGGCTGCTCCTTGCCGGCCTCTTTGCGCTCCACCACCAGGACAACGCTAACCACTCATTGGTGGTGATGTATGGGAGAGCATCGGCTCTCTTGAAGCCGGCGATGCCAAGGCGGGCGCGTCGAGAGCATGTGCTTCAAATCGCGGAAGGCTCACCCTCCGCGGCGCCCAGAAGGAGTTTGTCTTCTTGAGCAACCGACATGTGCGCAGCATTCTCCTCCCCGGCCGATGCGAGCGGCTCAAGGAGGCCAGGCATCCGGTGAACTCCGGACGTCCTTCGAGCACTGCGGCGGTTGATCTTCTCTATGGCACTGATCTTCTCCGGGTTGGCTTCGATTCCCGGCGGAGGCGAGGTAGCCGAGGAGCTGGGCCAGACGGCACGCCGAAGTGCACTTGGCCGTGTTCAACTTCATCCGGAATCTTCGCACATTGGTGAAGGTTTCTCTGTCATCAAGGAGGGTAGGCATCTCCTTGGTTTTACAAACGACATCATCCACGTATGCGTGAACATTTCTGCCGATTTGATCCTGCAAACACTTTTGCATGCACCTTTGGTAGGCGCTGCATTTTCAAGCCGAATGGCATAGTCGTGTAGTGTGGCCCCATACGGGGTAATGAACGAAGTCTTTATTTGATCACCCGGATTCAAAGGAATCGGTGGTAGCCTGAGTAAGCATCTAAAAAAGACAACCACAGCCGGCAGTCGAGTCCATGACTTGATCTATGCGCGGTAGGAAGGGATCCTTCGGGCACGCCTTGTTGAGGCTGGTGGTCGATACACATGCGCGAGCCATTCTTCTTCGGGACCAGGACTGGAGGTTAACCGGTCCAGGTGCGGCACTTCCATGATGAAGCCCGCCAGCTAGGAGCCGGCAATTTCTTCACCGATGGCCTTCCTTCTTTCTGCCGAAGCGCCCGAGGGGCTGCTTCACCGGCTTGGCCTCTGCCCGTGACGTGGAGGTGCTCAGCCAACTCCTCGGACACCCGGCATGTCCCTTGGAGACCATGCAAGATGTCCCGATTCTCACCTGGAGGAAGCGGTGAGCTCGCTTTCCTATTTGCGCAAGCCGGCACCGATGGTGACGAACTTATCGGCTGCGCCTGGTCAGCAGATCTTCTTGGTGTCGTTGGCCGGCTGGAAGTGAGTCGTCCCAGCCGGTTGCCCACAGCCAGCATGCCCACCGCGCGGCCTGGCCATGGCGACGGCGTCGCTGATGAGCTGCTTCTCGCAGCTATGACCGCGGCTGGGCCATCTTCGAGCTCGGGGTGGCGCACTCCATAGAGCGGCGGATCGCCGGCTCGGTGATGACCTTGGGCCCGGCAGCTTCATCTTCAGGTACATAGGGGGCACCGCCATGAACTTGGTCAGGGGCTGGCCTGCCCAGGAGCGCGTGGTAGGGAGACGAGGTCCACCACCTCGAACTCAATGTTCTCCGTGCGGAAGTGGTCCGCTTGCCGAACATGACCTCAAGGTGATCCGGCCGATCGGGCTGCACGAGGCTCTGCACGATGCGTGGAAAACGGTGGGGTGGGGCGCCTGGCTCTCACGGATGCCGGCTCGGGCGGTGTCGCGGTAGAGGATGTTGAGCTGCCACCGTCGATGAGGACCGCGAAACGACGCCGGCAGTATTTGCCGATGGTGGGGTCAAGGACCATGGCGAGCTGCCCGGCTTTGGCAGACAGCCGGTGTGCCGCGGCGATCAAAGGTGATGGCCTGCTCCGACCAGTTTAGGCGGGACCGGCGCATGACCGTTGACTTAGGGAACGGCGCTGCTGGCTTGTTTTGTCCTCCGCCGGTGGTGAAGATGATGTATGTGGCATCCTCAGCCAAGTCCACCGCCATGGTGCACTTGGTTGGCCTCGTGGTGCTCGAGGTTGTTGGCTTCGCGCGGCTTGCCACTGCCCGGCTGGTGGAGGCGGTGGAGGCGGAAGTGGTCGCCGCTCGTCGGCCGCTCATGAAGTGGCGATGTGGGTGGTGTGGTTGGAGGGGTTCTTGCCGCTGTGGTACTTGCACGGCGAGTCGAGCATCTGCTCAAAGGTGTACTTCGTCTTCCAGGGCGGTCCGTCTTCGCCGGCTGCCGCCTGTGACGCGTGGTCGACACGGCGCCACTGGGCGGAGCCATACCGTGGTCCGGCTGGTCGTGTGCCGCTTGCCACGGTAGTTGTCCCGGCTGCGCGAGGCGCTGGCCGGCTTGTGCTCGGTCACTGTTGTTGTCTCGCTGGACGGGCCGCGAAATCTCAGTGGGGTGTCACTGCCCTACCCACCCCAGAACTTGTCCGCGATGGCCATCAAGGCAGCCATCGTCTTGGCCCGCTGCGGCAGCTTGTGCCATAGCATGGTGTTGGGCCGGCAGCCGGCCATGAAGAAGCCGACGGCCTGGATCTCGTGCACGCCTCGCAGGAGTTGCGCATTTCGCACCAACGCGTCAGGTATGCACGGTCCGTCCCGTCCGGGCCTGCTTGCACATCTCAGCTGTTGGGGCGACCCGGCCGGCGGTAGGTGCCAGTGAAGTTGCTGATGAAGGCCTCCTCGAAGTCGAGCCAGCCGTTGATGCTGCCGGGGTCCTCTGCCATAGCCATGCGGCGGAGCTGCGTACCAGATGCGGTGCGCAGTGCCCTGGCCGCTTGTTGCCTTTGGCGATGCCGGGACTGCGGTGGGAGGGTCTCCCGGCATCACCCTGGCCTGGTCGCGTGCCGCCGCACTTGGGCGGTCGCGGGGAGCCGGAAGTCGCCGATCAAGTGCTCGTTGAGGATCCGCGGCCCGAGGCACTTGGGGCCCGGCTGGCCCTTCTTCCTCCACGATGCGGGGATTCGACCGGGCCTGGCTTCGAAGGGACCTCCCGGCGTCGCCGGCTCGAGCGTGCCCAGCCGGAATGGGCCGGCTGGCGCGGACCATCGCCTCCGGGGTCAGCGCGGTGGCCGGCGTCTGGCGCCGCCCCATCCGATTCTTTCTCCCCGCCGCTTGATAGTGGGCCGGCCGGCGCCGGGCCGTTGCCACTAGGCGGCCGCCTTGTGCGGCTGGAACTTGCGTGGGTGCCCCGAGAGTCCCGGTGCCGGCTTGGTGCAGGGGAGGCGGACTCGGACCGTCCCGGTCGCGTTCGGCGCGTCGAGCGTGAGTAGGCTCGGGGGCGTGGCGCAGGCCTCGGGTCGGCCGACCGCCCGGTAGCCGCGTTGATCGCCTCGCCACTCGCCCACCGAAGGCGGCGAACTCTTCGCCTCGAGGCGTCAGCTTCCCGCGGCGGCTTCCGCCGCGCATGTTCTTGTCGGGGTGTTGTAGACGGGTCGCTCCGTGGAAGGGCCGGCGATTCTCCGCGCGCCCCGGCGATCTCGCGCCAGCCGCCTCTCCTCCGGCGGATCTCGGCCGGCTCCGCCTGGGGTTGTCGCCGCCCGGTGTGAAGCCGTGGGCGTGGTCGTACTCCGGTTGATCTCCAGCTGGCGCTTGGCAGCAGCCAGCTCTTCGTACCGTCCGGGAGTGAGAGCTAGCGTGTTTCCGGTGTCTTTCTGAATGGTGGCGGGGTCGCTCCGGTCGTGAGCGGGTGAGTTCACCCGTGCCCGGACTTCATCCAGCCGGGCTGGGGGCTGGGGCCTTTGGGCCCGAGTCGGATGCCGCCGGCGCTCCCGTTGGTGCCTGACATGGCCGCGCCGCGTGACTTGTCGATGGCGGCTGCCGCGGTTGCCATGACCTCCTGCATGACGCAGGGGTTGGCGGTGGTGAGGCTGGCGCTGGCCTCCCAGAGGAGGGCTTGCGCAGCACACGATCTCGCGCGGTAGCGCGGTGGTGCGATGGTGGCGATGTAGACGTCCAGCCGCCGAAGCTGATGACGCTGCCGCCGGCGGGGAATGGCACGTGCGGGCGAAGCAGCCAGCGTTGTCGCTGACGCGGTCGAGGGAGCCGAATCAGATCAAGCCCGAAGCGACCCGCTCGCCGGTGGTGATGGTGAGGCTCGTCCGATGAAGACACCGGCCGCGCCGAAGGCCCCACGGTGGGCGCCGATTGTCGGGTATCGTCATGACATATGCCATTGGGTGGCTAATCGAAGTGGTTCTTGGGTCTACGGGTGTATCCGGATGCGGGTATGGGGACGAGTGACACGGTCGACGTACCATGTTCGAGGCCCTCCGGTGGAGGTAACACATCTACTCCTGCTACGAGTGTATATGGTGATCACACAGTACAATGGTGCTCCTTGAGTTGTATCCGGCTGCTCCTGGGAGGCTAAGGCAGACGAAGGTCTCTCTCCCGGGGAAGCGCTAAGGCTAGTATGAGTAAGGAGTGATCGATCGTCCCCGGCACAGGAGGATGCGGCTTATATAGGCACCGGCACTTTACATATAAGTCCCTATGGTCCAGTGGCCGGCTTGGCCGGCTCGGCTTCCGCTCCTTCCCGAGGCACGTCAGGAGCCGTTGAGGCGTAGTGGCACGTCCCATCCGCCCGCCCGAGTCAGCGGTATGGGGAGGTGTCCCTGTCGCCATCATGCCCCGTAGCCGTACGGACCGACGTGACGCCATGATGGTGAGAAACCGGCGCGCGGGCAATCGTTGCTCCGCCGCGTCTCCGCGCTTTACTAGAGATGAGGTCGCACGTGGACCTTTGAACCCGACCACCTACCCGCCTCCTCTAGTGCAAGACCTGCCCAGCCCTGCCGGTCCGAGGCAAACCCGCCTCTGATATGGCTTGTAGAAGCGGCCCAGGCCACAGCGTTGAAGGCCGTAGCTAGGCCGACTAGACTTAGAGCCAGCTGGCTCCCGAGGCAGCCGGCCACGGCCCCAGCCGGCTTGCTCCTCAGCGGGCCTTTGCCGCGAGCCGGCCGACCTCAGGCCGGCCGCTCCGCGTCCATTGCCCTACCCGGGGTCTTCCCCCCGACACTGATTTCAATGCTTTGAGCTCCTCTCTGTTTTTTGCTTGGTGATGTCGAGCTTTTCGCTTCCTATATTGATTTTCTTTTCTATGGTCTTCTCTTCAGCCTTTAATGAAGGAGTTTATCCGGCTCGGTACCCAATTTATCGGGTATCGTGATTATGCCGCCAAGCTTGAAGGTACTATCTTGATCCGCCTCTTCTTGCTGAATATACTCCGTCGCTATTTTGTCACGATGTTTCACTTGTCGTTTATTATGCCAGAAACTCTTGCGGAATCCAATAAATGCGTTGACGCTCTTGCTATCAAGTTAGAGCAAAGCGAAAAGCCTCGCAAGAAGGCTGAAGCAGATGTTGCCACCGTCGAAGATCTTCGAAAAAGACTTCATGAGGCAGAAACTTCTTTGAGTGACAATATAGCTCACCAGTCTGCTCGTGAGAAAGAAATCCTTACTCGCTTGGAGTCGCAAAGTCGACGTTTTGTCAGTAAGTGCATAGATCTTTGCTTGTTTCTTCGGGTCATTTTGTTTGTCCTTGCTTGCTTTTCTTGACAAGCTTCGTTTTACTCATTTAGGGAGAACGCAACAAGATTATGAGCTGGAAAGTCCTGAAGGTGATCACCTTCTCGACGCGTTGTCCCTTCTTGAAATTCATGGAGATGAGGCTCGTGAAGGTCTTGCTGAAGCCAGGACTGGTCTGTCGCGGCTTTTTCCATACTTCTTGAAGAAGAAGGAGGAACCTGCGACTTTTACTGCTCTCGCCAAGTGCTTCAACTCTCAAGAAGATCTTGGGCTTCAACTTCGCCAAGAAGGTTTGAAAGTTGGTGTTGAAGGTACGATCGCCTTGGTTGTCGACAGACAACAAGAAGTTGACTGGGCAAGAGTTGGCAACACGGAGGAGATGGAAACGAAGAGGTGGCAATCGTTGATTAAGGCTGCTGATGCGCGTAGATGTACACGTCCGTTGGGAACCCCAAGAGTGGGTTGGGTATGATGCGAGACAAAGTGGCAAGTTTTCCCCTCGGTAGCAAACCAAGGTTGATCGAACTAGGAGGAGCCAAGAAGCACGTTGAAGGTTGATGGTGGCGAAATGTGATGCGGCGCAACAACAAGAAGGATTCCGGCGCTAACGTGGAACCCGACAACACAACCCAAGTATCACTTTGCCCCCAACGAAAGTCAGAGTTAAGTCAATCTCACCGGTTTGTCAGAATAAAGATTAAGCGTGACGAGTGGAAGATGTTTGCAAAGAAAAACAGTAAAACACAAGCAGTAGATTGTATGCTATAAAGAATAGGACCGGGGTCCACAGCTCATCAGAGGTGTCTCTCCCATAAGATAAAGCATGTTGGGTGAACAAATTACAGCCTGGCAATTGACAAATAGAGAAGGGCATAACAATGCATATACATGATATGATAAATATAAAGAGATTTAATTCCGCATTACGACAAAGTACATAGACCGGCCATCCAACCGCATCTATGCCTAAAAAGTCCACCTTCAGGTTATCATCCTAACCCTATTCGCATTAAGCAGTATTAAGTTGCACAATTGCATTAAGTATGGTGCGAATGTAATCGACAACTACATCCTTAGACATGGCATCAATGTTTTATCCTAGTGGCAATAGACAAGACATCACAACCTTAGAACTCTCCGTCACGATCCCAGTGTCAATGAAGGCATGAACCCACTATCGAGCATAAATACTCCCTTCTTGGAGTTAAGAGCAAAACTTGGCCAGAGCCTCTACTAATAACGGAGAGCATGCAAGATCATAAACAACACATAAACAATAGATTGATAATCACCATAACATAGTATTCTCTATCCATCGATCCCGACAAACACAACATATAGTATTACAGATAGATGATCTTGATCATGTTAGGCAAAGCTCACAAGATCCAACAATGAAGCACAACAAGAGAAGACGACCATCTAGCTATCGCTATGGACCCATGGTCCAGGGTGAACTACTCACTCATCACTCCGGAGGCGACCATGGATGGTGTAGAGTCCTCCCAGAGATGAATCCCCTCCTACAGGTGCCCAGGCCATCTCCGAATCCCGAGATGAACACTCGGCGGCGGCGGCGTCTCCTGGGAAGGTGTTCCGCTCGTGGCCTTGCATCGGTTTTCGCGATCGAGGCTTTATGACGGAAGGGCAACGTGAGGGCCACACGAGGCC
The DNA here is from genome assembly GCA_030979885.1 of Lolium multiflorum. Taxonomy (NCBI): domain Eukaryota; kingdom Viridiplantae; phylum Streptophyta; class Magnoliopsida; order Poales; family Poaceae; genus Lolium; species Lolium multiflorum. The sequence continues at coordinate 68,796,211 of CM061748.1, read as the reverse complement.
CCACACCCTAGGTCGGCGCTGCCAGGGCCTGGGCCGCTAGCTGCCTATAGGCCGGCGCCTCGTGCCCCACTTCCTTCCCCTCTTCATCGTCCTCTCGAAGCTTCGTGCAAAAATAGGACTCGGGCGAAGATTTCGTCCAATTCCGAGAATATTTCCTTACTAGGATTTCAAAACCAAACAAAGTAAAATTACAGCAACTGGCCTTTCGGCATCTTGTTAATAGGTTAGTCTCCAAAATGCATAAATATGACATATAATGTGCATAAAACATGTAGGTATCATCAATAAAGTAGCATGGAACATAAGAAATTATCGATACGTTGGAGACGTATCAGCTGCCAAGCCCAACTCAAAGAAAATCCTCGCCTACTGATGCGCGTAGATGTACACGTCCGTTGGGAACCCCAAGAGGAAGGTGTGATGCGCACAGCGGCAAGTTTTCCCTCAGAAAGAAACCAAGGTTTATCGAACCAGGAGGAGCCAAGAAGCACGTTGAAGGTTGATGGCTGCGAAGTGTAGTGCGGCGCAACACCAGGGATTCCGGCGCCAAACTAGGAACCTGCACAACAGCAACCAAATACTTTGTCCCAACGAAACAGTGAGGTTGTCAATCTCACCGGCTTGCTGTAACAAAGGATTAAACGTATCGAGTGGAAGATGTTTGCAAAGAAAACAGTAAAACACAAGTATTGCAGTAGATTGTATTTCAGGAAAGAGAATTGGACCGGGGTCCACAGTTCACTAGAGGTGTCTCTCCCATAAGATAAAAAGCATGTTGGGTGAACAAATTACAGTCGGGCAATTGACAAATAGAGGGGGCACCGCGATGCACATACATGACATGGTAAATATAGTGAGATTTAATTGGGCATTACGACAAGGTACATAGACCGCCATCCAACTGCATCTATGCCTAAAAAGTCCACCTTCAGGTTATCATCCGAACCCCCTCCGTATTAAGTTGCAAACAATATATAATTGCATTAAGTATGGTGCGTAATGTAATCAACAACTACATCCTTGGACATAGCATCAATGTTTTATCCCTAGTGGCAACAGCACAACACAACCTTAGAACTTTCTCTCACTGTCCCAGGTGTCAATGCAGGCATGAACCCACTATCGAGCATAAATACTCCCTCTTGAGTTATGCAAAACTTGGCCGTGAGCCCTACTAATAACGAGAGTATGCAAGATCTTAAACAACACATATGTAATAACTTGATAATTACCATAGCATAGTATTCTCTATCAATCGGATCCCGACAAACACAACATAGTATTACAGATAGATGATCTTGATCATGTTAGGCAGCTCACAGATCCAACAATGAAGCACAACAAGGAGAAGACAACCATCTAGCTACCTGCTATGGACCCATAGTCCAGGGTGAACTACTCACTCATCACTCCGGAGGCGAGACCATGGCGGTGTAGAGTCCGGGATCATCTCTCCGGCAGGGTGCCGGAGGCGATCTCCTGGATCCCCCGAGATGGGATCGGCGGGCGGCCGCGCTCAGGGAAGGCTCCGCATCGTGGCTCTCAGCACCGGCTCTGGCCACGGGGAGGCTTTAAGAGCGGAAGGGTAGGTCAAGAGGCGGCACGAGGGCCCCACACCACAGGGCCGCGCGGCCAAGGGGGGCCGCGCCGCTCTAGGGTGTGGCCCTCGTGGCCCCTCTTCTTCTCCTCTTCGGACTTCTCTGGAAGCTTCGTGGGCAAATAGGAACCTCGGGGCGTTGATTTCGTCCAATTCCGAGAATATTTCCTTACTAGGATTTCCTTCTGGAACCAACAGCAGAAAACAGCAACCGGCTCTTCGGCATCTTGTTAATAGGTTAGTTCCGTAAAATGCATAAATATGACATATAATGTGCATAAAACATGTAGGTAACATCAATAATGTGGCATGGAACATAAGAAATTATCGATACGTTGAGACGTATCAAGATCCCCAGCTTAGTTCTGCTCGTCCCGAGCAGGCAAAACGATAACAAAGATAATTTCTGAAGTGACATGCCATCATAATCTTGATCATACTATTTGTAAAGCATATGTAATGAATGCAGCGATCAAAACAAAAGTAATGACATGAGTAAACAAGTGAATCATAAAGCAAAGACTTTTCATGAATAGTACTTCAAGACAAGCATCAATAAGTCTTGCATAAGAGTTAACTCATAAAGCAATAAATCAAAGTAAAGGTATTGAAGCAACACAAAAGAAGATTAAGTTTCAGCGGTTGCTTTCAACTTGTAATATGTATATCTCATGGATATTGTCAACATAGAGTAATATAACAAGTGCAATATGCAAGTATGTAGAATCAATTACAGCTCACACAAGTGTTTGCTTGAGGTGGAGAAATAGGTGAACTGACCTCAACATAAAAGTAAAAGAATGATCCTTCAAAGAGGAAAGCATCGATTGTCGTATTTGTGCTAGAGAGCTTTTATTTGAAAACATGAAACAATTTTGTCAACGGTAGTAATAAAGCATATGAGTTATGTAAATTATATCTTACAAGTTGCAAGCCTCATGACATAGGCATCCCGTCTTTGTATCTTTGTCCTACTTAGCTTGACTACTGGATCATCACAATGCACATGTTTCAACCAAGTGTCACAATGGGGTACCTCCATGTCACCTGTACAAGGTCTAAGGAGAAGTTCGCATTGGATTTCTCGCTTGATCATTCTTCAACTTAGACACCCATACCGGGACAACATGAACAATGGACGTTCCTCCTTAATGCATAAGCATGTAACAACAATTATTATTCTCACTGAAATGGAGGATATGTGTCCAAAACTGAAACTTCCACCATGATTCATGGCTTTAGTTAGCGGCCCAATGTTTTCTCTAACAATATGCAGGCTTAACCATATGGTGGTAGATCTCCCTTACTTCAGACAAGACGAACATGCATAGCAACTCACATGATATTCAACAAGGAGTAGTTGATGGCGTCCCCAGGAACATGGTTATCGCACACCAAGCAACTTAATAAAAGATAAAGTGCATAAGTACATATTCAATACTACGATAGTTTTTAAGGCTATTTTGTCCCATGAGCTATATATTGTAAAGGCTAATGATGGAATTTTAAAGGTAGCACTCAAGCAATTTACTTTGGAATGTATGGAAAAATACCATGTAGTAGGTAGGGTGGACACAAATGGCATAGTGGTTGGCTCAAGGATTTGGATGCATGAGAAGTATTCCTCTCGATACAAGGTTTAGGCTAGCAAGGTTATTTGAAGCAAACTCAAGGATGAATGGTACAGCAAAACTCACATAAGAGACATATTGTAAACATTATAAGACTCTACACCGTCTTCCTTGTTGTTCAAAACTCAATACTAGATATTATCTAGACTCTAGAGAAACCAAATATGCAAACCAAATTTTAACAAGCTCTATGTATTTCTTCACTAATAGGTGCAAAGCATATGATGCAAGAGCTTAAACATGAGCACAACAATTGCCAAGTATCACATTACCCAAGACATTATAGCAATTACTACATGTAGCGTTTTCCAATTCCAACAATATAACAATTTAACGAAGAAGAAACTTCGCCATGAACATTATGAGTAAAGCCTAAGGACATATTTCTCCATATGCAACAGCGGAGCGTGTCTCTCTCCCACAAAGTGAATGCTAGGATCCAACTTTTTTATTCAAACAAAACAAAAAACAAAACAAACCGACGCTCCAAGCAAAGTGCATAAGATGTGACGGAATAAAAATGTAGTTTCAGGGGAGGAACCTGATGATGTTGTCGATGAAGAAGGGGATGCCCTGGGCATCCCCAAGCTTAGACGCTTGAGTCTTCTTAGAATATGCAGGGGTGAACCACCGCATCCCCAAGCTTAGAGCTTTCACTCCTTGATCATAGTATATCATACTCCTCCTTGATCCTTGAAAATTTCCTTCACACCAAACTTCAAGCAAACTCATTAGAGAGTTATGCATAATAAAATTTACATGTTCAGAGGTGACATAACCATTCTTAACACTCACTTCTGACATTGCATAAAGCTACTGGACATTAATGAATCAAAGAAATGAATCCAACATAGCAAAAGAGGCAATGCGAAATAAAAGGCAGAATCTGTCAAAACAGAACAGTTCGTAAAGACGAATTTTAAAATGGCACCAGACTTGCTCAAATGGAAAAACTCAAACTAATGAAAGTTGCGTACATATCTGAGGATCACTCACGTAAATTGGCATAATTTTCTGAGTTTCCTACAAGAGAATTAGACCCAGATTCGTGACAGCAAAGAAATCTGTCTCTGCGCAGTAATCCAAATCTATAGTATGAACCTTACTATAGAGACTTTACTTGGCACAAAAACATGATAAGGAGAGGTTGCTATAGTAGTAAACAACTTCCAAGACTCAACAAAACAAAAAATTGCTGTAGGTAAAAACATGGTTGTCTCCATAAGCGCTTTTTAACGCCTTTCTCAGCTAGGCGGAAAGTGTAATCAAGTATTATCTAGAGATGGTGTATCAACATCATTACCAGGGGTGTTGGGAGTTTTCTCAACAATGCATTGTATCTGGTCTATATAAGTAACCCCTCTCATTGCTCCTAGGCTTACTATTCTCATCAAACAAATTTTCAGGAACAAGCCAAGCATAGTTGTTTTCCAAAGCTTCATGCATTCCTAGTAGTTTACTAGGTATTGGCACTTTAATTTCCCTACCATCATTAACATTATTAGTATACTTAATTCTATCCATATCCATCTTTTCAAGTATTTGTTTAAAATTAGAAAAGAAACCAAGCTCTTATGCTTAATAAAAACTTTCTAGCTTCTTTAGCTATACCTCAAATTTTCTAACAAGGACTTTTAAAAACAAAATTTCTCTTTTCCCCATCTCCATATCCGAGCGTAAGAAACATATGTTGTATTATGGACGAGATTAACAAATCTAGTTTCTAACATGTGTGTCAATCAAATAGGCTGAAGCACTTTCATATAAGTAGGAGCAGTTTTTAGTAATGGTATATCTTCAAAATCTCCATCCATGCTAACATGGGTGAAAAATTCTTCTATATTATCTCTTCCAATGATACACCCTCGTCCTACCGGTATCCCTTCCAAAGTAAACTTAGGATTAAGCATGATGAAATAAGCAAAAAGTAAACTAGGTAAACAAAGTAAATGCAAGTAACTAATTTTTTTGTGTTTTCGATATAGAGAGCAAGAAATAAGTAAAGTAAATGCAAGTAACTAATTTTTTGTGTTTTTGATATAGAGTGCAAACAAAGTAGTAAATAAAAATAAGCAAGACAAAAACAAAGTAAAGAGATTGAGAAGTGGAGACTCCCCTGGCAGCGTGTCTTGATCTCCCCCGGCAACGGCGCCAGAAAAAGTTGCTTGATGCGCGTAGATGTACACGCCCGTTGGGAACCCCAAGAGGAAGGTAAGAATGATGCGACAGCGGCAAGTTTTTCCTCAGAAATAAACCAAGGTTTACCTCTAACCAGGAGGAGCCAAGAAGCACGTTGAAGGTTGATGGTCACAAATGTGATGCGGCGCAACACTAGGGATTCCCGCGCCAACTAGGAACCTGCACAACACAAACCAAATACTTTGTCCCAACGAAACAGTGAGGCTGTCAATCTCACCGGCTTGCTGTAACAAAGGATTAAACGTGTCGAGTGGAAGATGTTTGTAAAGAAAACAAGAAAAACACAAGTATTGCAAGAGATTGTATTTCAAGAAAGAGGGACTGACCGGGGTCCAAAGCTCACTAGAGGTGTCTCTCCCATAAGATAAAGCATGTTGGGTGAACAAATTTACAGCCTGGCAATTGACAAATAGAGAGGGCACTGCGATGCACATACATGACATGGTAAATATAGTGAGATTTAATTGGCACATGACAAAGTACATAGACCGCCATCCAACCGCATCTATGCTCTAAAGTCCACCTTCAGTATTTATCCGAACCCTCCCGTATTGTTAAAATGTACAATTGCATTAAGTATGGTGCTACGTAATGTAATCAACAACTACATCCTTGGACATAGCATCAATGTTTTATCCCTAGTGGCACCAGCACATCACAACCTTAGAACTTTCTGTCACTGTCCCAGGTGTCAATGCAGGCATGAACCCACTATCGAGCATAAATACTCCCTCTTTGGAGTTAAGAGCAAAAACTCTGGCCAGAGCCCTACTAATAACGGAGAGCATGCAAGATCTAAACAACACATATGTAATAACTGATAATTACCATAGCATAGTATTCTCTTCATCAATCTCGGATCCCGACAAACACAAATATAGTATTACGTATAGATGATCTTGATCATGTTAGGCAGCTCACAAGATCCAACAATGAAGCACAACAAGGAGAAGACAACCATCTAGCTACCGCTATGGACCCATAGTCCAGGGTGACTACTCACTCATCACTCAGGAGGCGACCATGGCGGTGTAGAGTCCTCCGGGAGATGATTCCCCTCTCCGGCGTGGTGCCGGAGGCGATCTCCCGATCCCCCGAGATGGGACGTCGCGGCGGCGGCGTCCCGGGAAGGTTTTCCGTATCGTACTCTCGCATCGGGGGTTTTCGCGACGAGGCTTTAAGTAGGCGGAAGGGTAGGTCAAGAGGACGGCACGAGGGCCCCACACCACGTGGCCGCGCGGCCAAGTGTGGGGGCCGCGCCGCCCTAGGGTGTGGCCCCCTGTGGCCCCTCTTCGTCTCATCTTCGGCCTCTCTGGAAGCTTCGTGGCAAAATAGGACCCCAGGCGTGATTTTGCCCAATTCCGAGAATATTTCCTTACTAGGATTTCTGAAATCCAAAACAGCAGAAACAGGAACTGGTTCTTCGGCATCTTGTTAATAGGTTAGTTCTGCATAAATATGACATATAATGTGCATAAAACATGTAGGTAACATCAATAATGTGGCATGGGAACATAAGAAATTATCGATACGTTGGAGACGTATCACCCACTGCATACAAGACAACATCTGCTCCCAGTTCGTCGAAGCCGGAGGTCAAGTAGACCACCTTGTCTTCTGCTTTGTTTTACCTTTCTTTTGATGCTGTCGCCATAGTAGTTTTGGCGGCAACATAGCTCCAGTAGTTCATTAGGGATCTTCCTTTTGTAATATCCACGTAAACACTTTGAATATCAATGGAAATCTATTTTTACTTGATGATTGATGCCGAAAATTTTGTTTCTAGTTGATTTTTGATAACTACACTTCAACTCCTCGTCCTTCCGATGCTTTTCCTGCTTCATCCCATTCGAAGAAAACTCCAGACGCTGAAGGATTTGCTGAAGATTTCTCGGGTGCGGGTCCATCACGAGATTTGGAAGATCTTCGCCAGCAGCTTAAATCCATGAAGAAACAAGTACTCTTGGTGATGGAACAGTCCCGAAAAGCAAACGAAAGGGAACAAATTGCACGTCGGCAAGCTCAAGAAGCTACGGCTGCCAAAGAAGCTGCAATTGATGAGGCTAACCAAGCCACTTCTCGAGAGAATTCCATGCTTCAACTAATGAATGACTCCAGCTCGGATATGACAGGTACGCTTCGTTACTTGGTCACACTTGATTCTTATCTTTGTTAGTTTTCCTTCCTTGCTGATTCCTCCATTGAAAACAGGTTCTTTTTTGGATACTGGTGCCGAAGATCAACGTGTGGAAGCTCGATCTAATGCGCTTCTCAAACTTGCATTGGAGTATGGTTCTAAACTTTGGGCGACGCCTGAACGTACCCGCCAAATCGTCAGATTTTAAGATCGCGCGATTCAGGTCCGCGATTTTCTCGACTTCTGCACAAGGACGTTGTCCTTAGTTTATAGCACCATGTTCACACGCAATAAGATGCCAGAAACCCTTCCTGCTCTGATGGAGAAGTTTCGAGATGCCCCTCGAATCCATGGCTTTGTGCGAGCCCAATTAACTGCTGGCGCAAGGTTTGCTATGATGATGATACAAATTTGCTACCCGAAGTTAGATATGAGTCGAATTGTTGCCAAGTGCCTGGCCAAGATGGCGAAAAGGAAGAGGAACGTCGGCAAGATTGATGACATTGTGACCCTTGTTGTAGAAGAAATGATGGATGAACTCTTCGGATGGATGCTGAGTTCTTCGTGAAGGGTAGCTATGCTGAACATAGTACTCGTGCTACAAGTAATGAGCGATTAACCATAGATGATATATTAGGCAGTGATTGAAGGTTTTTTCTTTATTTTGTCAGACCCATCTCGGTGATTTTTCCTTATATATTGTAAACACAATCTATGTTGTACATCTGCTGTATATATTTTTCTCGTCAAGCCCCAGAGCTTGTTGGTGGCGATTTTCTCCATTGTGTATGCGAGGTTGAACCAAAGCAAGATAAAGTATATTGAGTGTACTATATTTGCGGGTATTAGCCCCCGTGTCTTTTTTGTTGATCACTATTTTGTATCTTTATTTTGTTTTGCGAGGTGCTTCGCACCAAAGCGAAGTATTTGTGCGGGTTGTATTCGTCGAGATTGTATATGTATATTGTATCTTCTGGGTGCAAGCCTCGAGCATGTCGAAGAAAAAGATGTATATCTCCACTATCTTTATTATATTGCGGCACCGCGAGTCCGCCTCATATTAAAAACCTTTCCCGGCCCCACTCGTGCCCCGAAAAGGAAAAGAGTGCGGCTGAAAACTCGCGGGCGCTTCAGTACATTGTATGTTTACAATGAAGACTATATTTCAACCTCTAAGCGTAGAAACGCCTGAGTTGCGCTCGACGTCTCCAAGGATTTGCTCGGCAATCTCTGTCTTCTTGTCCTTGATCATGTATGCTCCTCCTTCATTTACTCAGGACGAGTATGTAAGGGCCAAGCCACGCGACTCTAGTTGGTGGCTTTTGCATGAGCCGAAGAATCAAGTCACCTACCTGAAGGGGATCTCTGTCGCAAGCGCCATTATGATAATTTTTTAAGTCCTGTTGGTACTTGGTAACTCTTGACAATACTTCATCGCGAGCTTCATCGAGTGCATCGACATCGTCCTCCGCAGCTTGTCTTCAAGCTCTCCTCAGGTCTGCTACTCTTGGAGAGCAGCCTGAGTTTCTACTGGCAAAGACAGCCTTCTCGGCTCCATGGACCAAAGAACTGAGTTTCACGCTCGTATTTGTGTAGTTCGATCACCTATAACACACCGGGTAACTCCTCCGGCCAAGTGTGTCGAGCTTTTTCCAACGGTCCACGTTTTTTGATTCCATTGCATATGGTACCGTTTTCTTTCTCGACTTGACCATTAGTGGTTTGTGGGTGCGCAACGGAGGCGAAGTGTAGTTTTATGCCTACCTCTCATAATATGCCTTGAATTCATTGGATGTGAAATTACTTCCATTGTCCATGATGATGCTGTTAGGGACACCAAATCGAAAGACGATAGTTTTTCACGAACTTGATCGCCGATGCGCCATCCGGTGATTTTATTGGCTTTGCTTCTATCCACTTCGTGAACTTGTCGACACCACGAGCATATACTCGTATCCCCCTGGCGGCTTTGTGCAATTTTCCCACCATGTCAAGACCCTATTGAGCGAAAGGCCATGACAATGGTATTGGCATAAGTTCCCCTGAGAATGAGGTTTTGCGGCAAACCCTTGGCACGCATCACAAGTGTGGACTTATGTCCTCTGCGTCCGATTGCCTAACCAATAAAACTCTGCTCGAAACTTTGGCTGCCAGCTCACTGCTTGCGTGGTGTCCACACACACTCCTTCATGTACATCTTTCAGATTAACCTCCCTTGCCTGTGTGACGAATGTTGTAATACTCATAAGATACTCTGCTTATACAACTCTCCTTTCACCACAAGAAGGCTTGATCACCCGATAACCCACTTGCTTCAACTGGGATCGTCGGGCAATTCCTTTCTCAAAATATATGCTATGTACGCATGCATCCATGGAATCGTATCATCATTACTACTTCAGGCTCCTCCTCTTCTCCCGATGGTATTTCTTTAGCCCCGAGATTTTTTCCTTCTCCTTCTTCTCGTCGTTTCTTCAAGCCAGAATCTCTCGTATATATCTTCCCAAACACACCAAGTGGTATTGCGAGACATTGCGACCCGAGATGCTTGCAAGAACATCGGCTTCATCATTACTTAGTCTCGCTGATGTGATTTACCTCGCACCCATCAAACAGCAGCTTCTTGAGCTCATTATACACCTCCTTGTATGCTATCATACTTTCATTGACCGCATCACATTGATTCATGACCTGCTGAGCCACCAATTGTGAGTCGCCAAAGATTTTTAACGAGTTCGCCACAAGCCTTTGCCATCTTCATCCCGTGTATGAGAGCTTCGTATTCCGCCGCCTCATTGTTAGACGCGTTTTGGAAATGTCATCCGTAAGACATACTTTAATTTATCGCCTTCAGGTGAGATTAGTATCACGCCTGCTCCAGCGCCCTCCAATCTCTTGGACCCGTCGAAGTTCATAGTCCAAGTTCTCGGTAACCGGGGGTCCCATGTTCTGCAGCTCCATCCATTCCGTAAATAAAATCAGGCAATATTTGCGACTTTATTGCCTTTCTCTTTTCATACGTGATGTCCCGAGGAAAAATCCATTCCCCAAAGGGAGACACGACCCGTACTGGATTGTTTAGTATATTGATAAGGGCGCCTCATTGACCATTATTATTTGGGTATACGAAAAATAGTGCCGCATTTCTCATGTTGTAAATCGCCATATGCCAACTCGTAACAAGGGTACCGTTGTTTGGAAGGCGATAAACTTCGCCGACGATAAACTGCCGCATGCCTTCCGTAAGTTCCTTCTTTCTTCCCTTTTCCGATTTCTGTAGCACTGTGCTTACCACATTAGGTGTGGCAGCGATATATAACAAGAGAGGCTCCTTCTCCTTTGGCGCCACCAAGATTGGTGGCTTTGAGATTGTGCGCTTGAGATCCTCGAAGGCTCTGTCCGCTTCTTCGTTCCATTGGAATTTATCACCTTGCTTGATCAATGTGTAGAACGGCAATGTTTTTTCTCCTACCGGCGACGAATCTGCTTAAAGCTACGACTCGCCCCATCAACTCTATTTCTTTCAACTTTGTTGGTTTCCTCATTGTTACGATGGCTTGGATTTTCTCCGGATTGGCCTCGATTCCCCTTGCTGAAACTAAGAACCCGAGAAGTTCTCCCGCAGGAACACCAAAGGAACACTTTGTCGGGTTCAACTTGAGGCAGAACTTGTCGAGGTTGTCGAAAGTTTCTTTCAAATCGTCGATCAAAGTTGACCCCTTCTTTGTTGTTATGACTACATCGTCAATGTACACTTGAATTTTTTCCAAACTGTGTTGCAAGGCACTTCCGCATCATCCGCCGATATGTTGCTCCCGTTTTCAGGCCAAAAGGCATTGTTTTATAGCAGAATAACGTATCAAGGTGTTATGAACGCTGTCTTGACTTCATCATCTTCTTTCAATCTGATCCGGGTTATGACCAGAATATGCGTCCAGAAGGAAAGACGTTCGTATCCCGCCGTGGAGTGGATAGATTTGATCGATCCTTGAGGGGAAAGTGGTCCTTGGACAGTGTTTATTGAGAAACACGTAAAGTCGATACACATGCGAAGACTTTCATGTTTTTCTTTGGGACCATCACTGGTTAGCTACCCACGTGGCTTCTATATATATCTCTTTAAGAAACCAGCTTCTTGAGTCGATCAATCTCCTGATAAAGATGTATTTTGCTGGCTTGGTTCCAAAAACGACGTAGAGAGGTTGTTTAAAGGCCAAAAGGCATTGGTGCTCGGCAAGTTCCCTGGGTACTCCTGGCATGTCAGCTGGACACCATGCGAAGATTTTCTAGTGCTCACTATGAGGAACTCGACGAGCGCGCTTCTATACGCGTGAGGTCCATGTTTGCTGCAATGGACGTCGTTTTCTTCAGGTGAATCTGCACCTCCTTGGAATCCTTAGTAGTGTTGAAGGTTGGCTCCTTAGTGGCCTTCCTGCATATGGCAACACATCATAATCAGTCACACCTCTGACGCCATATATTCTGCTTGCATCCCGAAGTTTCCGACAGTGATTACCGATGAAAATCCTTGTCGCATTTATCGGCTAATGCAAAACTTCCTTTGACTGTAATTGGTCCTTTAGGTCCAGGTAACCTCCTAATACGTCTAAAACGTATCTATAATTTCTTATGTTCCATGCTACTTTTATGACAATACTTGAATGTTTTATACATACTTTACAACATTATTATACATTTTTCCGACATTAACCTATTAACAAGATGCCTAAGTGCCAGTTGTCTATTGTTTTTGGTTTCAGAAATCAGAAAGGAAATATTCTCAATTGGACGAAATCACTGCCCAGGTCCTATTTTTTACACGAAGCTTCCAGACTAGAGAAAGAGCAACATTTTATATGCTCGTATTGAACAGGCGGCTGCCCAGGCCCCGGCCGCGGCCCCGTGGCCGGTCCCCTCGTCGCCCGACTC